>JAFMOB010000414.1:0-107570 GCA_018985215.1 Larimichthys polyactis
CCCAGAAATTTGACTAAAAACCTGCTCAAATTTGAGCCTTGATAGTTTAAAAACGGTAACAGATTTTGAAAAAAGTTAAATACGAGTTTAATAATTGAAGAATTTGTGTACAATTTGAAATTTGAATGAAGTCTGTAGTAGTAGTAGAACTTGTTGAAATTGTAGAATGTTTGTAGAAGTTTTGTAGAATGATTTGAAGTTTGTGTAATGCATTTTAAATAGGAAAATATTTGCAGAAAAAGTTGAATTATTTGTAGAATATTAATAGTAGAATTGAGAAAAGTAATAGCAGCAGTGGCATGAATGAGCTGAATCTAGTGGTATAATTTTTATTTTTGTGGGACAAAATTTGTAGGAGTAGTAGCGGGACAAAAAACGTACGGAAGAAGAAAAATAATAATAAAGATGTAGGATAACAATAGTGTGGGAGCCCTTCAGGCACCCACACCAATAAGCCCGAGAGGTTTTAAAGAGTGTGCTCTTTCAGGCACACTCAACTAGAAAAATTTCTAAAGAAATTTTGAGTGTGCCTGACTCTGGCCCCGTCGTCCCCATGCATTATTACTGACACTGCTCAGCAAATTCAGTACTAGAAAAGAAATTTTGAGAGTGACGAGTGGGCTGTTGCTGGGGGTCTGTATTCAAAAAGCACACCTCAAACAGTCATTTTTAACATGTTTATTTAGACACAGGAGCAGCTAGCGCTTACGTGCTAGCAATTAACATTAGCATTTTTAGCTAGCAGTTAGCATTAGCATGTTAACATACGCATGTTAACGATGATGGACTAGCAGTTAGCATTAGCATGTTAGCATTAACATGTTAGCGCTGATGGGCTAGCAGTTAGCATTAGCATGTTAGCATTAACATGTTAGCGCTGATGGGCTAGCAGTTAGCATTAGCATGTTAGCATTAGCATTTTAGCATTAGCATGTTAACGCTGATGCGCTAACAGTTAGCATTAGCATGTTAACATTAGCATGTTAACGCTGATGCGCTAGCAGTTAGCATTAGCATGTTAACATTAGCATGTTAACGATGATGCTCTAGCAGTTAACATTAGCATGTTAGCATTAGCATGTTACCATTAGCATGTTAACATTAGCATGTTAACGATGATGCGCTAGCAGTTAACATTAGCATGTTAGCATTAGCATGTTTACGCTGATGCTCTAGCAGTTAACATTAGCATGTTAACATTAGCATGTTAGCAGTAGCATGTTAACGATGATGCGCTAGCAGTTAGCATTAGCATGTTAGCATTAGCATGTTAACATTAGCATGTTACCATTAGCATGTTAACATTAGCATGTTAACGTTGATGCGCTAGCAGTTAACATGCTCTATCTATGTGTTTGTGTTTGTGAGAGACAAGGATAAAATGGCCGACATTAAAGATGTAGTCTTGATAGTCTGACATCATACAGAGACTTCAAAAAAGTTAGTCAAAGGCATGCTTGATGTTGCCAAGCAACCAGGGTGAGCTGCAGGTCAGAGTAATTAGTCACAGGTGCTGCATGCACTGTCTGTCCCACTGAGATGCACAGTATATGTCTGAATGATCCCCCTCGAAGGTGGGCAAAAAAAACCTACAATCAAACCAAAATCTGAAATGACCAGAAGAATGCTCGTCTTGTGTATAATGTCTATGCCAAGTTTCAGGCGGAAATTGTATAAACTTGGCCGTAGGACTCAGAGAAAGCACAATTGCTCCCTGCGTCTTCTAGAAAATTCTCGGCTCAAAATAACATGGGAGTCTATGAGGCTGTGGAGGGAGGTACTCGATCAATCAGCCTGTATGGAGCCAAAACTATATAGGAGACAGCTTCAACAGTGTTATCACTGCGATCACCTCGAATTTTCCTACATTTTAAGGGGATAATCATGTCTGTAGCTGGGCATTTGAGGCCAGGGTAGTGAAATCCGTTTTATTTTTTCACTGATTTTTCTCCCCCCTCTCCACTCTAGCGATGACATCACGCACTCTAGCTCTGGAAAGTTCTCGCAATACACACCCATTCATTTTTTGGCTTCGTTTTTCTGGATTTTTGGCAAAACCGTTTGCCGAAACTCTTAGAAAAGACATAGCCATCGATTCCCGGCCGAGCCGGTCGTTTTGATACCCGTTTTGTGTATGTGCGACAAAAACTCTGGGAGGAGAAGCGAACCGAAAAAACACGGAAGAAACGGAAGACGAATAATAAGAATAAGCCCGAGAGGTTTTAAAGAGTGTGCTCTTTCAGGCACACTCAATAAGCCCGAGAGGTTTTAAAGAGTGTGCTCTTTCAGGCACACTCAATAATAATAAGAACTAGAAAAATTTCTAAAGAAATTTTGAGTGTGCCTGACTCTTGCCCCGTCGTCCCCATGCATTATTACTGACACTGCTCAGCAAATTCAGTATTAGCAGTTAGCATGTTAACATTAGCATGTTAGCATTAGCATGTTAGCATTAGCATGTTAACGCTGGCATGTTAACAGTGATACGCTAGCAGTTAACATAAGCATGTTAGCATTAGCATGTTAGCATTAGCGTGTTAGCATTAGCGTGTTAGCATTAGCATGTTAACACTGATACGCTAGCAGTTAGCATTAGCATTTTAGCATTAGCATGTTAGCATTAGCATGTTAGCATTAGCATGTTAACGGTGATGCGCTAGCAGTTAGCATTACCATGTTAGCATTAGCGTGTTAGCATTAGCATGTTGGCATTAGCATATTAGCATTAGCATGTTAGCATTAGCATTGTTAACGGAGATGCACTAGCAGTTAAAATTAGCATGTTAGCGTTAGCATGTTAACATTAGCATGTTAGCATTAATATGTTAGCATTAGCATGTTAACATTAGCATTTTAACACTGATGTGCTAGCAGTTAGCATTAGCATGTTAACATTAGCATGTTAACATTAGCATTTTAGCATTAACATGTTAGTAATTAACATGTGTTTAATTCCGAGTGGCTAATGTTAATTACCATTAGCATTTCAGCATTAGCATGATAACGCTGATACGCTAGCAGTTAGCATTAGCATGTTAGCATTAGCATGTTAGCATTAGCATGTTAGCATTAGCATGTTAACGGTGATGCGCTAGCAGTTAGCATTACCATGTTAGCATTAGCGTGTTAGCATTAGCATGTTGGCATTAGCATATTAGCATTAGCATGTTAGCATTAGCATGTTAACGGAGATGCACTAGCAGTTAAAATTAGCATGTTAGCGTTAGCATGTTAACATTAGCATGTTAGCATTAATATGTTAGCATTAGCATGTTAACATTAGCATGTTAACACTGATGTGCTAGCAGTTAGCATTAGCATGTTAGCATTAGCATGTTAACATTAGCATTTTAGCATTAACATGTTAGTAATTAACATGTGTTTAATTCCGAGTGGCTAATGTTAATTAGCATTAGCATTTCAGCATTAGCATGATAACGCTGATGCGCTAGCAGTTAGCATTAGCGTGTTAACATTAACATGTTAGTAATCAAGATGTATTTAATTCCTAGTGGCTAATGTTAATTAGCACAAATTTTAGCATTGGTCGCTAATGTTAGCTAATGTTTGCAAATAGCATGTCTTTACAGCTTGCGCTAACGCTCTGCTGTCTCTGTCTGCCATTTTACACAGACAGGTTCAAATTAAGTGCCAAGAACTACTAAAATGGCCGCCGCTCAGGTTCTGCTGGCCCCTCTCCTCCTAGGAATTAAATACATGTGTGCTTGTTCTGTGTGTGTGTGTGTGTGTGTGTGTCTGCCTGTCTGTCTATGTGTTTGTGTTTGTGAGAGATCCATGCTTGATGTTGCCAAGCAACCAGGGTGAGCTGCAGGTCAGAGTAATTAGTCACAGGTGCTGCATGCACTGTCTGTCCCACTGAGATGCACAGTATATGTCTGAATGATCCCCCTCGAAGGTGGCCAAAAAAAACCTACAATCAAACCAAAATCTGAAATGACCAGAAGAATGCTCGTCTTGTGTATAATGTCTGTGCCAAGTTTCAGGCGGAAATTGTATAAACTTTGGCCGTAGGACTCAGAGAAAGCACAATTGCTCCCTGCGTCTTCTAGAAAATTCTCGGCTCAAAATAACATGGGAGTATATGAGGCTGTTGGCGGGAGTAGTCGATCATAGAGCGCGTACGGAGCCAAAACTATATGTCTGACAGCTTTGGCAGGCGAATGTGAGTGATTAAAACAAATTTTCCTACGTTTCGATGTATGAATCGTGTCTGTAGTGGGGCATTTGAGGCCAGGGTAGTGAAATCCGTTTTATTTTTTCACTGATTTTTCTCCCCCCTCTCCACTCTAGCGATGACATCACTCACTCTAGCTCTGAAAATTTCACGCAATACACACCCATTCATTTTTTGGCTTCGTTTTTCTGGATTTTTGGCAAAACCGTTTGCCGAAACTCTTAGAAAAGTCTTAGCCATCGATTCCCAGCCGAGCCGGTCGTTTTGATACCTGTTTTGTGTATGTGCGACAAAAACTCTGGGAGGAGAAGCGAACCGAAAAAACACGGAAGAAACGGAAGAGGAATAATAATAACTAGAAAAATTTCTAAAGAAATTTTGAGTGTGCCTGACTCTGGCCCCGTCGTCCCCATGCATTATTACTGACACTGCTCAGCAAATTCAGTATTAGCAGTTAGCATGTTAACATTAGCATGTTAGCATTAGCATGTTAGCATTAGCATGTTAACGCTGGCATGTTAACACTGATACGCTAGCAGTTAGCATTAGCATGTTAGCATTAGCATGTTAACATTAGCATGTTAGCATTAGCATGTTGGCAATTAGCATGTTAACACTGTTACGCTAGCAGTTAACATTAGCATGTTATCATTAGCATGTTAGCATTAGCATTTTAGCATTAGCATGTTAGCATTAGCATTTTAACAATGATACGCTAGCAGTTAGCATTAGCATGTTAGCATTAGCATGTTAGCATTAGCATGTTAACGGTGATGCGCTAGCAGTTAACATTAGCATGTTAACATTAGCATGTTAGCATTAGCATGTTAGCATTAGCGTGTTAACATTAGCATGATAACGCTGATGCGCTAGCAGTTAGCATTAGCGTGTTAACATTAACATGTTAGTAATCAAGATGTATTTAATTCCTAGTGGCTAATGTTAATTAGCACAAATTTTAGCATTGGTCGCTAATGTTAGCAAATGTTTGCAAATAGCATGTCTTTACAGCTTGCGCTAACGCTCTGTTGTCTCTGTCTGCCATTTTACACAGACAGGTTCAAATTAAGTGCCAAGAACTACTAAAATGGCCGCCGCTCAGGTTCTGCTGGCCCCTCCCCCCTCTCCTCCTAGGAATTAAATACATGTGTGCTTGTTCTGTCTGTGTGTGTGTGTCTGCCTGTCTGTCTATGTGTTTGTGTTTGTGAGAGATCCATGCTTGATGTTGCCAAGCAACCAGGGTGAGCTGCAGGTCAGAGTAATTAGTCACAGGTGCTGCATGCAGCCTCTGTCCCACTGAGATGCACAGTATATGTCTGAATGATCCCCCTCGAAGGTGGCCAAAAAAAACCTACAATCAAACCAAAATCTGAAATGACCAGAAGAATGCTCGTCTTGTGTATAATGTCTGTGCCAAGTTTCAGGCGGAAATTGTATAAACTTTGGCCGTAGGACTTAGAGAAAGCACAATTGCTCCCTGCGTCTTCTAGAAAATTCTCGGCTCAAAATAACATGGGAGTATATGAGGCTGTTGGCGGGAGTAGTCGATCAATTAGCCTGTACGGAGCCAAAACTATATGTCTGACAGCTTTGGCAGGCGAATGTGAGTGATTAAAACAAATTTTCCTACGTTTCGATGTATGAATCGTGTCTGTAGTGGGGCATTTGAGGCCAGGGTAGTGAAATCCGTTTTATTTTTTCACTGATTTTTCTCCCCCCTCTCCACTCTAGCGATGACATCACTCACTCTAGCTCTGAAAATTTCTCGCAATACACACCAATTCATTTTTTGGCTTCGTTTTTCTGGATTTTTGGCAAAACCGTTTGCCGAAACTCTTAGAAAAGTCTTAGCCATCGATTCCCGGCCGAGCCGCTCGTTTTGATACCCGTTTTGTGTATGTGCGACAAAAACTCTGGGAGGAGAAGCGAACCGAAAAAAACACGGAAGAAACGGAAGAGGAATAATAATAAGCCCGAGAGGTTTTAAAGAGTGTGCTCTTTCAGGCACACTCAATAATAAGCCCGAGAGGTTTTAAAGAGTGTGCTCTTTCAGGCACACTCAATAAGCCCGAGAGGTTTTAAAGAGTGTGCTCTTTCAGGCACACTCAATAATAATAATAATAAGAATAAGCCCGAGAGGTTTTAAAGAGTGTGCTCTTTCAGGCACACTCAATAAGAATAAGCCCGAGAGGTTTTAAAGAGTGTGCTCTTTCAGGCACACTCAATAAGCGCGGTGGATAACATATAGTGTGCGCTTTGCACGCACACTCAATAAGAATAAGCGCGGTGGATAACATATAGTGTGCGCTTTCAGGCACACTCAATTAACCTATATGGAGCCAAAACTATAAAGGAGACAGCTTCAACAGTGTTATCACTGCGATCACCTCGAATTTTCCTACATTTGAGGGGATAATCAGGTCTGTAGCTGGGCATTTGAGGCCACGGTAGTCAAATCCGTTTTATTTTTTCACTGATCATTCTCTCCCATCTCCACTCTAGCGATGACATCACTCACTCTAGCTCTGGAAAGTTCTCGCAATACACACCCATTCATTTTTTGGCTTCGTTTTTCTGGATTTTTGGCAAAACCGTTTGCCGAAACTCTTAGAAAAGACATAGCACACATGTCCCGGCCGAGCCGCTCGTTTCGATACCCGTTTTGTGTATGTGCAACAAAAACTCTGGGAGGAGTAGCGAACCAAAAAAAGGGCGTAAGAAAAAGAATAAGCGCGGTGGATAACATATAGTGTGCGCTTTCAGGCACACTCAATAATAATAAGCGCGGTGGATAACATATAGTGTGCGCCTTGCACGCACACTCAATAAGCGCGGTGGATAACATATAGTGTGCGCCTTGCACGCACACTCAATAATAATAATAAGCGCGGTGGATAACATAGTGTGCGCCTTGCACGCACACTCAATAAGAATAAGCGCGGTGGATAACATATAGTGTGCGCTTTCAGGCACACTCAATAAGTGACAAGCATGAAATTAGTGCTGTTTTTTTTCTACATTTCCAATGGTCCATCACTTCGAACATCAAAGTCATCAATTAATGTAGCTGATTTGTCTAGTACCTAGCTGACCTACTGCACAAATTCACCTAACATGATGTCTCATCTCAGAAGAATTATGCTGTAAACTGCAGAAAGTCTGCACACTCAGGTAATCAGTACAAAGCTAACAAGCTGTGAGTGACATAGCTTTAGCTGAAACCACATTAAACAGATGTAAATCAAGGTGTTAACAATCACATACTGATTAAAGTCCATTGTTTGAATGATCACATTGCTGTGCTGATTTCTTATGTCTACCATAAAATTAGAAGTACATGTAGAGTTAGTTATTTGTACTTATACTCACTTAGATGATATTCTGTCTGTGGCTGAGATCAGAAGGAAAGTCTCACTGTTCAGCAGGCAGAGAGATGAAAAAACCAAAAGCTTTCTAAAGTTCATGGGGAGGAGTCTGCAGATCATTCCAGTACTTTGCTCACAGTCTCAGAGTGTCTTTATTGAGGAAAGCATTGTGTGTTGTTGTAAAGCAGTTTGGTGCTCTCGTTGTAAACTGATCAGACTTTTCATGTATTTGTAACATCTACATTTATATTTAATAGACACCCACATTCACAAAAGAACTGTAGAGCCTTTAAACTAAGTTTAGACAGTTAGAATATTTACCTGATTACTCTTTACCAGGTAAAAACAAACACACACCCGCAGACACACACACACACACACACACACTCACACACAGTGAGAGCACTGTTATATTTGGTTGTTAAAGGGTTTTATTTTCATAGTGAAGGTGTGGAGAGGTAAATGACCACTGTGTCACTGAAGTGGAAAGGTAAATGACCTCTGTGTCACTTAACGAATGGGGAGGACTTTGTTATCTATTGTTTGCAGTCTCTTCACTTTACTTTTTACCCATGGAATATTTGACATACCTGTCACTGTCACATGAATTTTTTTTTATCTGATATGAACACCATTTATTGATCTCTTGACTTCTTGTTGTCTGTATTACTATTATTGAGTGTGCCTGAAAGAGCACACTCTTCAAAACCTCTTGGGCTTCTTCTTATTGAGTGTGCCTGAAAGAGCACACTCTTTAAAACCTCTCGGGCTTCTTCTTATTGGTGTGGGTGCCCAAGGGGCACTATTGTTATCCAAATCTTTATTATTAGTGACGAGTGTCGTAGGCACTCGTCAACTACTCACAGAGCTAGCAAGCTCTGGGAGCGAAAAATTTCCTATAGGGAATGAATGGGGAGGCCCGAAAAAAAATACATTTCAACAGACATTTTCAACAATGTACTGCTCTGGCATACTTTCACAGAGTGACTTCATTTAAACTTTAAAACGTAGGTATGCTTGCCTTCTCTTCAGGGATTCACTACACTCATCGACAGTTTTTACAGTTTTTAAACTATCAAGGCTCAAAGTTGAGCAGGTTTTTAGTCAAATTTCTGGGTTTATAATGGGTGTGTATGTGGCGGAATGTTTGTGCTAGAGTGGATGACATCATCAGAAAACGTAACGTAAAACGTATTCGACTGCCGTGGCCTCAAATGCACCACTACAGACACAATTTATACATAGAAACGTAGGAAAATTTGTCGTCTTACTCACATTCGCCTGCTAAAACTGTCAGATATATCGTTTTGGCGGGAGACGCAAAGATGTGGCAGCAACCCCCATCCAGAGCCCATAGACTGCCATGTTAAAAAGGCGGGAAATTTTCTGGAGGAAAGCAAATCAAATCAAATCAATTTTATTTGTATAGCCCAAAGTCACAAAAAACATTTGCCTCAGAGGGCTTTACAATCTGTACAGGGAGTGTGGCTCACAGGCAGAGCGGGTCGTCCACTAATCAGATGATCGGCTGTGGGTGAATGAGATATGTGCTTTGACCACAGCGCTTTGAGTGGTCGGAAGACTAAAAAGGCGCTATATAAGTACAGTCCATTTACCATTTACACCCTCTGTCCTTAGACCCTCGGTTCGAGTGAGGAAAAACTTGCCCACAAAAACCCTTTTAACAGGGAAAAAATGTGGAAGAAACCTCAGGAAGAGCCACAGAGGAGGGATCCCTCTCCCAGGACGGACAGACGTGCAATGGATGTCACGTGTACAGGACAAATTAACACAAACATATTGTACAATTACAGTAACTGACAAAATGACAATGAATCACAATGAATGATAAAAATGATTACAGTAACAGATATGGTAGTAATAATGACAGTAATAATATACGTAGTGGATGCCGTGCCTGGCTAGGCATAACCCTGGGTGGGGGGTGGAGTCCCCCGGCAGTCTAATCCTATGGCAGCATAACTAAGGGATGACCTGAGCCAGCCCTAACTATAGGCTTTATCAAAAAGGAAAGTCTTAAGTCTATTCTTAAAGGTGTTGACCGTGTCTGCCTCCCGAACCCAGAAAGGTAGTTTGTTCCACAGAAGAGGAGCCTGATAGCTGAAAGCTCTGGCTCCCAATCTACTTTTGGAAACTATAGGAACCACAAGGAACCCAGCGTCCTGAGAGCGCAGTGTTCTAGAAGGGTGATAAGGTATTATAAGCTCTTTTAGATAAGATGGTGCCTGACCATGGAGAGCTTTGTAAGTAAGGAGAAGAATTTTAAATTCTATTCTAGATTTAATAGGTAGCCAATGCAAGGAAGCCAAAATGGGAGAGATGTGATCTCTGATCTTGGTTCCTGTCAGAACACGTGCAGCAGCATTCTGAATTAACTGCAAAGTCCTTAGAGACTTATTAGAGCAGCCTGATAACAAAGAGTTACAATAGTCCAGCCTTGAAGTAACAAATGCGTGGACTAGTTTTTCTGCATCCGCCTGAGAGACAGCGCGTCTGATTTTAGCGATGTTACGTAAGTGAAAGAATGCAGTCCTCGAAATTTGTTCTATGTGGACGTTAAAGGACAAATCCTGATCAAAAACAACTCCAAGATTCTTTACAGTGGAGCTGGAGGCCAGGGTGATCCCATCTAAAGTAACTAAGTCTCTAGAAAGAGAGTTTCTGAGGTGTTTGGGTCCAATTACAAGAACTTCAGTTTTGTCTGAATTTAACATCAAAAAATTGTAGGTCATCCAACTTTTTATATCCTTAAGGCATGCTTAGAGTTTAGTTAACTGATTGGTTGCATCAGGCTTGATCAATAAATATAATTAGGTGTCGTCAGCATAACAATGAAAATTGATAGAGTGATTCCTAATAATGTTCCCTAAAGGAAGCATATATAAACTGAATAGAAGTGGTCCAAGTACAGAACCTTGTGAGACTCCATGACAAACTTTGGTATGCATGGAGGATTCATCATTGACGTGAACAAACTGAGATCGATCTAAGAAATACGATTTAAACCAACTTAGGGTGGTTCCTTTGATGCCAATTTGATGTTCCAGTCTCTGTAAAATAATTTGATGGTCAATGGTGTCAAATGCAGCACTAAGATCTAACAGGACAAGTACAGAGATGAGTCCTTTGTCTGATGCCATTAGGAGGTCATTTGTAACTTTGACTAATGCAGTCTCTGTGCTATGATGCATTCTAAATCCTGACTGAAAATCCCCAAATAGACTATTGTTATGGAGAAAGTCACACAGCTGATTAGCTTCAGCTTTTTCAAGTATCTTAGACAGAAAGGGAAGGTTTGATATCGGTCTGTAGTTGGCTAAGACCTCTGGGTCTAGAGTGGGCTTTTTAAGAAGAGGTTTAATTACAGCTACCTTAAAGGACTGTGGTACATATCCTGATAATAAAGACAGATTAATCATATCCAATAACGAATTACTAACTACAGGTAAAACATCCTTGAGCAGCCTGGTTGGGATGGAGTCTAAGAGACAGGTTGACGGCTTAGCTGCAGAAATGATTAAAGTTATTTGATGAAGGTCGATGGGAGAAAAACAGTCTAAATACATAACAGGTTTTACAGCTGTTTCAAAACTTGCTGTTTTAGAATGCAGATCAATGCCTGTTGAGGGCAAGAGGTGATGGATTTTGTCTCTAATAGTTATAATCTTATCATTAAAGAAGCTCATGAAGTCATTGCTACTTAGACCTAAAGGAATAGATGGTTCAGTAGAGCTGTGATTCTCTGTTAGCCTGGCTACAGTGCTGAAGAGAAACCTGGGGTTGCTCTTATTCTCCTCAATTAAAGAAGAGTAATAGGCTGCTCTGGCATTACGGAGAGCCTTCCTGTATGTTTTGAGATTATCTTGCCAGACTAGATGAGATTCTTCCAGTTTAGTGGCACGCCATTTGCGTTCAGATTTACGTGCCTCTTGCTTTAATTTACGAGTCTGCTGGCTATACCATGGTGCTAGCCTTCTTTGTTTAATTATCTTCTTTTTCAGAGGTGCAATACAGTCTAGAGTTGTCCGTAATGAGCCTGTAATACTATCAACAAGATGGTCTATTTGTGAGTGGCTAAAGGAAGTAGACAAGTCCTCTGTTACAGTTAGACATGGCATTGAATTCAATGCTGAAGGAATAACTTCCTTAAATTTGGCTACAGCACTATCAGATAAACATCTGCTGTAGAAGCTTCTACACAAAGGCTTATAGTCCGGTAGTATGAACTCAAAGGTTATTAAAAAATGGTCAGACAGAAGAGGATTCTGTGGGAAGACTATTAGATAATCAATTTCAGTGCCATATGAAAGAACAAGATCAAGAGTGTGGTTCAGACAATGAGTCAGTTTATTTACACTTTGACAAAAGCCAATTGAGTCTAATAGAGAGATAAACGCAGTACTAAGACTATCATTGTGGTTGTCCACATGAATGTTTAAATCACCTACAATAACTGTTTTAAGGATCAAGCCTGATGCAAATTCTGCAAATTCAGATAAAAATTCAGAATAAGGACCTGGAGCTCGATATACTGTAACAAATAAAATTGGCTGTGATGTTTTCCAGGTTGGGTGAGTGAGGCTAAGAACAAGGCTTTCAAATGAATTATAATTTAGTTTAGGTTTAGGATTTATTAATAGACTTGAGTCAAATATAGCTCTAACTCCACCACCTCGACCAGTACTTCGAGGAACATGAGTATTATAATGACTCGGAGGAGTGGATTCATTTAAGCTAACATATTCATCCTCCTGCAGCCAGGTTTCAGTGAGACAGAACAAATCAATATCATAATCAGATATTAATTCATTGACTAAAACAGCTTTAGACCTGATATTCAAGAGTCCACATTTAATTCTCTTATTTTGGACTGTTGGAGATATTGATTTAATTTTTTAAGTTTTTATGATGAACTCCTCTTCTGTTTGTTTTATCTTTAAATAATGTAGGTGGACGGGGGACAGACACAGTCTCTATACTAAAGGACTGGGTGGGCAACTGCTCTAATGGAGGCGCAGAGAAGCGTGTAAGACTGCAGCTCTGCTTCCTGGTCTCAACTCTGGGTTGTCCACATGGTTTTGGTCAGCTAATAAACTTGGCCATATTTCTAGATATGAGAGCTGCTCCATCCAAAGAGGGATGGATGCCGTCTCTCCTAATCAGACCAGGTTTTCCCCAGAAAGGTGTCCAATTATCTATGAAGCCCACATCGTTTACTGGACACCACCTCGACAGCCAGTGGTGAAATGACGACATGCGGCTAAACATGTCATCACTGGTCACATTGGGGAGGGGACCAGAGAAAACTACGGAGTGCGACATCGTTTTGGCATATTCACACACCGATGAAACATTAATTTTAGTGACCTCCGATTGGCGTAACCGGGTGTCATTACCGCCGACGTGAATAACAATCTTACTGTATTTACGCGTATCTTTAGCCAGCAGTTTCAAAAAAGATTCGATGTCGCCCGCTCTGGACCCCGGGATGCATTTAACTATGGCCCCCGGTGTCGCTAACTTCACGTTTCGGACTATGGAGCTGCCAATGACCAGAGTTGGCCTCTCAGCGGGTGTGTCGCTGAGCGGGGAAAATCTGTTTGAAACGTGGAGCGGTTGGTGGTGTACCGTGGCCTTCAGTTTGGGGCTATGCCTCCTTCGTCACCCAGCCTCCCGGCTGCTCGGGAAATACCGGGGGACGGCTAGCTGAAGCTACCTGTGGCTGTACCGCACCAGCTACAGGGGACTGGCTAACTATCTGAGCTACTGACTGTTCGGTGGTCACTGACCCTCGCCTCCAAAGCTACAAATAAACTACATTTATTACAAGTACCGTTATCACTAAAGGAGGACGAGGAGTAACTGAACATGTGGCACACATGGCAGAAGAGAGGAGGAGAGGAGAGAGGAGGAGAGCAGAAGTAACCTTTCTCTGAATTGCTCTTAACGGCACATTTCTTCACTTATCAACACAATACAAATATGTAGACGTTCAGGAAGGGCACAGGATGCTCCCAGTGATTTCGGTTCAATGATTGGAAATATGGTTTGGCCAGAGATCCCTCCTCTTCGAGGGGTGGTCTCAGCATTTTCTCTCTCTCTCTGTCAGGATTTCCAACTGAAGTTCCAACTGACAACAGGTGCAGTAACTGCTCTTAGAGCAGGCAGGCAGAAGCCCAGTGGCGGCCATTTTAGCAGTTATTGGCTTAATTTGAACTTGTCTGTGTAAAATGGCAGACAGAGATAGCAGAGCAGCTAGCGCGTTAGCGCTACCTGTAAATACATGCTAACTGCTAACATTAGCAGCCAATGCTAAAATTACTGCAAATGATAATTGCTAGCACGTCAACGCTAGCAATTAACATTAGCCACTAATACAAATACATGCAACTTGTTGATATGCTAATGTTACATGCTAATGCTAATTAGCATTTGCCACTAAGAATTAAATACATGATCATTGCTAACATGTTAATGTTAATATGCTAATAATAATTAGCATTAGCCACTAAGAATTAAATACATGCTAATGCCAAAATGCTAATGTTAATTATTAGCCGTCTGCGCTAGCAATTACCATGAGCCACTCAGAATTAAATACATGATCATTGCTAACATGTTAATGTTAACCTGCTAATGTTAATTACCATAAGCCACTAGGAATTAAATACATGCTACTTGTTAAAATGCTAATGCTAACATGTGCGTCAGTGCTAGTAATTAGCATTAGCCACTAAGAATTAAATACCTGTTAATGTTAACATGCTAATGTTAACATGCTAATGTTAACATGCTAATGTTAATTGCTAGCGCGTTGTCTGTCTAAAATGACAGACAATGACAGCAGAGCAGCTAGCGTGTTAACAATTAACATTAGCCATTAATTATTAAATACATGCCGATGCTAACATGCTAATGTTAACCTGCTAATGGTAACCAGCTAATGCTTATTAATTAGTATTAGCCACTAAAAACTAAATGCATCATCATTGCTAACATGTTAATGGTAACATGCTAATGTTAATTGCTAGCACGTCATTGCTAGCCACTCAGTTTCAGTCACTAAGAATACATGCTAATGTTAACATGCTAATGTTAACATGCTAATGTTATAATTTTTAGTCACTAAGAATACAATGATAAGTTAACATGGTAATATTAATTGTTATCGTGTCAGAGACAGCAGAGCAGCTAGCGCGTTAGCACTAGCTGTAAAGACATGCTAACTGCTAACATTAATGACCAATGCTAAAATTACTGCAAATGGTAATTGCTAGCGCGTCAATGCTAGCAATTACCATTAGCCACTAATAACCAAATACATGCTACTTGCTAATATGCTAATGGTAACATGCTAATGGTAATTAGCATTAGCCAATAACAATGAAATACATGCTAATGCCAACATGTTAATGGTTATTGTTAGCCATCTGCGCTAGCAATTAACATTTGCCACTAAGATCTAAATACATGATCATTGCTAATATGTTAATGTTAACATGTTAATGTTAATTAGCATTAGCCACTAAAAATTAAATACATGCTAATGCCAAAATGCTAATGTTAATTGTTAGCCGTCTGCACTAGCAATTAACATTAGCCACTAAGAATTCAATACATGATCATTGCTAACATGTTAATGTTAACATGCTAATACTAATTAGCATTAGCCACTAGGAATTAAATACATGCTACTTGTTAACATGCTAATGCTAACATGCGCGTCAGTGCTATCAATTAACATTAGCCACTAAGAATTAAATACATGCTCATGTTAACATGCTAAAGCTAATGTGCTAATGATAATTGCTAGCGCGTTGTTTGTCTAAAATAACAGACAATGACAGCAGAGCAGCTAGTGCGTTAACAATTAACATTAGCCATTAAGTATTAAATACATGCTACTCATAACATGCTAATGTTAACCAGGTAATGGTTACCTGCTAATGCTTATTGATTACTATTAGCCACTAAGAATTAAATAAATGCTCATTGATAACATGCTAATGCTAACATGCTAATGTTAATTGCTAGCACGTTAATGCTGAGACAGCAGAGCAGCTAGTGCGTTAGCGCTGTAAAGACATGGTAACTGGTAACATTAGCGGCCAATGCTAAAATTAATGCAAATGCTAATATACTAATTGACATTAGCCACTAAAAATTAAAGACATGGTAATTGTTATGTTACGCTAATGTTATGTTAATGCCCCTGTGTCTAAATAAACATGTTAAAAATTACTATTGGAGGTGTGCTTTTTGAATACAGACCAGCCCACTCGTCACTCTCAAAATTTCTGCGGGAACTATTGTTCTTCTGCGTGTTGCTTTTTATTATTCATCTTCCGCCCTTTTTCGCCGATGAATGCGGCCTGCAGCGATGAGAGGACCCCAACAAATTATATATCAAAACGTGCGTCTTGATCCCAAAACCCGTGCTATTACTTGTAACTGTGGAGGAGAACATAGTGTAGCATACTGGGGATGTGAGGCTATGAAGAGAGAAATAATGGTGCAACAGATAAAAGTAAATGAAAAAATATCCTATGCTGAAGCTGCCAAGAGAGCGGGACAGGGGAAATTCAGTGGCAAGCAACAGAATAAAGAGAAACAAGTATTGTACAAGAAGTTGAAAAGAAAATGTTGGAGGAGAAAAAGAGGTTGGTGACATTCATAGCAGGAGTCATTAATGCGACCGCAGATGTTAAATCTAAATCAGAAAGAATACAGATTATAGTCAAAGCAGCAATACATCATCTGGATATGAGAGGGATAAGATGGGAAGAATGCAAGAAGCTTAATTGCTAATGGTCAGGAGTTTAAACAATTCATCTATAGTCAGCAGGAAAAACCAGACATATTGTGCATCCAGGAATCCTGGTTAAAACCAAACTTAGATTTCATTATTAAAGGATATGTGGCAATCAGAAGAGACAGGAGAGAAGGGACAGGAGGTGGATGTATCACGTTTGTAAAAGAGGGCATTCCCTACAGGGTTATTGATATTGGAATTGAGATGGAGAGTATTATATTAGAAGTATGAAAGAGGAAACTGGCAATAACAAATTTATATAACCCATGCAGACAGTTGGACATTGTAAAATTGGAAGAAATGGAAGGTAAAAGCAACAGGAACACAGTGTGGTGTGGAGATTTTAATGCTCATAATACACTATGGGGGAGTGAGAAGAATGACCGCAATGGGGAGATAGTGGAGGAATTGTTGGATGGGAAGAATCTGGTTTGTGTGAATGATGGGAGAGGGACGAGGATAGATGTAAATACTGGTAAGGAGTCGGTTTTAGATCTGACAATAGTGACCAATGCATTAGCTTCAATATGTGAATGGAATGTATACAAAAAAGGGACTATAGGAAGTGACCATTATCCTATATATAATAGAATAAATATAACAACAGTACAGGTCACGGAGAGAGTAGGGGGTAGATGGTATAAGGCTAATTGGGATGAATTCATGAAGGAAGGGGAGGAAAATCTGTCTCAGATTAGTGATAATATGGAAGTGGAAATGATGGATAGGGAAATAAAGCATGGGATCATATCAGCAGCAACCAACTCTATTCCTAAAAGTACAGGCCGGAAGATGAATAAGGCAGTACCATGGTGGGATGAAAAATGTAAACAAGCAGTAAAGAACAGAAACAAAGCGTTTAAATTAGTTAAAAGATACCATAACTTTCAACACCTGATCCAGTATAAACAAGCACAGGCAATGGTAAGAAAAACAATTAGACAAGCAAAGAGGTCGTATTGGAGGAAGTTTTGTGGATCAATTGGGAGCACCACGAAGATAGGAGAAGTTTGGGGAATGTTGAAAAAAATGGGTGGAGATAGAAAGGATTGGAGTTATCCAGTCCTAAATTCTGGGAATAAAGTGGCTGTAACCAATAAAGAAAAGGCGGAGTTGATGGCTAAGAATTTTGTTGTTGTGCACAGCTCAAATAATTTAACAGAGGAGGGAAGACAGGGCAGGGACAAAACTAGAAATGAAAACAGGGAGGTGTTAAAAAGAAAGGATAGTAGGGAAAACGAATTAGATGTCCCATTTAACATTGGAGAAATGAAAAGAGCAATAGCCAAAACAAGAAGGAGTGCATCAGGTAAAGATCAAATATGTTATACTATGATTAAACATCTAAGTGAGGGGGGATTGGTGAAAATATTAACATTATACAATAAAGTCTGGAAAGAGGGTAAAGTCCCACGAAGTTGGAAGGAGGCGATAATAATCCCAATCAGGAAGCCTGGAAAAGATCCAAGTAAGACAATAAACTACAGACCCATAGCACTTACATCACATATAGGTAAAATAATGGAGAGAATGATTAATGAGAGACTCATGTATTATATTGAAAAAAGGGGATTGGTGAATAAATATCAAAGTGGATTTAGAAGGGGTAGGAGCACAATGGATCCAGTATTGTGTTTAGAAGACGACATCAGGAAAGCACAGGTAAATAAAGAAACGGTGGCAGCAGTGTTCTTTGGTGTAGAAAAAGCATATGACATGTTGTGGAGAGAAGGTTTGATGATTAAAATGCATCAAATGGGAATTGAGGGAAACTTATTTAACTGGGTTATGGATTTTTTAAGGGAAAAAGTTATTCAGGTTAAAATTGGATCAGAGATATCAGAAAGCTACACTACTACTCCTACACTATTTACAATAATGATTAATGATATTTTTGATAATATACCTACAGGAATGGGAAGATCTCTGTTTGCAGATGATGGGGCATTATGGAAGAGGGGAGGCAACATAGATCATATAGTTAAGAAATTACAGGAAGGGATAGATCAAGTGGAAAAATGGGGAGCAGAATGGGGTTTTAAATTCTCGGTGGAAAAAAGTAAAGTAATGTTCTTCTCAAAAAAGAAAATCAGTGAAAATAAAAAGTTAAACTTATATGGAAAGAATTTAGAAAGGGTAAACAGCATGCGATTCTTGGGATTAATTTTTGATTCTAGATTAACATGGAAAGAACATGTGAAGGGAATAGTTAAAAAAAAGTAAGGGAGTGTTAAATATTATGAGATGTTTGACTGGGCTAAATTGGGGAGCTGATTTTATGTCCTTAAAATATATAGACGTAGCATTAATAAGATCTAGAATAGACTATGGTAGTGTGGGGTACGGATCAGCAGCTAAATCAGTGTTATCACAGCTAGATATTATTCAGTCACGAGCACTAAGAATATGTCTCGGAGCAATGAAAACAGCTCCAGTTTGTTCCCTTCAGGTTGAAGCAGCAGAGATGCCATTATGGATAAGGAGAAAGCAGCTAATAGCCAATTATTGGATAAATTTAAAAGGACATAAGGAAGACCATCCAACAAAAAGAGTCTTGGAAATGTGTTGGGAAAAGGGGAGAGAGCAAAAATCAAGCTTTGGGTGGGTCAGTGAGGGAATAGTAGAGCAACTAAAAGTAAAGGAAATAGAAGTCAGCCCAACAGTTCTGTGGACGACAATACCCGAATGGACATTACACGAAGCAAGTGTAGATCTAAAAATATGGGACATTAAAAGAAGAAATAAAACAGTGGACTTGGTACAAGAATTTTATAACTATACAGATGAAAAGTATGGGAAATATATTTATTTATACACAGACGGATCAAAAGAACCAAAAACAGGAGCAACAGGTGCAGCAGTAGTGGTTCCTAGTCATAATAACAAAGTATTAAAAAGAACTTCAGATCATTTAAGTGTATATGCAGTGGAACTTTGTGATTCAATCTCATCACTCTTAAGCATTAAAAACAGAACAGCAAAATCACATCGGGAAATATTATATGAAATAAGGGTGAGAACATCCAAATGAAAAAGCAGATCAAATGGCAAAGGAGGCAGCAAAGAAAGAAGAGGTGGAAATGAAAGTAAAATTATCAAAAGCAGAAGGGAAAAGTTTAATATGGAAAGAAATAATGAATCAATGGAAACAATATTGGAAAATCCAGGAAAAGGGGAGACATTTATATAAACTACAAGATGAAGTAGGTGAGGTGGGATGTTGTGGAGGTATCAGAGTGGAACAGGTGACAATGAGCAGATTAAGAATAGGGCACAGTAGATTAAATAGCACACTCAACATAATAGGGAAACATCCAACTGGTCTATGTAGCTGTGTATGGGGTGCCGTTTGTAAAGCGTCTCGCTCTGAAAATAACAGCAACATTTTGTCACATTTAGCTAAAAACAATGTTTAAAAAACTAGTTTGAATTTTTGAGAGTCACTTTTTTGCACATTTAGAACAATATTTGTGAACTTAGAGATATTTTAAATATTTAAATCCAAATGTTAAATGTAAAATCTAAATGCTAAATCTAAATCTAAATGTTAAATATAAATATAAATGTTAAATATAAATCTAAATGTTAAATATAAATATAAATGTTAAATATAAATATAAATGTTGAAGCTAAATGTGAAATATATATCTAAATGTTAAATATAAATATAAATCTAAATGTTGAAGCTAAATGTTAAATATATATCTAAATGTTAAATGTATATCTAAATGTTAAATATAAATCTAAATGTTGAAGCTAAATGTTTCGGGTGAAACTAAATATTTAGCTAAAATGCAAATTCAAATGCCGGTAACCGGAAGTGCCAAAATAAAAGCTCGAGGAGGTCAGAGCGTGTTTATAGTGGCTAATAACGAATAAAAGCCATCTTATCCGGGGAAATGGACTCTTGGACATGGATTATCGTGATAATAACTAACTAACACTTTGACTGATCTGTCATTTTCGCGGTGTAGGATCGTCTACACCCGCCCGCCTTCACCCCGGTAAACTCTACTGTCGGACATACCTCTGCAAACATGTCAATAAATGACAGATCAGTCAAAGTGAGCCCCCTTGTGGCTGGCTATAGTGGCTACAGGTCATAAGTCCCGCACCCTTCATAAAAATGACACTAAAAACTCAAAGTACTCTTCAAATAAAGTTTCTCCAAATGTGTTTGTTCATCTAGGCAGTTATTATCACGATAATCCATGTCCATGAGGCCATTTCCCCGGATAAGATGGGTTTTATTCGTTATTTGCCACTATAAACACGCTCTGACCTCCTCGAGCTTTTATTTTGGCACTTCCGGTTACCGGCATTTGAATTTGCATTTTAGCTAAATATTTAGTTTCACCCGAAACATTTAGCTTCAACATTTAGATTTATATTTAACATTTAGATATATATTTAACATTTAGCTTCAACATTTATATTTATATTTAACATTTAGATTTATATTTAACATTTAGATTTATATTTAACATTTATATTTATATTTAACATTTATATTTAACATTTATATTTAACATTTAGATTTATATTTTACATTTAACATTTGGATTTAAATATTTAAAATATCTCTAAGTTCACAAATATTGTTCTAAATGTGCAAAAAAAAGTGACTCTCAAAAATTCAAACCAGTTTTTTAAACATTGTTTTTAGCTAAATGTGACAAAATGTTGCTGTTATTTTCAGAGCGAGACGCTTTACAAACGGCACCCCATAGCTGTGGGGAGAGAGAGACAGTGGTGCATGTGATTGTTGAATGTCATGGATATGGAAGGGAGAGGGAAGAGATGATGGCAGGGTTGCGGAGGACAGGAGCAGTGGAGAAAAGCTTCAAAAGTATAATAGAATGTGGGAAATGTAGAGAAGGGAGGAAAATCATAATGGGGTATCTTGTTTCAACTGGGTTAATAAAAAGAATTTAAAGGGAAAGGAAATTAAATAGTAAAAAAGTAAAGTCCAGAAGATGGCGGTATATGCAACTATAAGGATGCCGACTGCCGTAAAACACCGAAGAAGAAGAAGAAGAAGAAGAAGAAGAAGAAGAGGAAGAGTGGGCTAACGTTAGCCTGTGTGAGAGACAGACAGACAGACAGACAGGCAGGCAGGCAGGCAGGCAGGCAGGCAGGCAGGAAGTTAGACAGGAAGTTAGACGCTGTGTTATTTGTAATCTAGGCGTTGGGAGAAGCTTTGCGGAAGTGTGTGAAATTTTCGAGTCATATGACCAGGCAGCCGAGCAGCCGGAAAAAATGCTACCTAGATATGGATAAATTCCTCGGACACAGTGACTAACTTCCACAACGAACACGGTAACACTACACACACATCTTATTTAGTTAGTCAATCTATTTGAGTTGAGTTCTACCCATGGCCAATGCAGCGGCCACATATTCCTATTTATCAGTTAAAGAAGCCAGGTGTTTGTTTACTGTACGTTGTTCAATGAGTGAACCGAGAACTGTTGAAGACAGAATATTTACTGTTTATCTGGATGTGTCCTCAGATGGAAGAGATTAAAGTGTCTCCTGACTATAACTGGTTCAGAAGCACAGTGCCGCTGAAGAGAGTGAGTACCTCATGACTGTGATCACTGGGCCCGCCGCGTCATGCATTATCAACACTATTTATTGAAGTCTTTCACACTGCCGTAATGAAGCCGTTATTAATTAAGAAGGATCATTGTGTACATTAGATTTGTATATCTGCCTGATAACAGAGGAGTGTTTTCTTTTTGTTTTTACATTTTAGATTAGAAGTCTTATTGCAGAGTGTCACCAACTGACATTTAATAGTCCTGTTAGAACTTCAAATTTTCATCATTTTTTCCCATTTACCATCATTAATAGATACTGTAAAGATCTGTAGTGGGATGTGTGATGATACATTAATACATACATGTTGGGGCCTAATTGATTATGCATATTTAAGAGCAAAGTTTAATATTAACTTATAGTATCTCATTTGGATATTGTACTCAAGTATAACAAATATGACTTATCTGGAACAGAAGGGGCTTATCAAAAGTATCCTTATTAGTATCCGCTTTAAAAAATCAGTCTGATGTTATTGTTTTAGGCTGTTGATCAGAGATAAATACAATTTTCAATCACTGTTGTGGTTCAGTAATGATTTAAGGGCGCTCAAACAAATTCAGAATCATTATTATGGTTATTTGGGGGGATTTAATGGTTCTCCTTTTGGGGGAAAAAAACGTTCAAATGTAAAGAAGAAACATCTCAATATAACAAACATTTGCTGTTTATCTATACACCAGCTTTTACACCTTAGGGAAACATTTTTTATACATGTGTATAAAACAGTTGGATGGAATTTATATGTAGCTCAGGTGTGTGTCAGGTATGTGTTACGACCACAAAGAGCGCACACACAGACACACACAGACTGCATTGAATAATCATGTGACAATTTGTAGAGCTCACTGCAACAAAGTAATACAAATCATTTCTATGATTTTAGTAGTCTACTGTCAAGTTGACATGATTAATTAGGGATCAAAGGATACTATTGTTAAAGACAAGTTCACAGTTTTTCAGGTCTGCCTGTATGTTACTGCGTGTTTCCATTTAGAAAAAGAAAAAAGTCTGCCTGTTACCCTTAATCAGGTGTGAAACCATATATGGTCACTTTCATGGGCTTCTAAAATGGTGCCCCACATCACGCTCAATCAAAGAGCAGAATCACATGACTACCAACAGCCAATCAACAAATGTCAAGCTCTGTCTCGGGTAGTGTTGCTATGGCCTTTAATGGATCTCTAACCCTAACAGCACGCACATGAGCAATGATTCCTCCTGTTCATACTGGCTATTGGTTACAAACCTGTTTAATTGAAATGTGTATTAATGTTACAGGTTGTGTAAAGTAATTTAATATCTATTATATGTTTTCAAATCAGATTTTATTCTTATAGCCCAAAGTCACAAAGTACATTTGCCTCCTGGGCTTTACAAGGAGTACAGGGAGTGACACCTGTTTACATCTGTACAGGGAGTGACACCCCCTGTCCTTAGACCCTCGGTTCCAGTGAGGAAAAACTTGCCCACAAAAAAACCTTTTAACATCTATATATCTATATATGAATATGCTGGTCATAGTGATGGCAACTGTTGAACCCCAAAAATGTCAATATCAGTATTCACTTTAAAAAAACAGTTGGGCTGTGGAACCAAACTGTAAAATATATTGTTACAAAATCAAAAAGAGAACCTGTTCTGTTTAGATTTCAATGTGACTGATGAGCCAGCATCATGAGTTACACGTTGTGTGTTTTGGTTAAAGATTTCTGAACCACCAAATGGACCTGTAGAAACAGTCAATGACACACAGCGTGTTTGTGTGTTTATATACCCGTGGACAGATATTGTCTGTCAGTGTGGACATGGTAAAATATGGTCCCATCACAAGATGGTCTCAATTTTTTATAATTTTAGTGTTTAATCTGCTTATTATTTACTCGATCATTGAGTCATTCAATCGATCCATCAATTCCCGGACTCTACTGGCAGGTTTCCAACTCTTCAGAGTGGATCACAACACAGAACTTTTCAGCAAGACAAAAGGAGTCTATTTTTTGTGGTTGATGTAGCGATGTGACATTAATCGAACAGCACTGTTCTCCTGATCTGGAATATTTCCTGATGAACTGTAAACCTTTTATTTACCCTGTGAGTTCATTTCATTCATCCTCGTCGGTGTTCACATTCCACTGCAAGCCAATGTGCCAATACTCACTGACCAGCTACTGAGTTATTGTCCTCGGTGACTTTAACAAAGTAAATCTGACCCATTATCTCCCCAAATTAGTTCATCACATGCCTGGCCAGAGAAGATAATATACTGGATCACTGCTACACCACAGAAAGGGATGTTTATCACACCGTCCCCTGCTGCTCTGGCCACTCTGACCACTCTGACCACGTCACGGTCCACCTGATTCCTGCGTACACAACCACAATGAGGAGCAGTAGGTCAGGATGCTCTCGACAGGGGAATTTTAGAGGGTTAACAGCAGCTTCTGGTTGATGTTGTTCTTCCTGAGCACTCTCAGGAAGTGCAGACGCTGTTGAGCCTTCTTGACGACAGTCTTGGTGTTAGCAGACCAGGACAGGTCAGCAAAGATGCTGGTGCCCAGGAAGGTGAAGGTGCGCACTCTTTCCACTAAGTCGCCATTGATGGTGAGGGGAAACAAATCTGCTCTATGCTTCCTGAAGTCCAGGATGATCTCCTTAATCTTTGTGGTGTTCAGGGCCAGATTGTTCGCTGCACACCACACGGACAGCTGCACGATCTCGTCTCTGTAGGCTGACTCGGCTCCTCCTGAGATCAACCCCACTACAGTCGTGTTGTCAGCAAACGTCACGATGGTGTTGCTGCTGTGGGCCGGTCTACAGTCGGAGGTGTAGAGGTTGTAGAGGAGGGGGCTCAGCACACACCCCTGTCGGGAGCCCGTGCTGAGTGTTCGGGTTGAGGAGAGGTGGGGGCCAAGTTTGACTTGCCAAGTCCTTTATCCAGCTGCAGGTGAGTGGGGGAAGTCCAAAGGTCAGACAGCTTGCTAACCAGGAAGTCAGGGATGATCGTATTAAAGGCTGCGCTGAAGTCTCATTCTAATTCTTGTTGTTCTGTCTCGAAGGGACTCACCTTAAAGGTTGTCTTGTCTACCACAGTTATAACTCTCTCCATCCAAGAGAGGGATGTCAACAAGCTTAGGAACTAGAACCCCCGAAAAGCAGCTGGAAAAGACTGGAATTATTCTTTTGTGCAAGGCAACATCAGACTTGGCTTAAACATTTCTCTCCTATATTTCAGGCAGAACACGGGATAGGTCTCCCCCCGATTAATAGGCCATGGTTGTTAAAGATCGGTGTACGTGTATGCCACTTAGAGGAGATTTTACACTGAAGCTCAGTTCCAGGTTTGTAAAGTTTGGTACAGATAAGCCACCACTGGCCACACCTCTTTGTGTGGTAGTCAGTTTGAGGCGTGGACGCTTTCTGTTCCAAATATATCGAGATACACTAGAATGTTTTTTGTTCCAATATTTGGTCCAGTTGATCTTAAAACCTGAGAGACGGCTAAATTCTTCACAAATGGACAGTAAGACCAACACATCATCAGCATATAATGACAGGTGGTGATGAGTGTCACAAACTGAAAAAGGATGCACAGTGGGGGACTGACGAATCATCTGAGCAAGTGGCTCAAGAGAAAGTGAAAAAAGTGCTGGGGACAGGGGACAGCCCTGTCAGGATAATCTAGTAACAGGGAACAGCGCAGAGGAGAGTTGGTCAGTGAGTATCAAAGCTGAGGGATTTTATTGCATATCATATGAATAAAGTTTTTTTCTAAAACCACCCACAAAAAGGACCACTCCAGCCTATCGAAGTCTTTCATAGTGTCAAGGGATAGCAGCACCTATATTTCCTAAAGACAGCATGACTAAGGAAAATCCTCAGCCTTTGTTGAAATGCTGCCACTTATGATTCCACGGCCTTTCATTTAATGTCATGCCCCCCACGCCAGAGTGAAAACATACTCGTCTAATCTGATTTTATTGTCTTTATGAACTAAAATTATGTATGTATAATCAGTGATATAATATAAACATCATCATGAAACCTGTTTTTGTTTCTTAAACCAAATAATAAGTAATAATTCAGTACTTGTCCTGCTCCATCAGAGTTAATTGTTGTTGCTTTGTCTCTCCGACTATTCTTTCAAACTTTATTCAAGCGTCAAATAACTCATTATCATAATGTAAACTACATTATAATTTATTTTCACGGTTTATTTACTGTCAGTTGTGTGCTTACACGTGAAACGAAATGAGTACTCAGGACCAGCGATGTACACAAAAATAGACTAAAATTAATACGTGTTGCAAAACACATATTCATTTTTATTTTTAAACCTATAATGCAATGGATTTAAAAAAAAACCACAGCATGTAAGACAAAGATACGGTAAGATCCATATTTCTCTCCTGCTGCCTGTTTTTAAACAAGACTTTAGAGCCATGACGTATTTTACTTACCTTGTTGTTTTTTGTCTCTGCCAGATTATTGTTGATGATGATGACAGTAAGGTGTGGTCGCTGTACGATGCAGGCCCAAAGAGCATCAGGTGTCCCATCATCTTCCTCCCTCCAGTCAGTGGAACAGCTGAGGTGTTCTTCCAGCAAGTGTTGGCCTTGACAGGCTGGGGCTATAGAGTCATCTCGGTAAGCTTGTCACCGAAAACACCAGTTTCGGCATCTTCTTCAGCTTTAAATGCAACTAACCATTATTTTATAGCATTGATCAGCTGATTATTTTTTCACTAATTTGTTTTGTTTGTAAAATCTTGTAAGACAGTAAAACATATTTTCCCAGTGCTCAGGTGGCAACTTGAGATGTCTTCTTGTTCTGCTCAATGGCCCAAAATCAAACAATTTAGTACAGGGATTGGCAACCGCACACAGCCCGCGCCCTCACTCGAAGTGGCCCTTAGATTAATTTTTGAAAATGATAAAAATGTGTCATCTGCGGCACTTAATCAGTTGTGTTTACACAGTTGGCCACTAGGTAGTGCCTCCAATGCAGCATCTGTTCACAGAATTTAAAGAAAAACCTATGTGTTTAGTATGCTTAGAGATGCTATCTGCCATGAAAGATTTCAATTTAAGTCGCCACTACATCACGTTGCACAAAGCTAAATACAAGAAATATACTGGAGCTGCAAGGGCTGCTATAGTAGCTGGCCTGTTACTGGTGACGTCCGGGGATATGATAGGCTGTTTCAGCACGCTGGGTCTGCCCGTCTGTTAGCTGATTGGCTGTACGTTGTTTCTGCCAGCAAGTGCAAACTCCATGAAGACCGCTCCACTTTGGTAAAAACTCACTTCAAAACAAACAACAAGCTAAAGTTCTGTCTCGCCCAGACACGCACACGGCTTACAGTCACAAACACGAGACAAAACACTCACCGTGGCAGAAGCACCGGGCCCGAGCAGCGAGTCTGCCGTGGCGTCGTCATTAGTGGCACCATAGACATATATACATAGACATTAGAGTTGTCACGATACCAAAATGAGTAACCACGATACTATACCAGACAAAGTATCACGGTTCCGGGTATTATCGTGATACTGCGGCCTTTTTTTATTATTAAATCAAATCAAATTTTATTTGTATAGCCCAAAGTCACAAAGTACATTTGCCTCGGAGGGCTTTACAATCTGTACAGGGAGTGACACCCTCTGTCCTTGGACCCTCGGTTCGAGTGAGGAAAAACTTGCCCACAGAAAAACCCTTTTAACAGGGAAAAAAGGTGGAAGAATCCTCAGGAAGAGCCACAGAGGAGGGATCCCTCTCCCATGACGGACAGACGTGCAATGGATGTCACGTGTACAGAACAAATCAACACAAACATATTGTACAATTACAATGACTGACAAAATGACAATGAATCACAATGAATGATAAAATTACCACAGTAGCAGATATGGTAGCAATAATGACAGTAATAATATGTGTAGTGGACGTCGTGCAGGATCACAGCAGCAAAGCTCTGGCTCCTAATCTACTTTTGGAAACTATAGGAACCACAAGGAACCCAGCATCCTGAGAGCGCAGTGTTCTAGAGGGGTGGTAAGGTACCATGAGCTCTTTTAGATATGATGGTGCCTGACCATGAAGAGCTTTGTAAGTAAGGAGAAGAATTTTAAATTCTATTCTAGATTTAATAGGGAGCCAATGCAAGGAAGCCAAAATGGGAGAGATGTGATCTCTGATCTTGGTTCCTGTCAGAATACGTGCAGCAGCATTCTGAATTAGCTGCAAAGTCCTAAGAGACTTATTGGAGCAGCCTGATAACAAAGAGTTACAATAGTCCAGCCTAGAAGTAACAAATGCGTGGACTAGTTTTTCTGCATCTGCTTGAGAGATGATGCGTCTGATTTTACCGATGTTACGTAAGTGGAAGAATGCAGTCCTCGAAATTTGTTTTATGTGGACGTTAAAGGACAAATCCTGATCAAAAACAACTCCAAGATTCTTTACAGTGGAGCTGGAAACCAGGGTGATCCTATCTAAAGTAACTAAGTCTCTAGAAAGAGAGTTTCTGAGGTGTTTCGGTCCAATTACGAGAAGAACTTCAGTTTTGTCTGAATTTAACATCAGAAAATTGTAGGTCATCCAACTTTTTATATCCTTAAGGCATGCTAGGAATTTTAATTAATTGATAGGTTTCATCAGGCTTGATCGATAAATATAATTGGGTGTCGTCAGCATAACAATGAAAATTGATAGAGTGATTCTAATAATGTTCCCTAAAGGAAGCATATATAAACTAAATAGAAGTGGTCCTAGTACAGAACCTTGCTGGGACTCCATGACAAACTTCGGTATGCATGGAGGATTCATCATTGACGTTAACAAACAGAGATCAATCTAAAAAATACGATTTAAACCAACTTAGGGCGGTTCCTTAGATGCCAATTTGATGTTCCAGTCTCTGTAAAAGAATTTGATGGTCAATGGTGTCAAATGCAGCACTAAGATCTAACAGGACAAGTACAGAGATGAGTCCTTTGTCTGATGCCATTAGGAGGTCATTTGTAACTTTGACTAATGCGGTCTCTGTGTTATGATACACTCTAAATCCTGACTGGAAAATCAAATACTCAAACTTAATTAGACTATTGTTATGGAGAAAGTCACACAGCTGATTGGCTACAGCTTTCTCAAGTATCTTAGAGAGAAAGGGAAGGTTTGATATCGGTCTGTAGTTGGCTAAGTCCTCTGGGTCTAGAGTGGGCTTTTTAAGAAGAGGTTTAATTACAGCTACCCTAAAGGACTGTGGTACATATCCTGATAATAGAGACAGATTAATCGTAGCCAATAAAGAATGACTAACTAGAGGTAAAACATCCTTGAGCAGCCTAGTTGGGATGGGGTCTAAGAGACAGGTTGACGGCTTAGCTGCAGAAATTATTAAAGTTATTTGATGAAGGTCGATTGGAGGTACTTTGTCTGGTATAGTATCGTGGTTACTCATTTTTTATCGTGACAACTCTAATACATAAACACAAACATTTATTTTCCCACACAAAAATTTAAAATGACAATTTTATTATATAATGTTAAGTGTGTGGTTCTATGTGGCCCTTTGGTAATGTCAACAAAAAAAAAATGGTGGCCCCCTCCATCATTTAAGTTGCCCATCCCTGATTTAGTATAACAGAAGATCTGACACACTGGAAAAACAGCAGAGTATGTTTGGGATTGCAGTCTTCAGATATGTAATATATTGTTTAAGATCTTGAAAAACTATTGTGATCAGGCCGGTATAACAGTTTGCAAATCACAGATGTGACAGAGGTATGGTTCAGTTGAGTCCTGTGTGAAAAACTTTGTCATCTCCTATGAGATTGTGAAAAAGAAGGTGAAGCTAACAAAATAATGTTGTCTCCAGCTGCAGTATCCGGTGTACTGGGATCTCATGGAGTTTTGTGATGGCTTCAGGAAACTTCTTGACCACCTTCAGTTAGATAAAGTAAGTGTGTTTTCTTCTTGCTCCTTCTTCCTGCTGCCTCATGTCTTTCTACAATTGGTGTAGCAGGTTAGGAAGATGCATCAATGGGAAGCTGTAAGGTACAAGATATTAAGTGTGTGTAAATGTTAAATGGACTTGCCTTTCTGGTCTACTGACTTAAAGCTCTTTTTTTTTTTTTTTGTCACATTCATGGCAGAGGCTGTCGACTGTGGCCTAGAACAGATCCACAATGTGTAAGATACACTACCTTAGTAAAACTGCAATACCATGTTCACTAGACATGGAACATTTCATTAATAGACTTCAAACAGTATTCCCATATTTGTTTCCTGCTTCACATATGTGAATACCTTTTGCTTTTATTGAGTGTGCGTGTAAGGGGCACACTATATTTTATCCACCGCAGCTTATTATTGAGGGTGCCTGAAAGAGCACACTCTTTAAAACCTCTTGGGCTTATTGAGTGTGCGTGCAAGGCACATAGAAACGTAGAAAAATTTGTCTCACTCAGATCCGCCTGCTAAAGCTGTCAGATATATAGTTTTGGCTCGAGACGCAAAGATTCGGCAGCAGCACCCATCGACACCCTCATAGACTCCTATGTTAAAAAGGTGGGAAATTTTCAGGAGGAAAGCAGAAGTAACGCTTCTCTGAATTGCTCCCAAGAGCACATTTCTTCACTTTATCAAAACAAAATGCCTATGTAGACGTTCAGGTAGGGCTCAGCCTGCTTCAGGTTAAGCCGGTTCAATGATTGGAAATACAGTTTGGCCAGAAATCCTTCCTGTTCGATGGGTGGTCTCAGCATTTTCTCTCTGTCTCTGTCAGGATTTCCAACTGACATTCTAACAGGTGCAGTAACTGCTGATTAGGTCCTGGCTGCTTGGCAACCTCAAGCCTGCCTGAAGGAGGAGAGCTCCTTCAGGCAGGCCATCTTAGCAGTTTTGGCACTTAATTTGAACTTGTCTGTCTAAAATGACAGACAGAGACAGCAGAGCAGCTAGCGCGTTAACGCTAGCTGTAAAGACATGTTATATGCTAACATTAGTGACCAATGCTAAAATTAATGCTAATTAACAAGCCTTGAAGCTTAATAATTAGCACAATTAGCCACTAAGAATGAAATACATGTTAATGTTAACATGTTAATGTTAATTTGCATTAGCCATTAAGAATCAAATACATGTTAATGTTAACATGCTAATGTTAACATGCTAATGGTAATTGCTAGCGCATCAGCGTTAACATGTTAATGTTAACATGCTAATGCTGCTCCTGTGTCTAAATAAACATGTTAAAAATGACTATTTGAGGTGTGATTTTTGAATACAGACCCCGGCAACAGCTCACTCGTCAGTCTCAAAATTTCTGCGGGAATTTTCTAGTACTGAATTTGCTGAGCAGTGTCAGTAATAATGTATTGGGTGACGGGGCCAGAGTCCGGCACTCTCAAAATTTCTAGTATTCTGTAAACTCCTCAACAGTGTCAATGATGTATGGGGGAGAGTCATGGGCCAGAGTCACGCACACTCAAAATTTCTTTTTAAAAATTTTCTAGTCTTTTTTTTATACAATCTTAAATTCAAAGTTTTACAGGTTTTACACTTTTGGTCAAACAAAGCAATTATTTTGAATGTCTAACCTAGAGACTGGCATAAACTAATAAAAGCTCAATTAATTAGACAAGTATACTTCAGATGCAGCTTCAGATCACCACCTCCTAGTTGGGAAATTCAAGAAAAGGCAAAAGAGACACCACAAAAGCTTCAAGGATGTCAAAACACAGCTATAGCTGAGGGGGATGGATAGATGGACAATAAGCACGGTGTGTAGAGCTCAACCTGTGAGAACCCAAAAGCACAAGAGTGGTTAACACCAGAATTCCATAGAACTCAAAAACAGGACCCACAGCACCTACACCAATCCAATACTGAATTCACATTTACTCTGGAAGACATAGCATTCATTAACAAATTCTTTATGTTTAAGAATATCATAAGGTGCAAGATTGCATAATTAGACAGAAGGGCATTTTTGATCATTCTGGATTAAACCTGAAAATAAATTTAGATAGAAAACCAAAAACTACTCTATGGAGGCTTAATTACAGCCTACTGAACAATACATTTAAAAGTAAAATGGCAAATAAGTAAATAATGTACTTGCATCGTAATGATAATGAGGCAACCCAGCCTTTCTGTGCGATGCAGCTAAATCCTTCCCCAGAGGAGTCTGCAAGATTGCTACAAGGCCTACAAAACCAACAACCACAGTATCAGTGAAGACTGATCCATCAGCCTAAACCAAAATGACAAACTTGTGCCTGAAATCTCAACAGAAGAAATTGATTTCAGGATTTAAGACTAACAAATATGCTGGCTGCAGTTGGGTGGGACTTCCTATTTTAAGTTATGAGAAGATTTGGCTTTTGTGAAATATTTATACAATGTATGACACTTTACTTCTCCCCATCAGTGAGGATTAAAATTAATGGGAGCCCTACCATGTCTTAAAGATAACTATCTGTCAGATCAGCTGAGGCCTCTTGTTTGCTGGTGTAACCCAGCATATGAGGCTAAATGAAAAGACATTGAGCTATCTTTAACGGACATACATATACAGTCAATACCGGACTGCCCGAGCAGAGTTAATGTTATGTTACATTACATTGTAATGTAATGTTCTCCAGCTTCAGTATGTTGCTTTCTTCATAAGAGTATGGTTGGAGGTTTTGAAGAGATTTCAGCTACACAGACCAGTAAGATTACTGAGCTGGCTGACATATGATCCACAGCTCCTCCCAGCATCACAAGACCACGGGTACAGACAATGGGCTAAACAAGGTATTATTGCCTTCTGCTGAATGTTAACAAGTGGAAACGTTAATCATTTTGAGGACTTATGTCAGGCTCATGAGCTGGACCTGTAAGATTCACCTTTAAAAAAAAAATGAAACAAGGCCCTCAGACTGTGTTAAGCCCTCAAGTGTAACCCAGATACTTACTGATGCTTATAATTCAAAAAACACTAAAGGCATCATAGGCAAATATACAAGGGCTTCACCTTAATGGAAAGAAGTGGGCTCAGAAATCCTGAACCTGAGATTTGACTTTTTATTTTTACCTTGATGTACCTTGGAAATACTCCTGAGAATATTAGTAGGAGTGACTCATATCTTATGTCATACAGATCAGAGACATGGAGAACAACAAGCTGGTTGCAAACATCATTCATCACATCATCATTAAGAGATTAGGAGAATATTAAACATCTGGTGGAGAGACAAAGTCAGCAGTGTGGATCTGTGGAAAAGAACAACCAGAATCCCATTGACTTAGAAATTCAAAAGTAAAAGTCGAATACTCTTCTCCAGAAAATCAATAAAGTAGAAAATTGGTCACAAATATCACCTTACAAGTTCTGAAATAATTGTAATTTGGCCACTGTGAGCAGCAACATGGAGCCAGTGGAGGGACATAAGCTGTTTTTGGATGGTTGGAGACCAGACATGCTGCTGCATCTGTCAGAGAGACAGCTGTAGTGTTTCTCTGAATATAATATACATACTGAGTTGCAGTCTTGGGAATAAGGACAGTATAGAAAAGGGTGATCAAATTACACAAGTACATTAATGACAGCCCTTACTAATGATGATCTATGTCATGTGAACCTTCAGGTCCATCTGTTCGGAGCATCTCTAGGTGGATTCTTGGCTCAGAAGTTTGCAGAATGCACACACAAATCTCCCAGAGTGCACTCCCTGATACTGTGTAATTCATTCAGTGACACCTCCATCTTTAATCAGACATGGACAGCAAACAGGTGATTTTAAATGATTTCAGCACAGATCTTCCTATGAATGTTGATATTTATTGTTCATGTTTGGTTTCCATGTTCCTGCTTAACAGTTTCTGGTTAATGCCAGCTTTCATGTTGAAGAAGATTGTCCTGGGGAACTTTGCTAAAGGACCAGTGGACTCTAAAATGGCAGATGCAATCGACTTCATGGTTGACAGGGTAAGTAGATGTGTGTGTCACCACTGGGCAAAGGAATACCTCTTATTACCACTTATCATATTAAATTAGATTTTCTTTGTAAGACATGGAGTTAAATATTAGAATGACAAATGGTAAATGAGGTATGTGTGATCAGAAGTACATTTCAGTGCTGCACAGGAATTTGATGATCACATTACAAAAGAGGAAATGGATTCATGGCTCCTTCTTTAATCTCCAGTAGAAGTTGAGCAGCCCGTTTTTTGTAGTTTTGAGCACTAGATGAAATGTCCCTGGCTTATTTATTTTAATTCTATTTTCACCTTCATCATGCAACTTGGTGTGCATTGTGGTGTGCACAGGTACTATAAGAGGTCATAGCTTACAGTACCTTTTCCCCCAAAATTGTCACTCTGTAAAATGTAAATGGAACAGTGTTCACAGACAGTTTTTTGGAAGTTTCCCTCAGTCTATGCAGTGATGTCCACGACAGAATCCTTCTTTGGCTTTTTAATGCTGTGCTGTCTGAGGGCCTGAAGATCATGGTTATCCAATATTGGTTTTCAACCCTGTGCCTGGAGTACAGATGTGTTGTTGAGAAATTGCTGAAGCCAAAGGTCAATGGTGAGGTATCTATATTATGTCTAAGAAGGCAACATTCAGTTCCTTAAACTCTGTTTACCACAGTGTTGAGATAGGCTGGCACCTACTGTTCTCAAGCAAAGGCAAACAACTACTACTGCCGAGGACCTCAAGACCCACACGTCAGCACAGTCTCAGATGTGTAATGGTATCTCCATCTATCCTTCTCTTCTAGGATTCACTGATTGCATTGGCTTGCTCCTGTGATTAGAGTGTAGCAATATCTGACCAGTCCCTGTAGTACTGTCCTTCCTGGCGTCCCTCAAATAAAGAGTCATTGGCATTTTAGTTTGAGTCTGCTGTCAGATTTTGTGAAATTTAAGAATGAGCAGATAACCTCCTCCTTTGATACACATGCCTCACCTGAAACCTCCAGTCTGATTGTTTAGGATGCTTCGAAACCAACTTTAGGAGACAGATAATTTCCTACTCCATGTATATGAAGTGGATGGCTCAGAATGAATTTCTACAATTATTCAGTCAAATAAAGAAAAAAGTAAATATGCTCAATTCAAAGAAGCCAGTTGAGAAGAGTTTCTTTTATGTCCATGGTTACAAATCTAGTAAAATGTTAGCCAATGTTAGCAAAACAGGACATCACAAAAATCTGAATGGATGATGGAAACATCATTGGGTTAATTTCTTGGGTTACTGTAAAAAAAATTAATGACACATTCAGGAATTTTTCTCTCTGACTTTACACTTCTGAATTCCTAAATGGTAATACTTAGATACCCACACGCTTATCCCAAGGCTATAAGCCTAAATCACAAGAGGAGATGGTTGCTTTATCAACATTTGAAAAAATGAAATGGTTCATTTTCACAAACCTCTCTTCAGTTCTACATGTACTCTGCACCCTCATAGTACATTGTCTATACAATATTTGTGCTGGTCTGTGTAGACTGGTATGTTTAATAAAGTGTTGTCTGTGTCTGTGTTCAGGATGAGGTGGTTAAGCACACTGTAGTAGGTGCTGTGTTCTGGGCAGTGAGGAGCTGATGTCATCCTTGACCAGCCAGAGAAAGCACTTCATCACTACAGAGAGTGCCACAGGACAACAGTCATTCAGACAGGCTAGATGTGTTTTCTTGGACACGGGAGATGCTTGTGGATATGACAGACTGAACCAGAGATGAGTTAAATAGCACACAGTTGCTCAGTAAAAGTTTAAAGATACACACTGATACAATCTGGTCCTCTTGCCTCCCTGGTGTTTCCACTAGAAAGCCCTCCTCACATTATGCTCAGAAAGAGTGATAGATGTGGAAGGTGCCCTCTCTTGTCCAGTAACAATTTATTCAGTTGTTTTGCTTGTTGGCTTCAGAGACTTCAAAGTAATACTCATAAAAAGAAATACTCATAGAAGTTGTTTAGCTCACCTTAGAGATGTCAGCAAGGAAGACAAATGAGAAGCACCCTTTAACAGCTGACATGACATCAATCTCTTAGAAAGAAGCTTTTTATTTTAGTGTACACATGTAATCTCTTTGTCTTTGTGTATTTTCTTTGTGAATGTTAACCTCTGCCTCCATATGTTGCAGTTGGAGAGTCTGAACCAAAGTGAGTTAGCATCACGGCTAACACTCAACTGTCAGAACTCTTATGTGGAGCCACACAAAATAAAGGATGTTGCTGTGACCATTATAGATGTAAGTGTTAAACCATCTTTCAGCTATACCAGAATCATCCATTCATGTATGTATTTTTTTTACCATAACATCAGCCATTTTTCTGTGAATGGTGTGGAGGTGTTTGATCAGAGTGCTCTGTCACTGGAGGCGAAGGAAGAGATGTATAAACTGTATCCTAACGCAAGACGAGCTCATCTGAAAACAGGAGGAAACTTCCCATACTTGTGCAGGAGTGCTGAAGTCAACCTCTATATACAGGTACACCCATTTACCAACCAATGATGATGAAATAGACATGTTGATCCTCCAGGTAAATAATGAGATGCAATTTAAAGACAGAACAACGTCAACAGGGTGTCTTTGAGGCTGTACTGTTTAATGAGCATTACCCACTCATATTGTCATGGTTTGTGTCTGATCTGATCTGTTGTTTTAACTGATTTATCTTCAAGAATTAAAGACACTGCTTGTTGTACAGATTCACTTACGTCAGTTTCATGGGACAAGATATGCTGCCATGAGTCCTGCCATGGTGAGTGCTGAGGAACTGGAGTTGCAGGACAGTCACCTGAACAGTAACCAGGACGCTGATAACCATTGAGACAATGTTTACCTGCAGACTGTCTCCTCTGAACATTTCCAACAGTTATTCTCAGTCTTCTCCTGAACACATCATTTCACAGGACGTTCTTCAGATTTTCCATGGAGCTCAACAGCCGAAATTATTTTTGACAGATAAAGCAATATTTTGATAATGACCTATACATAAATGGTAATGGGTTACTTTGCTTTACAAATATACAACACCTTCTCCTTGCCTTATGTGGAATGAATCTCATAATTGTTGCACTCATGAACTGTTTGCCTCAAGCGTTGATTTCAATGTGTAATATAGTTGTTATAGCCAGAAGTGAACTGGTTTCCTGTTAACAGAAAGACAGACACACTTCTAGAGAGGTGTATTTCTGAGTGTTTGTGTAATTCATTGAAATAAAGTTACATTTCTTCCTTTATTTTGTTTGTTTGTAAAACAATTTTGAATTTCACATCCCACATTTACACTGGGCATATCTAGCCATCCCTATAAAAGAATTTGGGGGTGCTGCTAGATAAATAATGCAAATATACTGCAGCTTAACTGCATAGAATATTTAAAGGTGAGAAAGAGAAGCTGACGCTGGTTTCATTTTATATGTATGTAAAAAAAGTCATAAAAGTGCACATGTATTTGTGAGTTTGAGGTAGTTGGTCAGATGGTAGGGAAAGATGATTATCTGTGCAATAAACAGACATAAACTGACACTGCTCCTTCCTCCAGTTCACAGCTGTCTTTCTGCCATTTATGACGAATTTGCAGGTTAGGAAGGTAGTCTTTGATGAATTATGAATTGAATTGAGGGTGGAGAATGCCTCTTTCAGCTCCCTTTCTCCCTCTTTAAAGTTGGTACCGGAATCTGATAGTAACTCATAAGGGCGTCCTCTACGGGCAATGAAACGGTGAAGGGACATGAGAAAACTGTCAGTATCAAGACTGGTGAGTATTTCTATGTGAGTACAGTGAGTGTTTAGGCATTTGAACAGTATCCCCCACCTTTTCTCTCATCTTCTCCCTATTTTGATGTTAAATGGACCGAAACAGTCAACACCCGTTGACCAGAAGGGAGGCTTCCATAATCAAATCAAAACAAATACATTTTATTTGTATAGCCCAAAGTCACAAAATACATTTGCCTCAGAGGGCTTTACAAACTGTACAAGGAGTGACACCCTCTGTCCTTAGACCCTCGGTTCGAGTGAGGAAAAACTTGCCCACAGAAAAACCCGTTTAACAGGAAAAAAATGTGGAAGAAACCTCAGGAAGAGCCACAGAGGAGGGATCCCTCTCCCAGGACGGACAGACGTGTGCCATCTAATCCTATGGCAGCATACAGTAAGGAGAACAAGTATTTGATACACTGCTGATTTCGCAGGTTTTCCCACTTGCAAAGCATGTAGAAGTCTGTAATTTCTATCATAGGTACTCTTCGACTGTGATTGATGGAATCTAAAACAAATATCCAGAAAATCCCAGTGTATAATTTTTAAGTAATTAATTTGCATTTTATTGCATGACATAAGTATTTGATACATCAGAAAAACAGAACTTAATCCTTGGTACAGAAACCTTAGTTTGGAATTACAGAGGTCAGATGTTTCCTGTAGTTCTTGACCAGGTTTGCACACACTGCAGCAGGGATTTTGGCCCACTCCTCCATACAGATCTTCTCCAGGTCCTTCAGGTTCTGTGGCTGTCGCTAGGCGACACAGACTTTCAGCTCCCTCCAGAGATTTTCTATTGGGTTCATGTCTGGAGACTGGCTAGGCCACTCCAGGACCTTGAGATGCTTCTTACGGAGCCACGCCTTAGTTGCCCTGGCTGTGTGTTTTGGGTCGTTGTCATGCTGAAGACCCAGCCACGACCCACCTTCAATGCTCTTACTGAGGGAAGGAGGTTGTTGGCCAAAATCTCATGATACATGGCCCCATCCATCCTCCCCTCAATACGGTACAGTCGTCTTGTCCCCTTTGCAGAAAAGCATCCCCAAAGCACGATGTTTCCCCCTCCATGCTTCATGGTTGGGATGGTGTTCTTGAGTTTGTACTCATCCTTCTTCTTCCTCCAAACACGGTGAGTGGAGTTTAGACCAAAAAGCTCTATTTCTGTCTCATCAGACCACATGACCTTCTCCCATTTCTCCTCTGGGTCATCCAGACGGTCATTGGCAAACTTCAGACGGACCTTGCCATGCACTGGCTTGAGTAGGGGGACCTTGCGTGCGCTGCAGGATTTTAATCCATGACGGTGTAGTGTGTTACTAATGTTTTTTTTTTAGACTGGTTCCAGCTCTCTTCAGGTCATTGACCAGGTCCTGCCGTGTAGTTCTGGGCTGATCCCTCACCTTCCTCATGATCATTTATGCCCCACAAGGTGAGATCTTGCATGGAGTCCCAGACCAAAGGAGATTGACCATCATCTTGAACTTCTTCCATTTTCTAATAATTGCGCCAACAGTTGTTGCCTTCTCACCAAGCTGCTTGCCTATTGTCCTGTTTGTTCCACAGAAGAGGAGCCTGATAGCTGAAAGCTCTAGCTCCCAGTCTACTTTTGGAACCACAAGGAACCCAGCGTCCTGAGAGCGCAGTGTTCTAGAGGGGTAGTAAGGTACTATGAGCTCTTTTAGATATGATGGTGCCTGACCATGAAGAGATTTGTAAGTAAGGAGAAGAATTTTAAGTTCTATTCTAGATTTAATAGGTAGCCAATGCAAGGAAGCCAAAATGGGAGAGATGTGATCTCTGATCTTGGTTCCTGTCAGAACATGTGCAGCAGCATTCTGAATTAACTGCAAAGTCCTAAGAGACTTATTAGAGCAGCCTGATAACAAAGAGTTACAATAGTCCAGCCTTGAAGTAACAAATGCGTGGACTAGTTTTTCTGCATCCGCTTGAGAGACAATGCGTCTGATTTTAGAGATGTTACGTAAGTGGAAGAATGCAGTCCTCGAAATTTGTTTTATGTCTCTGTGCTATGATGCACTCTAAATCCTGACTGAAAATCCTCAAACAGACTATTGTTATGGAGAAAGTCACACAGCTGATTAGCTACAGCTTTCTCAAGTATCTTAGAGAGAAAGGGAAGGTTTGATATCGGTCTGTAGTTGGCTAAGACCTCTGGGTCTAGAGTGGGCTTTTTAAGAAGAGGTTTAATTACAGCTACCTTAAAGGACTGTGGTACATATCCTGATAATAAAGACAGATTAATCGTATCTAATAAAGAATGACTAACTAGAGGTAAAAAGCCTGCAGGGGGGTAAATCAGCCATTTTAGGATAAGCAGGCTTAGCACGCCATTTCCTACAAGTCCACTGGTGTTTTTTCACAGCTTGCCTACCACGGAGAATCCAGTAGGTATGGCAGACAGCTGCAAAGACCCTTTCTGGTCTGGGATGGAGGAGTTGTTCGTCATAATGTTTTATCAGGAGGCAGGTTGTGGGGTGTTTAGGGTCGAGGACTATAGGATGAATAACATCGGGATCTGATGTTTCTATCTGCCGAAGTCTACCGCCTACTCTAATGAGTTCTAAAACGCTATCAAACTGGGTGAGGGGGGAAGTAGACGACTCTGAGGGGAAATCTCTTTACCGGCTTTCAAGTCCTTGAATTCATCAGGGAAACTCTCATGTTGGGTCTGTGAGAGTAGGAATGCCTCGGTTTTCACTTGAGTCAAGGTTGAGGGATCCATGTTGGTCAACTGAGGAGATTGTTTAAGTTCCTCATATGTGGATTCCACCATATCCTTCCATGTGTTGTATTTGCAAGGGGCAGGCAAGATGGGGCACTTGTCAGGTTGTGTGAGGGCCACAAAACATAGGTTTACGCAGTTCAGAGGGAATTTCATGGGCTGGAACTGGCGTCGTTGGCCAGTAGGTAGCAGATAGGTGGAGAAATGCTGGGCCCTTGTGCCATCGGTCTTTAGCAAAAAGTTCTTTATTGGTTTTACCTCTTGTAATATCATCTTCTGGATTTAAGTTGGAGTTTTATGTACCTCCACTGGTTAGCTGAGGTAAGTTTAAGTATTTCTACAATTCCGTTGGCCACAAAGACTTTGTATCGACATGACTCTGACTGCAACCAGTTAAGAACTACAGTAGAATCTGTCCACAGAACCGGAAGCGTCAACTCTGTTAGAATCAGCTGAGACAACTGGGCACCTGTTAGGGCTGCAGACAACTCTAGACAAGGTATGGAGAGGGATTTCAGGGGTGCAACCCGTGACCTGGCCATCACAAAGGAAACGCGAGTTTGTCCATCTTCGCCCTTCGCCTTTAGATATGCTACTGAACCGTATGCCCTCTCTGAAGCATCACAAAATATTGTAATGGACTGTGAATGGACTGTGTATACACTGTGGCTGTGAGTTGTGTTCTACTAAGTTAGGCTGCAGTGTATGGGGTGACGTTTGGGGGAGTGGTGTTGTTAGGGGCTGTGAAGCCTGTCAATCATGGGAGTTGCCATGGCGTCAAGGGGCGCGAAGTAGCCACCTGGGATTGGCTGAGGACCCGTGGGGGGTGTGTTCAGGTGTGTGTCTAGACGAGAGCCGGACGAGAGAGCCGGACGAGAGAGCCAAGAGAGAGCTATGTGCAAATGTTATATGCTGCTGTGCTTGCCTGTTTATTGTTTTGGCGTTGGCTACGGCCCACAGTAACCTGTGTTCCAGTTCGAGAATAAAGTCCAGAAAAACCAGTTGCTTCGTAGCTTCATTGTTCCGGGTCGCTACAATTGGTGTCAGAAGTGACCGGACTTCGCCAACGGGGCTACCACGCCGCTCGCTAGCTTGACGAGGTGCTAACTGCTGCTAAGTGTTCTGCGGGGGAGCAACATGTTGCCACAGAAACTTTTCAAGATCAAGCGGGAGGAGGAGGTATCTGATGAGGACATGGACACCGCTCAGAGTGTGGCAGGTCACAGAGAGCGGGTGAGAGAGATGGCAGTGAGGATGGCTACAGAGGCTGGCTTGGGCTCTTCTCGCCGCGCCGGAGAGGGCGATGCTAAAGGCGGGAAAACAGCAGCTGCCAGGAGCATGGACATGAGCAGACAGGTAGAGCCACACGGTGGCGCCCTCCCACACACAATGAAAACCCCCAGATATGATGGCAAAGCGGACTGGGAAGCTTTTCATGCACAATTTGAACTGTTAGCTCAAGCTGGCAGGTGGTCCACTGAAGAGAAAGCACTGCAGCTAGCAATGTGCCTTACTGGGGACGCTTTGTCAAGCCTGCTGCTGTTAAGCCCGGACGATAGGCGCGACTATGATGCCTTAGTCGGAGCTCTAAAGAGACGGTTTGGACTATGCTCAGCAGCCAGCCTGCTACGATCTGAGCTGTGCAGCCGCCAGCGGCAACCAGGAGAGCCACTGAGAGATCTGGCCAATGATGTTGAAGGTCTGGTTCACCGCACCTATGCTCACATGCCTCCGGCCATCCAGAGCGATTTAGCCCGAGACCATTTCCTCCAGGCCTTGCTGCCAGCCGACCTGCGTATCCAGACACTGTTGGCTCATCCTAGGTCTCTACAACAGGCTTTGGAGCTGGCTATAGAAAGAGAAATGCTGTGTGCTGGTTCCCTGGCAGGCACACTCAAAACATCACCAAAGGTGAGAGCTGCTAATGTAGCTGACTCAAATGCAACAGAACCAGCCTGGATGGACAAATTGACACAGTTAGTGCAGGCTGCCACACTGAGAGAGGAACAGAGAGGGAGGCCACGTTCAAGGCTCTGCTGGGGATGTGGACAACCAGGCCATCTAGTCCGAGACTGCCCCTGCACACCTCAGAATCAGGGAAACGCACCGGGGACCGCATGATCGGGACAATGCGGACCCCTAAACCTGTGTCCCGACCTCTTTCAACAGTGCAACACTCCAACCAAGCAGTAGCAGAGCGACCAGCAGAGGATCTTGTTGGACAGCTGGAACGGCTAGTGGTACTGGGCCGAACCTGGATTGGAGACTGCTGGAACGCGTCAGTGACTATTGGAGAAACATGCTGCTCTGCACTCGTGGACACGGGTTCCTCAGCCACCCTGATAAAACCCAGTGTGCTGAGTGCTGAGATCTTGGTTTTCCCCACCGTGGTGAAATTGCAAACCGTCACCGGAGAACGAGCTCCAATGGTGGGGGAAGCAGTAGTGACTCTGGGGTTGGGGAAGAAGTCGGTTCGCTGCCCGGTGTGGGTCGCGAGCCTGGAGGACTGCATTCTGGGACTGGATGTTCTTGAAGCATTGGACTGTTATTAACACCAGGAAAGGAACACTCACCTTTCCAGATGGACATGTTTTCCAGATGTCTAAGTGGCCGTCCCAACCTGGCTGCTCTGTGACCCACACTGTCACAGTTATGGCAGCTGAGACAACAACCAACACGGTCGTCCGCTGCACATCCCCCAGTGAACTCTCTCCCACCATCTCCCACGCAGCGACGAGGCCCTCCACACTGTGGCAGGGTCATCTTGGTTCTCCTCTCTGGACCTGCGTAGTGGGTACTGGCAGGTTCCCCTCGCTCCTGAGGCCAGACCCAAAACTGCCTTCATCACCAGCGGCGGCTTGTGGCAGTTTAAAGTCCTCCCATTTGGCCTCTGCAACGCCCCCGCCACATTTGAGAGACTGGTGGACAAGGTACTTGCTAACATTCCCCGCCAAGAGTGTGTTGTGTACCTCGACGACATTCTGGTCCATGGTGATTCCTTCGAGTCAGCTCTCGGGGCACTCAGACGGGTGCTGGAGAGAGTGGCGGCAGCAGGACTAAAACTACATCCCCAGAAATGCTGTTTCCTGAGGCGGGAGGTCACCTTCTTGGGCCACAAATTGGGAGGAGGAGGGGTCGGCACCGTGCATGAGAAGGTGCAAGCTGTGAAGGATTGGCCCACCCCTAACTCTGTGCAGGACCTGAAGAGTTTCTTGGGACTGGCCTCCTACTACAGGAAGTTTGTGAGGGGGTTCTCCTGCATAGCGGCGCCCCTGTTCCGTCTCCTGCAAAAAGGAGAGACATTCACATGGACAGAGGAGTGCCATGCAGCATTCACAGCCCTACAAAGAGCCCTTGTGGAGGCCCCGGTTCTGTCCCCACCTGACCCCACCCTGCCTTTCATCCTGGACACAGACGCCAGCAACGTTGGCTCAGGGGCTGTGCTGGCTCAGGCGACGCCTGGAGGAGAGAGAGTAGTGGCATACTACAGCAGGACATTCAACAAGGCAGAACGTCGCTACTGTGTCACCAGAAGAGAGCTGCTCGCTGTGGTCAGTGCCATACGACATTTCATGTATTACCTGGGCGGCCTCCACTTCACGGTCAGGACTGATCACTCCGCTTTGCAGTGGCTCATGTCTTTCAGAGAACCAGAGGGTCAGCTGGCACACTGGATCGAAAAGCTACAAGCCTATGACTTCACTGTGGTCCACAGGCCAGGGGCCCAGCATGGGAACGCTGATGCACTTTCTCGCCACCCGTGCAGCGCTGACTCCTGCCAGTTCTGTGAGAAAAGAGATGCTGGAGAGAGAGCAACTACACCCTGATGTGAGATGTGCAGCTGTGGGGGAAGAGGGGCCGACCACCGACCAGAGACTGACAGCTGTGAATAAAGCAGAGTGGGCACACAAACAGGGGGATGATGTGGACATCAGACCTGTACTCTCTTGGATGGCGGCACAGCGTCAACCTCCATGGGAAGATGTTGCCATGTTTTCACAAGCCACAAAGGGACTTTGGTCGATGTTTGGAGCTCTGCACCTGTGTGATGGAGTGCTACAGAGGAGCCAGCTACAGGAGAGACACGGTGGCAGGTGGTGGTGCCAAAGGCCCTGCGGGAGACGGTGCTCCAGCCAGTGCACGGTGCACCTGGATCTGGCCACTTTGGAGTAGCTAAAACCCTACGCAGGCTCCGACAGGGGTTCTATTGGGGCCAGCATCGACGAGATGTGGAAGACTATTGTCGCCGCTGCGACAGTTGCACTGCACGGAAGGGCCCCACAGAGAGATCTCATGCTCAGCTCCAGCAGTTTCCAACAGGGTGCCCCATGGAAAGGGTGGGAATTGATGTTCTCGGGCCGTTTCCCCGTACAGATAGGGGAAACCGGTACATTCTCACTGCTATGGACTACTTCACCAAGTGGCCAGAGGCATACAGTCTGCCAGACCAGGAGGCTGAGACCATCGTGGACGCGCTGGTAGAGGGGATGTTCAGCAGGTTTGGGGTGCCAGAGGTCATCCACACTGATCAGGGGAGGAACTTTGAGTCCCGTGTGTTTGCAGTAATGTGTGAAAAACTTGGCTCCCACAAGACCCGCACCACACCCCTCCACCCTCAGAGCGACGGTCTCGTGGAGAGATTTAACCGCACACTAGCACAGCAGCTAGCCATCGTGACAGCTAAACACCAACGCGACTGGGATACACACGTCCCCCTGGTGTTAATGGCTTATCGCACTGCGGCCCAGGACTCCACCGCCTGCTCCCCTTCCCTCCTTATGTTGGGCAAAGAGATCCGGACTCCAGCAGAGAATGATGGTAGGAAAACCATCTGACACCCCTGTGGTTCCCCCGGGACCGGAGTATGCTAGGAAGCTACAGGACCGCCTTGAATCCGCCCACGAGTTCGCCAGAGGTCAGCTTCTGAGTGCAGGAGCGAGACAGAAGAGGAACTATGACGTGCGTGCCAGAGGACGCCATTTTGAGGTTGGAGAGTCAGTGTGGGTATATAACCCCCAAAGGAAGAAGGGCAGATGCCCTAAGCTGGGCAGTGTGTGGGTGGGGCCCTGCAGGGTCCTAGAGAGACTGGGTGAGGTCGTGTACAGGGTCCAATTGCCACCAAGGGGACGGAAAGTTGCTCTACATCGGGACAGGCTGGCTCCCTACCGGGGCACAGCTGCTCCACTGGGACCGAGAAATAAGACACAAGCCCCCTCTGGGGACCTGGATATGTCATCCGGGTCCTCACAACCTTTCCCTTCACCAGGCCCCTTCCCTGAGCCCTGCCCCTTCCTCTTCACCAGGGCCTGTCCCAGGCCCTACTTCTCCTAACCTGGGTCGGACACGGCCACGGAGAAATCACAGACCCCCTGCCCATCTGAGAGACTTTGTTTGCCCCCTCGGGGGCGAGGGACTTTGAAAAGGGGGGGTAGTGTAACGGACTGTGAATGGACTGTGTATACACTGTGGCTGTGAGTTGTGTTCTACTAAGTTAGGCTGCAGTGTATGGGGTGACGTTTGGGGGAGTGGCGTTGTTAGAGGCTATGAAGCCTGTCAATCATGGGAGTTGCCATGGCGTCAAGGGGTGCGAAGTAGCCACCTGGGATTGGCTGAGGACCAGTGGGGGGGGGGTGTTCAGGTGTGTTTGTAGACGAGAGCCAGACGAGAGAGCCGGACGAGAGAGCCGAGAGAGAGCTATGTGCAAATGTTATATGCTGCTGTGCTTGCCTGTTTATTGTTTTGGCGTTGGCTACGGCCCACAGTAGCCTGTGTTCCAGTTCGAGAATAAAGTCCAGAAAAACCAGTTGCTTCGTAGTTTCATTGTTCCGGGTCGCTACAATTGGTGTAGTTCTTTGTTTGTAGCTGAAGGAGAGTTACCATTACCACTGCTTTCGTAGCATCGAGGGAAGTTGATATGAGTCAGTTCTGGGAGTTCACTCTCCCATTTCTTCCATGCTTGAGACAGATCTATGTCTTTGATTGGTGTATCCCATTCTTTCTGATTAATCCAGCACTGCTGAAGTAGGACTTTGGCTCTTGTAGTGAAGGGCACTATATATCCTAGTGGATCATATTGTGAGGCAAGGATTTTGTAGGTGTTTCTTAGGGTGAGGTTATGGTACAGGACAGGTCTATATTTAAAGCCCAAGGAATCGGATAAACAATGCCAAATTAGCCCTAGTGCGCCTTCCCTTGGATCTGTTTGGTCTTGGTTTAGCTAGAGCTCAGCACTGTCCGATCGTGCCTCTGGTGGTAAATCATCCACAACAGACTGACTATTGCTGGCCCACTGCCTAATCTCGAATCCTCCTGTGGTCAGTGAAGCTCTCAGCTTTTGCAGGAGTTGTTTGGCTTCTACTGGACATGGGAGAGATCTGAGACAGTTATCAACATAGAACGACTGGGTAACGGTTTCAACAACATCTGCTTTCTGCTCAGTGTGATCCTGAACATGCTTTTGCAAGGCATATATAGCACAGCATGGGCTGCTAGTCGTTCCAAATGGGAGCACTTGCCATTCATACACCTCTGGCGGTATTTTGCATTCCATGTTGCACCATAGAAACCTGAGAAGGGGTTTGTCTCACTTGGTGAAACAACAGTCTCACTTGGTGAAACATAGATTTAATGTCACCACTAATCGCCACTCTATGCTGACGGAATTGCAGGAGCACACCGATAAAGGAGGGACCTAGAGTAGGACCAGGAAGCAGCTGATTATTGAGTACTTGGCCTCGATAAGAAAAAGAGCAGTTAAACACTATGCGATGTTTACCATTATGCTCAATAAGGTGATGAGGAATATACGAAGATTCTGGGGACTGAGTGACTTGATCGGGTCTAAGTTTATATATAACCAGCTCGGACTAGCTTATCTACCTCCTTATTGTAGATTTTAGCTAAATCTGGTTTCTTCTGCAACTGCCGCTCAGCTCTTCTGAGGAGGGGCATTACAGAGTCTTAGTTGAGACTGTAGTTTCTGGGCATTCTTAACTCTTAGCAGAGGGGTTGCATAGCGTTCTATTCCATCCACATTTACTCTAGTGGTCTTTTCCTCCAGAAGTTCCATAGCTTCTTTGTCCTGCTTCGATCTAGTAATTGTTCCTATTGGGGAGAACTTCTGCCTGCCACAGTTTCTCCACATCATGCTTCAACTCGGCATATGGGCTTGTTGTTGATGTAAAAAGACACTGTGGTGTGTCCTGTGGTTCGGGTAGGAATTTAGGCCCTGAAGAGCCCAGCCGAGTCGGGTGTTCACTGCTACGGGTGCCCTCTTAGAACCAACGAACGGGTTCGACAGGAGTTATAAGATTGGGGTTATCAGTCCCAATGAGAATCTGAGGCTGTACATTTGAAAAGGCATCCAAAGGCACATCATAAAGATGACAATAGCGTTGTCTAAGCTTGTTGATAGGGTAAGTTTGCTCCACAAGAGAGATGTTAAAGCTCCTTCAATCACATTTTTTCTAGTTGGATTTGATGCTGCAGCTGTCTTTAAGGTAACTGTCTATGGAAGAATTATCCTATCTTTATTCAAGAGGCACATTTTCAGTTTGAGAACATGATTTCTCCTTCTCGTGCTCAGATTTTGTGCTCGTACTCAGATTTCTGCTGCTTTCTTTCAAAATGTGTGCTTGGACTCAAAACATCACATGCTTGTGCTCACATTTCTTCTGCTTGGACACAAACATTTCGCTCGCACTCAAAACATGTCCTGTGCGCTCAGATTTTTTCTGCTCGTGCTCAAAACATGTCCTGTGCGCTCGTCCTCGTAGGTTGAAGTGTCTGCTCAGACTGAAGGATGTCCCACCCTGCGCTTAAATTAGTGTGTTTCACCAGCCAATAGGGAGACAGCTAGAGTCTGGCCCAATCTTGGGTGTGTTCCTTTGCCGTTTTTTAGCGCTCCGCAGGGGCGGGTATATGGTCTGTTTGTAAAACTGCTTCCCTCTTAAAATACACCAATTTACCATACTAACCAGCTATTTGAATCGTCACCTATTTAAGACGCCAGCTTATTTATGTATAATTATTTTTTAAATAATCCTAAAAGAGTTATCGTCGTTGTTTAGATTGTTTCTAATTTTATATTCGCGGGATGTTATATATACAATAAATACGCCTTATAGCATACCTGTCTTATGATAGTTGAGTGGTTAAGTACAATGCCACCTGTTGTATTTTGGGCCATGGGACGCCGGTTAATCTGAGCGCACAGGACATGTTTTGAGTGCGAGCATATCAGATTTGAGCGCGAGCACATTAGATCTGAGCGCGCACAGGACATATTTGAGTGCGTGCGAAATGTTTGTGTTCAAGCAAAAGAAATGTGATCACAAGCATGTGATGTTTTGAGTCCCAGCACACATTTTGAAAGAAAGCAGCAGAAATCTGAGTACGAGCACAAAATCTGAGCACGAGGACAATAAATCTCAGCACGAGAAGAAGAAATCGTACTCTCAAACTGAAAATGTGCACTCTTGAATAAAGATAGGATAATTCTTCCATAACTGTCCTACCCTGCAGGGTTTCTGTTTCTTGCCTTACTGTACGCAGGTCTAGTTTCTCAGCCTCCCCGTCTAACTAGGTAGACATAGGTAGACATATCATTCTCCAAGTCTACCATAAAGAGAAGACTTCACAAGAGCAAATACAGAGGGCTCACCACAGGATACAAACCATCAATAACCCTTAAGAATAGAAAGGCCAGATTAGTCTGTCAAAAATCTTTTGAAAAAGCCAGCCAAGTTCTGGAACAGCATTCTTTGGGCAGATGAAACTAAGATCAACCTGAACCAGAATGATTGGAAGAAAAAAGTAGGCAAAGGCGATCACCGAAGCAGATAGCTGCCAGTCTAGTCAATGAGAGCACTCACACAGGGCACGCCGCGGAGCGTCTCTCCGCGCCACGGCGCGAGCATTTCTATTTTTGACGCGAGCTGCTGCTAAACCTCGTAAATTTCAACAGAGCACTGCGCACCAGACAGGAAATCCGACAAAGAATCAACATAATAAACCTCCGCCCCCTTTCAAAATAAAACACAATACGCAGTTCATGTAGCTTATCACAACTTCATATCAACGTTACGTCATAACAGGTGGCACCAGGTGAGCAGTCATTCTAAAATCCCCCCTACTGCTCGCTGGGCGTTTCTCACGGGGGCTACCCATCACTCCACTATCTCTCTCCAAAAACTGCATGTCTATGCCTTGTACTGCATGTGTGTGTATCTGGGTTAAAATGCATGTAAAAAACCCCCCAAAAAAACAAAATAGAGTATAAAAAGAATTTCCCCATCCGTGGGATTAATAAAGTATATATTAAAAAAAAGAAAAAAACACAATCATTTATGACACAACAGATGCTTTTTATAATCTCTTCCATGTCGGAGAAGCAAAGTCAGCTGTTTGTTGTTGTTGTTTTCTTTATACACAGTTTATCGTGGGTCTCGCGTACTTAATTAATTTGATTGTGATTTTCCACTTTTTGCATGCAAATGAACAAAAACTCTAATAGAAGGGTCTACTTTAATCATCATACTGATGTTATTTTTTGCATCAAAGGGGTGAATTTAACATTCATTGTGATTTACAGGAGAAATAAAAATATCGAGATATATATCGTATATCGCGATATAGCTTAAAAATATCGAGATATTGGTTATAGGCCATATCGTGCAGCCCTAATCTGAAGCATACCACAACTGTAAAACACAGTGGAGCCAATGTGTGGCATGGGCATGCATGGTTTGCAATAGCACTGTATCACTAGTGTTTATTGATAATGTGACAGAAGACACATTAAGTAAAGGTAAAGTGATACAAACTACAGGCTCCTGCCATAAAGTAGTCCCACCAGGATTTTGAAAACAATGTCCTGGGAGAGGGATCCCTCCCCTGTAGCTCTTCCTGAGGTTTCTTCCACCTTTTTTCCCTGTTAAAGGGGTTTTTGTGGGCAAGTTTTTCCTCACTTGAACCGAGGGTCTAAGGACAGAGGCGGTCACTCCCTGTACAGATTGTAAAGCCCTCCGAGGCAAATGTACTTTGTGACTTTGGGCTTTACAAATAAAATTTGATTTGAAATAGTTGCGGCCTAAAATGCCTGATGTTGCATGAGGTTTTCAAAAAAATTGCGGTGAAAGTTGCTGTGCTTTTTACAGGTCCGGGTGGGAGGGCGCTGTAAAGCTTGCAGCCGAAGCCGTGAGCCGCCTACGCCCCCGAGCCTCTTCAAGCCGACCCAGAGCCAGTCGCAGCGCACCGCCAAGGAGGAAATGCGCCAAGGGGGGATCCTCCCGCACCATGCGGCCATCCCTGACCCACCAAGTTCAATCCCCCGGGCAGACTGTGCGGAAGTTGCGGAAAAATTGCGGTGATTGGTTAAAATTGCAACACCACCCTGAATTAACGGGGATTCACTGAAGTTGCAAATCGTAACATCATGAATTCCTGGAGGGTTTGATAAAGGCCTGGCAAAGCATCACAGAGGAAACCCAGCATTTGGTGATGTCCATGGGCTCTAGACTTCAAGCAACCATTGTCTACAAAGGATTATTGGAAAAGTATTAAAAGATAAATATTTATTTATGAATACGTTAATTTGTCCAATTACTTTTGGAAAAATGATAGTTGTATAATAGTTGCAATTTCTAAATGTTTCATTCAACTTTTTTGTTTAACCCATTGAATCAAATCTGAAATTCTGCACTTCAATTGCATCTCGGTTATTTCATTCATTCCAATCCAATGCGGAGGTCTGCTGAGCCAAAATTATGAAAATTCGATCACTGTATTTTTGGACCTTACTGTATGTAGCGCCTTTCTAGTCTTGCAACTACTCAAAGCGCTTATACACATACATATCTCATTCACCCATTCACACACTGGTGACAGATGGAGCAATTTGGGGTTCAATATCTTGACATGCAGATTGGAGGAAGCAGGGATTGAACTCCCAATCATCTGGTTAGTGGACGACCTGGTCCTGAGCCACAGCTGCCTAAGTCTTTATAATACTGAGGTGTCTGCACATAGATGCCTAGTTACATACTAATATGGTATTAGGGCTGCACGATACAGCCTATAACCAATATCTCAATATTTTTAAGCTATATCGCGATACACGATATATATCTCGATATTTTTATTTCTCTTGTAAATCACAATGAATGTTAAATTCAACCCTTTGATGCAAAAAATAACATCAGTATGTTGATTCAAGTAGACCCTTCTATTAGAGTTTTTGTTAATTTGCATGCAAAAAGTGGAAAATCACAATCAAATTAATTAAGTATGTGAGACCTGCGATAAACTGTGTATAAAGAAAACAACAACAAACAGCTGACTTTGCTTCTCCGACATGGAAGAGATTATAAAAATCATCTGTTGTGTCATAAATGATTGTGTTTTTTTCTTCTTCTTTTTTTATACTTTGTTAATCCCACGGACGGGGAAATTCTTTTTATACTCTATTTTTTTATTATTTTTTGACATGCATTTTAACCCAGATACACACACGTGCAGTACAAGGCATAGACATGCAGTTTTTGGAGAGAGATAGTGGAGTGATGGGTAGCCCCCGTGAGAAACGCCCAGCGAGCAGTAGGGGGGGATTTTAGATTGACTGCTCACCTGTGCCACCGGTCATGACGTAACATTGATGTGAAGTTGTGAGAAGCTACATGAACTGCGTATTGTGTTTTTTTTTTTAAAGGGGGCGGTAGTTTATTATGTTGATTCTGTGTCGGATTTCCTGTCTGGTGCGCAGTGCTCTGTTGAAATTTGCGAGGTTTAGCAACGGCTCGCGTCAAGAATAGAAATGCTCGCGTCGTGGCGCGGAGAGACGCTCCGCGGTGTGCCCTTTGTGAGTGCTCTCATTGACTAGACGGGCAGCTATCAGCTCCGATGACCGCGGCGCAGCCATAACGCGGCGCGTACGTCTCCGATGTGAGTGGGCCTTTACGCGGCACGTACGCCTCCGGAGTGGGCCAGTGGGCCTTGTCTCTCCTCACTTGATGCAAAAAGTACGCATGCGCGCAGGGTTTTTTTTCTGGGTGGGCGGGGAAGTGTGCTGCGTGCTGTGAGGAGCAGCAGGAGTGAGTGACACAGGCAAAACTCCGGAGAATTAAATGCTGACGGCTTTTACGTGACAAGTACTCGATGGTCGCGATATAGTCATTTTATACATCTCACGGAGAACAAGCCGCGATATATCGAGTATATTCGATATATCGCCCACCCCTATATGGTATACATTGAGATACTTGGTTTACATTAAGATACCTGTCTGTGTCGTTAGCTATTACTTTCCTTAAACATCTTTGGTCCATATTTGGATAGAGGTATTGGAGAGCTGCCATCCTGACGTCACTGTCTGGTGTGTTTGCGGCACATTGTCAAGTTTGTTAATGTATGTATTAAGTGAGTTAAACCATGTAATACCATTTATGTTAAAAGAGTCATGTGGAATGTACCCAGGGAGAGTGTGCTTAGGGCACACTGTCAAGTGCGTTAATCATCCTGGGAGAGGGGCCTCTCTTTTTCTCTGTTCCTTTCTTTTCCCAGGAGTTATACTATTGTTTACTTTGACTGCATGTCTTGGAAGCATAACCTCCATTGTATATAAGGACTTGCCCCGCATAGTTCGGGAGAGTCTCATCATTCGGCCAGGGGCTCTCCAATTAACGTTTTACTTGCTACGATACTGAACTTACTGTAATAAATTTGTTATACAACTAAGACGGTGTCGGCAGAGTTTTTCCTCAAACATCTTAAACTGCATCGCCACTCAATATACGACAATACCAAAAGCCAAAATAAATCAGGTAGATAAATAGTTGATGAACTGCTTTTTTATTTAACAGAAGAGCAGAAAACAGGAGAGAGGCATAGACATGGACCATGGGCCAAGGGCCAAGGACCAAAGGCCAGAATTGAGGAAGGACATAGCCTTTATTTATGGGGTACATGCGCTTTAAGGGCACCCCCAAGGAACTCTTGAGTCAGCTTACAACACACTTTATAGGATAGGATTATCACACTGATTTTTCATCTGCATAAAATTCATTATATTTACAACTTTCATGAGTGGCAGTATAAAAGTCCAGTGTGCAGAACTTACTGCAACATCTACTGGTTGCAAAATTGAACTGAACGCTGCATGCCTCACCCTCTAATTCCAAGCACAAAAGAGAAATGACAGTGACTGTGAAACTCGTAAAAAGCCAACTAGAGCCAGTGTTTGGTTTGTCCTTTCTGGGCTACTATAGAAACATGGCGGTGCAACAAAACCCCTTCCACTGTTGGATAAAAGTCCCATTTTAAAAAGGTATCAAAAACAACAATTCTTATTTTCAGGTTACTTTACAGTTATGAAAACAAAGTTCTGTATATAATATTCCACATCTGCCAACAGATCACTGGACTCATTTGTATCACCATAATCAACATTTTAAAAAAGTGTCCATAACAAAAGAAATAACTATTTGTGTGAACTCAAAATAATCAACAGTTAACTGCTTTCAGCATGCCACCATGCCACCAAACGTTAAGTCAAAACCACCAAAAACTGCATCAAAAGTGACAAGTGAATTTCTAATAACGAAGGAACGAACAAACAAAGGAACAATGCATTTAAAACATTTTGTGTCTGGAGCCAAAAGGAATATTTGTTTTATGACAAAGTAAAGAAATCAACTAAAATGGAATGCTGACATTAAATACTTACTGCTCCAAAACTGGAAGGATCTGAAAAGTTGTGCGAATTTGATGTGTTGTAAAGTTTAAAGGTTCTAAAGTTTCTATAAAAATAGTTCTGATGTTGTCTGTTAGTAAAAAAAGGTGCCAAAGTCACCCATGCCGTTACGTCTGAACTGGTTTCCCTGAATGGAGACAAAGATCTGATGGTCCATCGGATCCTGCACGGCTCGGCTGCAGGTCTCCTTGTTTCTGCTCAGCTGACGACTAAACTGCCACTTCCTGCCTACGGTGGAGGCTGTGCTGTGGTTCTGTAATAATTCAGGCAGAACGTCTGCTGAGCTGCTGCTGGGCAGGTTTGATGTTGATGTTGTAGAAACACATTCCTGCTGTTTGTCAACTATCGGTCCAGCAGGTTCTTTTGGGAAGAAAAGATTGGATCAATACTGATTACTTTTTACAATCAAATATGCCTCACCCGCTTATATAGCTCTACTACCTTCTGTCATGTCCTGACGAACTCTGTGTTGTTCTGCGTTGCTCGGTTTTACTACGATCACCCCATAGCCTTCATTGTTGTGGATCACATTGTTCTCCATGATAATGGATGGCATCACATCCAGTTTATCAGCAAAGTCCTGTCCATACACAAATATTTTAATATTTGCAGACGGGAACACAGACAGCGTCAGTAAATGTGCGACTGACTTTTAGTTGTTGGCGAAAGCTTTGAAAAAAAAGTTAATAAATAAAAAGCATAATTAGTGAGGTTTGTGTTTGAACAACTCTTTGAAATCTGTCGTTTAGAGGCATTAGTCCTTCTGTTGGCTGTGTTGTTGTATTGTTGTATTTCATTATGTCAGAGCTCACCTGTGATTGGTTGTAACATTGCTGTTAGCTTGCACACTGAGAAGGAAACATCTAAACATAAATTGACTAACTGAGTGAAGTACTGTACTGCTCGTGATTTATGATCTTGATTTAGCACCTGTCTGTACATGCTGTGCTTGTCTCATTGTGTAAATAATAGTTTTATAACATGAAGCCTTCGGTGTTTATTGGGGAGTCTTTCTCACCTTGATGAGGATCCCATCCTTACAATGATGGATGCCATTACCAACCAGACTGCAAACACTACCTGGGTAAATCTCCACACCAGCTCCCTGGCGGAAACACATTTACAGACACCAACTAAACTGATTATAATATAATATAAGCAGAGAAATCTCCATAGCTGCTGCTCTCTAACAGCAGCTTCAAGAGTATCTACCTGCAATCAGCATCTTCTAAGCGCTCACCTTTGAGCCATAAAGGTCACACATGTTCATGGTGAGGTGGGCCGATGTTCGAACAATAACTCCAGTGGTCTCACACTGCAGTACACAGTTCTTCATGTTCAGAGCCCCCTGACGCACACCTGACAGAAACAAGACAAGGAAATACACAATACAAAACATAAAGATTCATGACAAAAAAGTTTATTTCATGGGGCAGAACTTTACTGCCTACTAGGGATGTAACGATATGGAAAATTTGATATTGATTATAGTGACCAAATTATCACGGTTAACGATACTATCCTGATATTCTTAATTGCTCTACAAATGTCCAAAAAACACATACCGTATTTTCCGCACTATAAGGCACACCTAAAAACCTTCAATTTTCTCAAAAGCCGACAGTGCGCCTTATAATCTGATGCGCCTTATATATGGATCCATATTGGTTACCTTAGTCAGGGGGCGTCGCCGAAGTAACCATAGACATGTAGACGCAACATTGAGCACTGAATCGTACGTCGACGTCGCCGCCATTTTGGATGTGGCAAAGTAGAGCGCAACCCTTTTCCTTGTATTAGTTTATGGGCAGATCTGCCACATCCAATATGGCGGACGCATTAACTTATGACAACAGACCAACCTGCTCAATGAGGCGTCTATGTATATATGTCTATGTATATATGTCTACGGAAGTAACAGCGGTAAGAACGGTAAAGAGGAATTCCTGTCCAACACCATTCGTGTCGCGAAAATACTACGTCACTGACATTACCTCGGGAAAAATAATAAAACAGCTGTTTATTCATTTTGGGAATGAACGGAGTTGTCAGAACGCTGGTTTGTATTCTATTAAAAAAGTTCGACTGACTTATCTGACTGTTTTGTTGACATTCCCTTTAGCGCAGCTCCATCTAGTGGATGCATAACGCAACCCCAGCCACTACTGTAGCTTCTATTCTATGCGCCTTATAATGCGCATAGAATATATATATGAAAACAGTTTTTAAATAGGCCATTTATTGAAGGTGCGCCTTATAATCCGATGCGCCTTATAGTGCGGAAAATACGGTACATTGAAATAATTTCACGAAATCTTTTGATTTTGTTAGCATACTAAAACATTAGATGCCAAAATCTTTTTGTCTTGTATTTGTATTGGATTTTGTCCCTCGCCACACTCCGCAAGCCAACCAGACACTCAGATCGGCCAAACCTCCACAGACAGCCTAAATGTCTCTGAAGCAGAGACTATCCAGGTGGATTCATGGACTAAACTCTGATCATCTACCTGTGTGTGTGTTCTCACTTTGTTTATTTCATGTACCAGATTCTAAATCTGAGTCCGACTCGCAACAGACAGACATAGAACAATAACAATAACCTCGATAAAGCGGTTAATCAAAGAAATAACAAGTTATTTCCTGATTGTTTCACAGCAGTTACATTCAGCACAAATAGATACGCTCACAGTAATGGATGTAATAGCAGTAATTGTTACAGCCCTACTGCTTACAAACCTAGATTCATGTATACTCACACAATATGCCCTCAATAGCATCGTGTTGGATAAACTTGATGTTTGACAGTCGGACATCAGCTCCTGTGGACTCCACAAAAGAGTCACCCTTGTTTTTCTTTTCAATCACCACCTCATCAGGAAGCCCAAAACCTGAGAGAGAGAGAGAGAGAGAGAGAGAGAGAGAGAGAGAGAGAGAGAGAGAGAGAGAGAGAGAGGAGAGAGAGAGAGAGAGAGAGAGAGAGAGAGAGAGAGAGAGAGAGTGTGTTCAGGCTCATTCAGGTGGAATGCTGATTTGGTACAAAGCAAACCTTGAACACTCAATCGAATTGATAAAAAAAGGTGAATCTTTAATTTGGCTCAAAATAAAAAGAGAAATTGTTGCCACAGATAAAGATATATTCATGTGTGCAGTGTATATCCCCCCATCAGAATCCCCTTATCATAATGAAAATGTTTTCTCCATTCTTGAAGATGAGATCAGTCACTACCAGGCCCAGGGAAGCATACTGATCTGTGGAGACCTTAATACCAGAACAGGTTTAGAACCAGATTCTATTAATCCACATGGAGACAGCCATATACTTGGCCAAATCAGCATTCCTCTCCCTTCATATCCTTCATATCCCCAAAGAAACAACTTTGACAAAACTGTCAACAAAAGCGGGCACTGGGTCTGTACATAGTCAACGGTCGACTTCAAGGGGACTCCTTTGGTCTGTACACACACAGCTTTCCTCTTGGCAATAGCACAGTAGACTACAACATAACAGACCTAGACCCCTTCTATCTGAGAGCATGTACAGTCAGCCCCCTCATACCCTTATCTGACCACAGTAAAATGACGCTGTACATTAGAAAGACAGTAAGAGACCCTCACGCAGCGGAGCCCAGTAAACTGAACTATACAAAACAACCTTATAGATGGACAAACAACAGCAAAGAGCACTACCAGAAAGCAATAACACATCAAACAGTTAAATTCCAATTAGACCATTTTATCTCCAATTCACATTCCCACAGTGAAGATGGCCTGAATCAAGCTGTACAGGATATCAACAACATTTTTGACAATGCAGCAGAGTTATCCAATCTGAAACAGTATCAACATCACAAATCAAAGAAATCAGCCAATAAAAAGTGGTTTGATACAGACTGCAGACGTCTGAGAAAAACACTCCGAAATTTATCAAATCAAAAACACAGACAACCTGACAACTCTGAGCTCCGCATCCAATATTGGGAAACATTGAAAATATACATCAGAACACTCAGAACTAAAAGGGTGCAGCATGCACAGCACCAACTGAATGAAATCAGGTTGAATTGAGTCCATTGACTCAAATGATTTCTGGAAAAAATGACAATCAGCAAACCGCACAAAGAAGAATTGGCTATTCAAAATGGTGACATTTGGAAACAACACTTTGAAAACCTGTATAGTACTATTACACTGAATTCGGCCCAAAATGAGCTCCTGAACAAATTACAAACTCTGGAATCAGTCGTTAAAGACAACCAGAACCCTTTAGATTATCAAATCACTGAAAAGGAACTACTAACTAAAATCCAGGCCCTACAATCAAGGAAGGCCAGTGGTCCTGATGGCATTTTGAAAGAAATGCTAAAGTTTAACAGCAAGAAATTCAACATTGCCAATTTGAAATTATTTAACCTTGTCCTCATTGGGTATTTCCCTGACATCTGGAGCAAAGGAATCATAACACCAATCTTTAAAAATTGAAAAAAAATTGACCCAAACAATTACAGAGGCATATGTGTCAGCAGCAACCTGGGGAAGGTATTCTGCAGCATCCTAAACAGCCGACTGCAAGACTTCCTCAGCGCACATAACGTTCTGAGCAAGAGTCAAATTGGATTTACACCACGACACCGAACTGCTGACCACATTTATACCCTTCACACTCTCATTAACAAACATGTTTAATTCCTAAAGTTAATTGAAAAAGGTATAGGGGGGAAAATCTATGACATAATTAAAACAATATACATAAATAATAAATGTGCTGTGAAGACCAACAACATGGAAACAGATTTCTTCCTCCAAAGCAGAGGGGTGAAACAGGGCTGCAGTCTCAGCCCCACCCTGTTTAACATTTATATTGATGAATTTGCAAAATCACTTGAACAGTTGGATATCCCTGGCCTCACTGTCTCTGACACCTTCCTGAGGTTTCTTCCACATTTTTTCCCTGTTAAAAGGGTTTTTGTGGGCAAGTTTTTCCTCACTCGAACCAAGGGTCTAAGGACAGAGGGTGTCACTCCCTGTACAGATTGGAAAGCCCTCTGAGGCAAATGTATTTTGTGACTTTGGGCTATACAAATGAAATTGATTTGATTTGACACAGATATTAAATGCCTACTCTTTGCAGATAATCTAATACTGTTAGCTCCATCTAAAGAGGCATTACAACAGCAACTAGATCATCTGCAAAACTTCTGTGAGACCTGGGCCCTGACAGTTAACCTAGAGAAGACGGGGATTATGGTCTTCCAGAAACGACCCAGATGTCAGGGAAACCCAAACCAAATGTTCTTACTGGGCTCCGAACTCAGAGACAAGGGAAGAGGGGCTTTTTACGCCTTAAAAAAGTATTTAATTATTGATATACCTGTTAGAATCTGGATCAAAATATTTCACTCTATAATTGAACCTACTTTACTGTATGGTAGTGAAGTATGGGGCCCTCTTATAAATCAAGACTTAAGAAATGGGACAAACATCCAATCGAAAGCCTGCATACTGAGATCTGTACGAGCATTCTCAGAGTCCAAAGGAACACCCCCAAGCCAGCGAGCCCAGCTCCTACCACTACAAAGCCCTGCAATGCCAAGAGGAGAGCAAAGAAGGGAGTCCCCTCAGCCAGCTGGTCCACCAGCTCAGCGCCAACAGCACAGGGCACCAAGACCGCCCTCACACAATCCGGCCCCACCAAATCATAGCTTAAGAAAAAGACAATTACATCAACTATTGGACATCTGCAACAAAAACCCAAAGCAAACTCCAGTGCTATTTGGCCCTAAACAGACAATACTCCATGGCAGATTATCTGAGCTGTGTAACCGACCCCAGACTGAGGAAAACGTTGGCTATGTACAGACTCCGCAACCACAGCCTGGCCGTAGAGACAGGCCGACATAGGCAGACCTGGCTGCCCAGAGAAGACAGACTGTGCACCCACTGCACACACCACGAGGTGGAGACTGAGCTACATTTCTTAACCACCTGCCAACTATACCAGGACATTAGAGACACATACTTCAAACAAATTACAAACATGCAGAAAGACTTTGAGACACTAGACCCTATCCAAAAACTCCCATACCTGCTGAGTGAAGTCCAGCAATGTGCAAAAATAACCATCTCCTCCTGCTGGACATAATGAACATTGTACATATTGAATTATTATTATTGTTATTGTTATTATTATTATTATTGTTTAATATTCCTGTATTTTATGTTAAAACATTTATCTGTGCTTTTTGTTGTTACACACTTTGGCAATGTAAATATGTTTCCCATGCCAATAAAGCTGAATTAAATTGAGAGATAGAGATAGAGAGAGAGAGAGAGAGAGAGAAAAAAAAGAGAGAGAGAGAAAAAGAGAATGGAGAGAGAGAGAAAGAGGGAGAGAAGAGAGAGAGAGAGAGAGAGAGAGAGAGAGAGAGAGAGAGAGAGAGAGAGAGAGAGAAAAAAGAGAGAGAGAGAGAAAAGAGAGAGAGAGAGAGAAAAGAGACTGTACTGTCAGGGTACAGCTGCACCCCTAAAGGTGTGCACACTTGTCAGGCGTTATAAAAATTAGGATTATACTGGAGTGCATATGTTTTAACTCTTATAATATTTGTGTTTCCTGTCTTTTGCATGTCTTGTGCACTTCCCTTATTTGGCCTGTGTTTTGCTGAGGCTGGCAGGGAGAGATATCAGTAGTTCAAGGACAGGAGAGACAAGGACATGAGAAACAGGCCTGAGAAGTGTCATTTTGATACATGATGTTCATTACTGAGCAGAAAACCAAAAAGGACGTTATGATATTATCTGTATCAGTGGGGAGGTGACATCCACTGAGACAGCCCATTTTTAGAAAATGTATATAAGAACCAACTTTTAGAGCTCCTCAGGGAGCCTTTTCTCTGTAACCTCTTTGTGTGTTGCACTGCTAAATGCTCCGGGGCGGCTGTGGCTCACAGGCAGAGCGGGTCGTCCACTAATCAGATGATCGGCGGTTCGATCCCCGGCTCCTGCGGTCTGCATGTCGAAGTGTCCTTGGGCAAGACACTGAACCCCAAATTGCTCCCGAAGGCTGTGCCATCGGTGTGGGAATGTGTATGAATGGTTAGATCCGCAAACTGATGAGCAGTTGGCACCTTGCATGGTAGCCAATGCCATCAGTGTATGAATGTGTGTGAATGAGATATGTAGTGTAGAGCGCTTTGAGTGGTCGGAAGACTAGAAAGGCGCTATATAAGTAGAGTCCATTTACCATTCCTTCTTGTATGAGAATAATAACCCTTATTCAAGGGTTTTTCTTTAAAAATTCCCCTAACAGACAGTAAACCCAGACGGATGTCTGAATTTATCCACTCCTCCCATAGGTATTCAATACACACATCCAGATACAGTAAAACTCTATCCAATTCTAAATATTTAATTTGTCCCTTAACAGGCAGTCTCCAGGTGAGCCCGATTAGAAACACAATTACACACATAAAAATATCAAAAAATACTAATATCAGAATTTTAGAGAGTTAAAATACAGATGATGAATGGCAGTGAGCAATGGACTTTGACACCACCATGACATTTGTCTCAAAGTGTCATAGGTTAAGTGTATCAGTTGTACATAAGGTACACTGACTATCTGCAGCTGTTCACCAGTCAAAGGACTTCTGGGATAAAACCAAGCATCCTTCTATTTTTTTCACATACAGTGAAACTAAAACCAAAATAACTTGTGTTTCCACAGTAGCACAATAGTCAAACTAAACACTTTAGATGTACTAGACAGTTTGGCCGTTTGGAAGTAGAGGATGAAACAAGAGGGTTGCATTCTACAACTGCACAGCTAGCAGTCAGAGTACTTTACTATAAATTTGCTTCCAGAACGGAATGTTGTACAAAGTACCAGAGAAGTAAAGTATGTCAAAATTGTACTTGAGCACATTTCTTCATTAAATGAAGTTACATTTCACCACTGGCTATTCTAAAATTTAACACACAGATTTTTAGATTCACTGCAAATGTATATCATCCTAATATCCATCCCCTTAATAACTAATCATTAGTATTGGCCCTGATAAAAACATATCGGACAACCCCTAATCTGCAAGTCTGAAATGTTTCATTCACACAGTATCAATTTGAAGAATGACTATTCGAAAAAAAACTGTGTCGAGTGACAATTTATTATATAAATCTAAACTAACATCTGTGTCCACGTATCCCTGCATTATAGCTCCATATGACTGATGTGAGATATAATGGGTTGCAAAATTCAGGGAACTTTCCATGGGAATAAACCGGGAGTTCATAAAATGGAAGGTTGACTATATTGAAATTAGGGGGTAAGAATATTTGATATATGGTATTGATGTTTAACTTGCAAATAGCACATGAAAATGTATTCATAGATGTATACAGTAGATAGCTAGCTGATAAGTTCGATGCTAAATAAGCTATAGCTAGCATCATTTTATTCACCATTTATGAGACATCTTATTATGATGGTAGCTTACCCCTAATTACTAAAACCCCTCAATTTCCAGTAAATTCCTATAAATTCCCATGGAAAGTGTCTCTTGTGAAATATTTCCAAAATTCTCCAGCTTAACTTCCCATGGAAAGTTTCTGTAAATTTACCAGAAATTTGCTACACCTTTGCAACTGTATTTACAACATGGTGGTTGTCCATGGTGGTCTAGCACACTCATCTATATAAGAGATCAAATGAACTAACTGAGCTAACATCCATCTGAGGATCTCAGTGGAAACAATATATAAGCTTTATACCCTCTATAGTGATGGAGTCTGGTATGAAGATGGAGCTGCTGACATTGTAGACCCCTGGGAGAACAATGACCACATCACCATGATGGCACGAATCCACTGCTGATATTGGATCTCTATGGAACTGAACACACAGTGTAGTAGAGTTACACAGCCTGAACTCACCTACTGTATTTAGTAGCCATCAGGACAATCTAACAAAAACTGTGTCATTCTGTTTTATAACATTCACCAATGTGAATAATCAAAGTTTTAAAATGAGGATTTCATTTATTAAAAAGGGAAAAAGCTACCAGGCACTATGTGAAAAAGTAATTGCCCCCTAACCCTAATAACTGGTTGTGCCACCCTCAGCAGAAACAACTGCAGTTTGTGTCAATGAATCTCACACAAACATCGCTGTGGAGGAAGTCTGGCCCACTGTTCTTTGCAGAATTGTTTGAATTCAGCCACATTAGAGGGTTTCTGAGCATGAACAGCCTCTTTAAGGTCATGCCACAGCATTGTAATCAGATTAAGTGCGGACTTTGACTAGACCACTTCAAAACCTCGACTTTGTTTGTTTAAGCAGTTCAGAGGCGGACTCGTTGCTGTGTTTCAGATCATTATCCTGTTGTATAACTTAAGCGCACTTAAATTTAAAGTCACAAACTGATAGTCAGACATTTTCCTTCAGGATTTTCTGGTAGAGAGCAGAATTCATGGTTTCATCAAAACCAGCAAGTCATCCAGGTGCTGAAGCAGCTAAGAAGCCCCAGACCATCATACTACCACCACCATGTGTGACTGTTGGTATGATGTTGTTTGAAATTAGATGTTACATTAGTTTTGTGCCAGATGTAACAGGATGGACATCTTCCAAAAAGTTCAACTTGCCTCAACTTAACTGAGGCAAGTGAGGTCTTTAGATGCTGTTCTGGGTTCTTTTGTGACCTCCTGGATGAGTCGTCAAGTACTCTTTCACATAGGGATGGTAGGTTTGGAGCTTTTTTCCCTTAATAAATGAAAACATAATAAAAACTGCAAAATTGTATTCACTAGGGATGTAACGATACACTCAACTCACGACTCGATTCACGATTTTTTGTTCACGATATGATTTTTTTCATGATTTTTTTTAAATCAAAATGAGCTACAGACAAATTATGACCAAATAAAATTATCTTTTTATTTGTAGGAAAAAAATCTCTCTTTACAGAAACTCTCAAACAGTTTGTGTTCTTATTAGGGCTGCCAGCAAGCAGCTGATCTGACCATTACCTTTCAGCTTGAAGTATGAGCTAAATGAAAATAAAAACAACAAGATGATAGCTCATTAACCCTTTAATGAGAGTCCACGGCCCTGATAACAGCGAGGTCCGGGCGCTGTAAACGCAGAGCCGGTCGCGGCGCACCACCTCGGAGGAAATGCGCCCGGCGGGGGCCAGCCAGCGCCGGGGAGAGGTCCCACGAGGGGATCCTCCCGCACTGTGCGGCCGTCCCTGACCCGAGTTAAATCCCCTGTGCAGACTGCGCGGAAGTTGCGGTGATTGGTTAAAATTGCAACACCCCCGAATTCACGGGGATTCACTGAAGTTGCGTTGAAGTTGCAACATCGTGAATTCCTGGAGGATCTGTGTTATGGGATCATTTACGGTACAGTCAGGCCTGACGCCGATTACCACTACTGCGCATGTGTGTAGGTGTGTGTGTGTGTGTGACACAGAAAGGCAGATGCCGCAGCGGAAGCTGCAGCCACAACGTAACCTATTTCTAATTAAAAAAAGAGACGAAAAAGAACATATCCTACTTCTCTCGCATTCGCCAAGAATCGCGATTCATTTTTTCTGTCAACCGATGCAAGTCGTCACGCATTTGTACCGATTTTAATCGTGTCACGATGTATCGTTACATCCCTAGTATTCACTCAGGTCATCTTTGTCTGATATTAAAATTGCTTGATGATCTGAAACATTTAAGTGTTCTGTTCTATAGCAGCTACATTCATAATGCAGTTTACAAACAAAGAAACAAAAAACATTAAGTAACGAACACACAAACTTTAATGAATAATTGTTAATCAGCTATATCTAATTTTCTGCAGTTTATGTTTTTAGTGAACTAGTGAAAATGAAGGTCTAATCTGGCTAAACATTAGAAGCTACCTTCTAAATGTTTTCTACATTCATCTTTCCCAGTAAAGAGTGAGGAGTTATAAGAAGGTGTCAAATCCGGATCCAAAATGGACCTGTCCAGTGCAGTCTTTCCACGGTCATACTCTAAGTGTGTGTGGTACTGACCTGAACCTCAGTATCATCAGAGGAGCACTGAGGTAGCAATCTGTCACTGAGGAGGGACTGAAGCTGGTTGACACTGCAGTAGGCCATCACTACATGGACCACCTTCATACCTGATGCCCTGAGCCCACGGCTCTGCACACACTGCTGCCTGGCATTGCCTTTGTAGCCCAGCACATACCTAGAGAGGAGGTGGTGGAAGTAAGATGGAGATATTGAAGGAAGGTTGAACAAGATAAAGAGGAAGTAGTAGCGATTCTCAACTCATCTCCTACCTCAACAGTGGGTTCTCAATGATGTGCAGCTTGCGTTTCAGTGTCTCAAGCTGGTCATAGAGCTTTAGGCCCTCCACCATGGATATGTTGTCCAGCTCTGAGTCTGAGTCAGTGCTTAGACCATTGCGAAGCACCAAGAACTGCTGAAAACATTGCGAGCAGTTTTCCAGTAATGACTGGTATTCTGCCACCAGGCCTGCAGGGACTCTGTCCTCTAAGATGTCGTAGTAACTGAGATAACAAGCATTTAGAATTAGAGTTCAGACGGATGAATCAACACATACATACAACACCTGGAGACTAAGTGTACTCACAGCCTGAGACGAGGCTCCACACAACGAACAAAGTAGTCAAAGTCATCATCTTCATCTTCTTCATCCCACTGCCTCCAGATGTGTTTATAGAAAAATCTACAGACATAAAAGGATCACATTATTGGGCAGTAAACTTAATCAAATTGTTTAAACATGTGCAGAAACAATAATAAGTTAGGTTCAAGCACTGGATCAAGTCGCCAGTCCCACCTTAGGTGCTCAAGAGCGAGGGCAGTTTGATCAAAGTCCCCAGACTGCTCGTAAACCACCTGCACCTCCTGCAGAGGGACTTTGTGCTGAGTGGCCTCAAGCAAAGATTGCATGGCTTCTTCAGTGACTTCACAGCCTCTGGTGTCACATTGCAGAGGTAGCACTAGCACCACACAAGCCGTCAGATCCTTCCAGTCCACATCCTGTACCTGAAACCATAAGTATATGTGCAATTAATCAATTTATGATGTGATTTATTTGTCATTTTACAATACTCGTAGTCGTCGTCTTCTCCCGCTTATCTGGGTCACGGGGGCAGCAGCTTCAGCAGGGAGGCCCAGACTTCCCTCTGCCCGGCCACTTCATCCAGCTCTTTCAGGGGGACCCCAAGGCGTTCCCAGGCCAGCCGAGAGACATAGTCCCTCCAGCGTGTCCTGGATCTTTCCCGGGGCTGCCTCCCGGAGGGACATGCCCGGACAACCTCACCAGGGAAGCATCCAGGAGACATCCTCACTAGATGCCCGAGCCACCTCAACTAGTTCCTCTTGATGCGGAGTAGCAGCGGTTCTACTCTGAACTCCTTGCGGATGGCCGAGCTTCTCACCCTATCTCTAAGGGAGAGCCCAGCCACCCTGCGAAGGAAGCTCATTTCGGCCGCTTGTTTATTTCTGTGTAGGTTAACCTAGTAACTTACTCGCAAGCGTCACAAATGTTTGCATTATTACAGAAAACTTAAATGGATTCCTATAGGCAGTAGTAATGACTTTGAGCTTCTTTAGTGATAAAGTTATAACTACAAAAGACGAAATTCATCACAGCAAAATATGAAAGAAACATTTTTTCCTTGCCTTTTGACTACAATGTTACTGCATCCAGAGGCAATACAAAAAAGACTAACGTAGGACCTCCAAGCCAACCATCCACATGATGTCACATGCTGCACTAGGACAAGATGGAGCTACACTTGTCTGAAAAATGTAAGTTACAAATTAGAACCTCCTCAGGTGTTACAACAGATCCCAAATTATTAATTAATTTGGGATCTGTTGTAACACCTGAACACAAACACTTCAAACATTCTATAATGTCTTTATATTCCTCTGAACATGCGACCGACTCCTCTGCCCTCGACCACTTCTTTAGCTCTCTTAACATTCCTAGAGTAGATCCTGAGTCTGTTAAGACTTTGGAAGAACAAGTCACTATTGCTGAACTTAGACAAGCAGCTTTTTCCATGCAATCAGGGAAATGTCCAGGTCCAGATGGATTTCCAATAGAATTTTATAGAAAATTCTTTACTTAAAATTAGCTCCAATTTCAATAGACAAGAATATTTTTTGTTATCTAAACTCCCAACAACTCTCATGCAGGCTACAATCTCATTTATTTTAAAGAAAGATAAGGACACCCTACTGGCCGCAAGTTATCGACCCATAAGTTTGTTGTCTGTGGACCTAAAACTTTTGTCTAAACTACTTGCCATGCGTCTTGAATCAGTTCTTCCCACCATCATCTCGCCGGACCAGACAGGGTTTATTCATGGTAGATATTCTTTTTCTAATCTCAGGTGGCTTTTTAACATCCTGTACAATCCCTCTTCATCATACATGCCATAAATCCTAATTTCGCTGGATGCAGAGAAGGCCTTTGACCAGGTGGAGTGGGATTATCTTTTCTATACTCTACAGAAGTTTGGCTTTGGCAGTACGTTTATTTCCTGGGTGAGATTGTTATACACTTCACTCACAGCATCTATCAGAACCAATAACATCCGCTCGGAACATTTTCATCTCCACCGCTCCACCCGTCAAGGCTGTTCTCTGAGTCCCCTCCTGTTCGCTATTGCCATTGAACCTCTTGCTGTGGCCCTTCAGTCACACACACATTAATATCTGGATTTATCTGGAACAAGAAGATCCAGAGACTATGCAGACCCTTCACTATGCTTCAGAGACTAAAATCTCAGGGGGGTCTGGCATTGCCAAATTTTAGATTTTATTACTGGGCCTGTAACTTAAGAGAAATCCAGTTCTGCCTTCATTTCGAGGGCTCCAGTTCTAGCCCAAGATGGATAGTTATGGAACCTATGTCTGCCAAACCAGCCTCTCTGTCTGCACTTGTCCATGCTGCTGTAAATCAACCCATTTCACCTTATTCAAAGAGTATAATAGTTAAATCTACTGTCAGAGTATGGAGACAATTCAGGCGATATTTAGGCCTTCAGACTCCTTCTCGACTGGCCCCGCTAACACCAAACCTAATTTCACCCTTCAATAATTGATGGAGCGTTCTCTTCCTGGCATGTGTGGGGTATCAAAACAATCAAGGACTATAATGACAACATATTTTCATCTTTCCAGCAGACAAGTTGGCCCTTCCTAAAAATAATTTTTTCAGATATTTACAGATCTGTAGCTTTGTTAGAAATGTTTACCCTAGCTTTCCTAATTTACCAGAACCTACTGGCCTGGACCCATTCTTGACCCCGCTGCCTGCTACGAAGGGCATGATCTTTGTGTTATATAATCTCATTTACTCTATAAACGCAGCCTCACTTCATACTATTAGGACGCTATGGGAGAACAATTTGCAATGTGAACTCACAGATAATGTTTGGGATGAGTGTCTGCGGCTGGTCCATTCCTCCTCCATTTCTGCTAGGCACGGGTTGCTACAGTGTAAGATTCTTCACCGCTGTCATTTAACTAAGGTCAGACTGTCTAAAATACATGGTGATGTTAATCCAATTTGTGACAGATGCCACCAGTACCCGGCCACTTATTTCTATGTGTTTTGGGCGTGCCCTTCCCTGAATCCCTTTTAATTGGAGATTTTTAATATTATTTCACAGGTCACCTCTGTTTCTTTCACACCAACGGCGGTTACTGTCCTATTTGGAGTCACCATTATACCTGCTTTACCAAATTATAAGAACAACCTGGTAGCTTTTGTAACCCTCCTAGCTAAACGTCTCATTCTTATAAAGTGGAAATCCCTGACTCCACCAACCTGTCATGTGTGGATATTTGCTTTATCAACATAGAGAAAATCTGTTGCAAATATGGGTTAAAAAAAAAGTTTCACTGACAGGTGTTAAACCTGTAAGACCTTTTAGAGTGGGAATCTTGTAAATTATATTAAACTACATCTTGGTGTTTCATGTCCACTGTCCACTGTGAGAGGCATCACTCAAACTTTAGGTCATTTCTCAATGGCTGTAAGACTTGTGTTTATACTTACATGAATCTGTGTGTGAAAACAGGTAAATGTGCTTATACTATACATTGGTAAAATTAGTTTGTGTGTTATTTGCCCTATTATTAGCTACTTACCTTGAAATTGTGGATCTGGGAAGTGCCCAGGAATTAACTTTGTATTGTTCTACTAGAAATGTTGGAAACATATTACTGTAAATGGTATTTATTACCAGTTTAATGGGATTGGCAGAAGACAATGTTAAATAACTTTTTGTGATGTTTTCAATACATTTGGGGACAAATTTTGTGAAATTTGCCGACTGTTGAAGTGTTTGATGTGCAAGACCCCCACACAGCAAAAATGACATACTGCACATTTAGAATATTAAAGGATATGTGTATAAAAGCTGGTCTCACCTCCACCAAAACATCAAAGACATCAGTGGACCACAGAGCCAACCAATCACATGGCTCCACCACCTTCTCCAGGTAGTCTGCTGTGAAGGCCTTCACCTCAGAGGGCTTACAGTCTCCTACAGACAGACAGACAGACAGACAGACAGACAGACAGGCAGACAGACACAGTTAGGGCTGGCTCAGGTCATCTCTTAGTTATGCTGCCATAGGACTAGACTGCCAGGGGACTCCCCCTCCCTCCCGTCCCCCCTCTCTCTCTCGGTCTCACTCTCTCTCTCTGACTGTGTCTGTCTGTCTCTTTCAGGGTTATGCCTAGGCACAGTATTGGTTGAAGGTGCAGTCACATCTCCCTTACTGAAAACGGTGGGATTATACTGTTCATAAATGATCCAAGGAATGTCACCTATACAGCAGAGAGACAGTGGCCCAGTACCCACTCACCTCACTGCATGTTATTGGACATGTGAAAGGGAAACTCCAGACAATAACTATTGACGATACACAGCTGGGCGATATATCGATATTTTAATCAATATAGATATATTTTCAAAGGCAATATAGCACATGACTATATTGTTCATATCGATATTGTTTACTTTGCGTTAAAATAACTATACATTTCTTCCTAGATTTGTTGCTAGTGGCTTTTTGGGAAAAAACTAAATTGCTAGAGGGTCTGAAAAGTCTCTATATATAGTGACAAAATGACTAAGTTGTCAACACTGGACCACTGATTAGTGTGTAAACAACCGAAGCAGCGGGGTTAGAGGTGGTGCACAGGTCTTGACACCTGTGTGTCAGCTGTTGCAGTGCATTGTGGGATTTGTAGTATGAGTGGTGGGAGTGAGATTTACCGGCAGGCTATTAATAACAGACATATGAAATTATCCAGCAACGGAAAAAATAACGATATATATCGAGTATCGTCATTCAGCCAAAAAAATATCGAGATATGACTTTTGGTTCATATCGCCCAGCCCTATTGACGAATGACATTGTTCACAAGAGATGTCTTAGCTTATGTCTCTAGTTACCAAGCATGTAGTCCTGATACACCTTGAACCTCTCATAGAACAGCAGATGGCTGGTCTGGAAGGTGTCAGGAAGACTCGAATTCACTCCTCCATGATGCTCACATCTCTGCAGCTGAGTCCCCAACTTTTCAGTATTGAAGTGGTCTGTGCCACTGTCATCACCAGCACTCTCATCTTCATCTTCATTCTGAAACAGAGCTTTTGGACAAACATAAATATGATCAAACACCTGTAGAGCAAGTTCAGTTTTCTTTTCTCTACCTTCAGTGTCTCTAGCCTTCAGCTGTTCATAAGTTCAAACTTTGCCTCATCAAGTGTTTGCCAATTATACAGAGAGATAGATAAGTTTATGCACACTTACTATTTATTAACATCTCACATTTTGGTAACATTAGTAATAGTCTCAGTAGGATTGACGACACCAAGATTGGGCCAATGTACCAATTTAGAAACAGGTTTGAAATGACGCCAAAGTCCGGACCAAGCTGGTGATGCAGATTTTAACTACTACAGGTTGCAGGTGACTCAGCCACTACCAAGAACACAATGAGACTGGGGTTGCAAGTTATCCCACAATACTTTCTTGCAAGTGATTCACAATAAAAGCTGAAAGACTAAATGATTTCTAGGGCTGGGTATCAATCAAAAGTTTTCGATACCAGTACCGATACCGGTTCCCAAACGATACCTTTTTCGACACCTATTTTATAATATCAATTCTAATAAAAATGAAAATTGCATTACACATTCCTTTTCACAAATTGGAGTTTATTTATATATATATAGGAGTTATTTCCAGTGCAAAAAGAACATGAACACAAACACACACACACACACACAACTAAGTACTCTAACGTAACAGTTTTTCTTCAAGAAAATTAGCCTATTGGAGTTTGCATTACACATTCCTTTTCACATATTGGAGTTTCTTTTTTAAAGTAATTTACATTAACAAACGCACAAACACACACACCCTCACATTTCCAAGTTATTTCTAATGCAAAAAGAACATGAACACAAACACACACATTAACACACACACTCTCTCAATCAAACACTCACACGCATACTCACACACAGGCCTGAGTTAACAGTTTTTCTTTAAGAAATTTCATTTCACCTAAAAATGCCCGGACGTGTCAAAAGAACGTAAAGTACCTGGATGGTCGAACTTATCTATAATGGCATAATTAACCTCTGGGTATCGAAATGTGGAACCGAAAGACGAGGCATGTTTTGATACGCATAAGAACCGACACATTTTGGTCGGTGCCATGAAAGAACCGAATTTCACCGAATTTCTGTGCCCAGCCCTAATGGTTTCTGTCCCAAACACTAAATGGCTTTTCATTTGAGACAGATACCGGAAGTGTTGAGTTTGTATTAACAGCAGTAACAAGATTATTCCCTGCAATAATCATGTGACTTGTCCAGGGTCTTCCCCGCCTTTCACCCAAAGTCAGCTGGGATGGACTCCAGCCCAATCGTGAACCTGATGAGGATAAGTGGTTACAGCTAATAGAGATGGACACATTAAATAAAACAATTAACACATCACCATGAAGACACTGCTAACTATGCAACACTGTCTGCTCAGCTGTGACACACACTCTGCTAATGCTGCATGTGCTGTAGACAGAGCTCAGATTATTGTAGCAACCACCCTCTATGGTTCACATTGAACAGCTCAACTGATTCAACCCTAGACCAATTATGTTTTTTATGTTTGCGTGGGTCTATGTGAAGAGCAAAAGAAGTAAAACGCATTGGCCATTGAAGCGCATGGAACATTTGTGTTTTGTGTGTTTCAGGGGCCCCAGTTCTTCACATTAGGAAGGAGAGGGTGGGAAACGAGGTTACAGTCTGCAACAAAACCACTAAGTGCCATCACCATCAAGGTGATGTCAAAGTTTTAAACAATGAGGTTTACGGTCACATAATAGACCTTTTTCACAGCAGCAATTTTGACATGAAATAGTAAGATTATCATGGGTGTTTCCAATGGCATTTATTAAGTTTCCCTTTGCTTTGGCACCCTTTATGGTATTTACATAATAAACATCTGAGTACAAATACTAGATATTTATTATGTAAATAAAGGATTTTAAAATCTGTTAAACCGTTAAAATGTATGTTACATTCTGACTATACTGTATATTACAAACTCACATTACATATTAATTTGTAAGTACCCATTGAGTTTATACTCCTATACAAAAGAAAGTAGAGAGAAAGTAAACAAATCAGTGCTGCTTATACTTGCATTGTTTTCCCTTGAAATATTGAACAAATAATATAATATAATATAATATATATATTCTGCCATATTTTTAGTCTGTTTCATAAACAAGAGCTGAAAATAATTTTTAAGAAGTGTGTTTATGTTAAATACAAATACATTTTAAAGCCAATCTCAAGATGTATGAAATGGGTCAGCTGTGGACCCAGTATTAATGTTGAGTCCAAATTATATTTTACAAGTAACGGTGATGGGCAGATTTGGCTGTGGAGCAGCTAGAGGCCGAAATACCATCACCTCAACAGAACGCCTCACTTGATTTTTACTGGTACTCTGCAACTACGAAGCCCAGACTACCCGTGCGACCAGTATCGCAACCTGTCTGACAACGTACGGCAGAGTATCTCTGCCTCTCTGCTATACATGTACAGGCCTATTTACACAGAAGCAGGCTGCGTGCAAAGTATTGTGTGAGCAGAAAGGATTACATTTCTCGATTACTCGACTTAACCAGAAAGTACCTTGAATAGATCGCTATAATTTATCATCTGTTAATTTGATTTTGGGGACCCGCGATAACGATAAAGTGTTTTATCCAAACATCGCAACACGGCGTATGACAACTAGTTAATACTGCTAAATTGTAGTATAAACATTGTACCACACAGACCTTGTGTTATAGCAGACACATTATGTGCCACTTCAGAAATCCCGTCGTTATTTTCCACGTCGACTTCAACGTTGACGTAGGACTCAGTATCAACCAGTACGATTTCTCTCATCTCGTTTCCAGTTTCCTTTGTTCCAGCATTTTCCCGGGCTTCTTGCTCCATGAGATATTAAACAAAATTACTGAATATGTCGCCAAGTAAATGTTAATGAACTGAGTTAGTTAGTCGGCTGGAAAAACACGACAGCACACACCCAGTTACTTTCAAAATATTCCCGGTTTACATTGCGGCAGCCAATCGAGAACAATACAACTACAGGATGTACCGCCCCCTAACACCGAGCTCCTGTAAGCCAATAGGAAAAGGGAATGCTACGGTGGCCGGGAACCCTTAATGCTGCAAATAAAAGAAACGCTGCAAATACAAAGAAACGCCGCTGCAAATAAAAGAAACGCTGCAAATAAAAAAGAAACGCCGCTGCAAATAAAAAAGGAACGCTGCAAACTAAAAAATCCACACCGGAAAGGAAATTACCTGGGACAATTATTGCCGGTGCACCCATAGACATATATAGACGCCGCATTGAGCGGGTTGGTCGTTGGTCGCGATACGTCAACGGGTCCGCCATATTGGAAATGGCAGGTCTGCCCGTAAACTAATAAAAGGAAATGGACTGAACTTCATAAAGCACCTTTCTACAACTATAAGTTCTTTAAGTTAATGTCTCTTATACACCCATTCACACACACACGAATATATCTGGGAAACAAATAGGCACCAGAAACAACGTATGTAACTTTTAAAGTGATGATTATAAATGTTTACTTCTTATGTAAGCACCAAACTAACGTATGTATTTTTCTAATGCTGAGTGTTTACAGCTACTAATGTGTGTAACACTGTTACTGTGATGATAAATATTAAAATATTTATATTTAACATTTAATCTGTGTCTATAATAACCAGATCCTGAAATGTAGATGTGACATGAGGGTTTTCTGAATAAAGAGCATTACACGTGAACATATATACATACATATACACACACGCATATATATATATATATATATATATATGTGTGTGTGTGTGTGTGTCTGTGTGTATACGTTAGTGCTCTTTATTCAGAAACCCTCATGTCACATCTACATTTCAGGATCTGGTTATTATAGACACAGATTAAATGTTAAATATAAATATTTCAATATTTATCATCACAGTAACAGAAACACTCAGCTTTGGAAAAATACATACGTTGGTTTGGTGCTTACATAAGGAGTAAACATTTATAATCATCACCTTAAAAGTTACATACGTTGTTTTTGGTGCCTGTTTGTTTCCCAGATATATTAGTGTGTGTGTGAATGGGTGTATAAGAGACATTAATTTAAAGAACTTTGTAGAAAGGCGCTTTATGAAGTTCAGTCCATTTCCTTGTATTAGTTTACGGGCAGACCTGCCATTTCCAATATGGCGGCAACGTCGACGTACGATTCAGCGCTCAATGCGGCGTCTATGTATATATGTCTATGGGTGCACCTGTGTTTTTTTATGTGAGCGAAGAAGAAGAAGAAGAAGAAGAAGTACGGAAGTGTATTGCATTCACTTGAAAAAAAGAAATAAGACACCTGGGGCCTCATGTACAAAGCATGCGTACGCATAAAAAAGTGGTGTACGTCCTTTTCCACGCTCACGTTCAAATGTATCAAACGTGAAACAATCGTAGAAATGTGCGTGCCCCACGCCAATTTCATAGCTTCGTACGCACGTTTCTACAGCTGTTGTTCCTTTGGCGACACTTAGAGGTGAAGCTGGGAAACTGTTAATAATGTGAAAACAAGTAGTCATCAGAGTGATGTACACATCAGAGACACACTTATGAACAATTAACACACCCACGTGTTTGCAGTTATATATGTGGATATAAAAGCATGCACAATGTGATGAAGAAAATGATATTAACAATGGCAGCGTTAGCGTTGTTAGAGGACCTTGCAAATTGTGCAATCTGACGTGAGCGATTTAAGGAACGCAAGAATTTACTTGTAAACCATGATAATTGGCTCATAAGACGATTTCGGTTACCATGGCCAGTGTTACTGGAGTTGTGCGCAGAGCTGCGGCCAGCCTTAGAACGCAACGGGGGCCAGCGAGTAGCCCGGGGTTGCAGTGACTATGCTGGGGTTCCTGGCAACAGGGGCATTCCAGCGGGAGCTGGCCGATCGGTCAGGAGTGTGCCAGTCAACCCTGAGCCGAGCCATGCCAGCTGTGTGGGACGGAATCATCCGAATGTCTTCCTGGTACATCAGATTCCCATACAATGCTGCTGAACAGGCCACATTAAAGCGCAATTTGCAGCGAGAGCCGGTTTCCCTAATGTAATCGGAGCCATCACAGGATGGATTTGTTTATGTAAGAAGGAAACATTTTCATTCCATCAATGTTCAAATCATATGTGATGCGCAAATGCAGCTAACTAACATCGCGGCAAGGTGGCCTGGTTCAACGCACAACTCATTCATCATGACTAACAGCATGGTTGGGAACAGGCTGGAGGCTGGCACGGTGCGCGATGGGTGGCTTCTTGGTGAGTAAAGAGTTTATTCATTTATTTGTCCCGTATGTAACGCTGGTTTACATACGGGACAATTAAAGGAATAAACTCTTTACTTACCCAGAAGCCACCCATCGCGCACCATGCCAGTGTGCCAATGCACATTTGGGCATGTGCGAATTCAAATATCATGTTTTTGGTTTCCCTTTATTTTCTGCTGGAGAGGTTCTAACAAGCCCTGATTGTCTCCCTGTGTTCAGTATTCTTGTCAGTAAAAGCGGGCGTAAAATGTCAGCTGCGGCGCCACACCTGTCCACACCTGTGTGTGCGCTGCTCGGATCCCACGGCATTTACAGGCTCACACACACACTGCCACTCACGTCTTTTTTTTGGTCATATTTATCCCTGTTGACAGGGAACCAAACAGAATCTCCACTTCATTCACTAGAATCTTTAGCTAGACTCTGTGGAATTCATTTTCTTTCTTTTGTTAATCGCGTTATCTGATCGGACAAAGAGGTGAATCTCAGGTCCAGGGCCTATTTAAATAGATTTGCATATGTAAATGGGGCGTGGAAAGGGAGGAGTTGCATGTGCGCTCAATTCCACGTTGATTGGGATGTACAAAAGAAACATGCTTGGATCCATGTGTACGCATACTTTGATACATCTGAATATTTTTGTGCGTACGACAGTTTCTGGGTTTTGGCGTAGGCCAAGTTTCACGTAAAAATCCACGCAAGTATTCGTACATGAGGCCCCTGATCTCGTAATTACGAGATAAGGAAAGGTGCCTAAATGGCCACTGCACTTCGGTAAAGTTAGAAAGATATTGGCATATCCGAGATCAATAAATCTTAATTGAAACGTTGTTAAAACACAAAACACGCAGATTTTCAACCGTAGTAAGACAGACAACGAATGCTCATGAACAGCATCACAAGTTAGGTCATACTGCCCCCCTGCGTCTGTGACAGGAATTTTAGTGTCTCACAAACTCTGAGATTGAGAGACTGACAGATTTTTATTTTATTTTTTATTTCAGGGGGTCCATGTTTTGTCTTTACTGCCTGTTTTCCCTCAGATTTCCCCACCACATTAAGGATGCTTCCTCTCCGCTCCTTGCCTGAATCTCCTGTATATATTGTTTGAACACACTTTCTAATTCAGTTTTTTTTATTATTATTATTTTCTACATTGTAGATTAATAACAAATATATAAAAACTCAGATAGAATTATGTGGTAATCAAATTTCTTTGTTGACAAATTTGCAAATTCTCTAAAAATCTCAGAGATGATCAGACCACAAGTAACAGAAGTTAAGTTAAGTGTGTTAAGGCAGGGGTCTTCAACCTTTTTCAGTCCAAGTACCCCTTGAATGAGAGACAAACAGAACACAGACCCCCACATGTATTTCATTTTTCAAAATATTTCACATTTTTACCCTGGCCTAAAATAACTTTTGTATTTACTTTATTGAACTTTTATTTCACTGTATTTTTTTTTTCAACTTTCTGTTTATTGAATTTTACATTTTTGAAAAAACAAGAGTATTCAGGTTACAAATCTGAATTCAGCATACCCCAGAACAGATACCAACCCCCACCCCTATCCCTCTGTCACCCAGCCCCAACAGATAGACAAGTGTAATTAAAAATAAATTAAGGATAATCAAAAAAAGAGAGGAAAATAAATACATAAATAAATAAAGATAAATAAAATAAACAGTGAAGAAAAGCAAAAAAAATGGATAAGTAAACTAACCAGTGAGTAAATTAAAGTATAAGTAAATAAAATAAAAACTAATAACAGCTGTTATATTCAGAGAGAAATAAATAAATAAATAAATAAATAAATAAATAAATAGATAAATAGATAAATAAATAAGATAATAAGGTCAGTACAGAAGCATAAATGTTCGAGTTGGCAAATAGTACAAGATCAATTCAAAATAAATAAATATAGTGGTTTAAGAAAAAAAAAGGCATAACATTATTGTACTCAGTTCACAGTGATCGGACAACTTGTGCTATTAACATGAGGCAGAAAGGGACTCCAGGTCTTCTCAAATAGGGCGTCCTTACCAATCAAAGTCAGTCTAATTTTTTCTAATTTAAGAAAATAAAGCACCTCCTTAACCCAGTTTGTATAGGTAGGTGGAGCTGGGGATTTCCATTTTAACAGTATCAGCTTCCTGGCCAACAGAGTTGTGAATGCTATTAAATCCATTTTAGCTGGGGGAAGAGTAAAAGAAAAAGAGGATACACCAAACAAAGCTGTTAAGGCATTGGGAATTACATCCCTTTCAGTTACCTTGGATAAAGTGCTAAAGATTTCAGACCGAAATCTAGTCAAAGAAGAGCAGCACCAAAACATATGAGAGTAATTTGCTGTGGCTTGTTGGCATCGATCACATAGTGGAGACACTGTATCAAACATTTTTGTAAGTCGGGGCTTTAGTGTAGTGGGCTCGATACAGAATTCGACATTGCATAAAGCTATGCCCAGCACATATTGAGGACTTGTGCACTTTCCGCAAAATCTCTTTCCAGACATCATCAGGAATCACCTCTCCTAGGTCTGTCTCCCAAACTGTTTTAAGTGCAGTAGAAGAGCCTTGACGAAGGTTATAAATATTTGAGTAAATAGAGGAAATTGCCCCCTTTAATGAGGAGAGAGGCTTGAGAAAAACCTGGGAAGAGTAGGAAAACCTGGGAATAAGCCACAAACAAAATGTCGGACTTGTAAATATCTAAAAAAGTGTCCTTTAGGGAGCCGAAATTTATTTACCAATTGTTGAAAAGAGGCAAAACTAGAATAAACATAAATCCCTAATGGTTTTTATGCCCAGCCTAGCCCAAATAAAGAAGGTGCTATCAATAACGATGGGGGAAAAAACGGGATTCGCTGCCAGTGGAGCCTTAATTGATGAGATTTGAAGGCCAAAATGACGTCTTAATTGAGTCCATATTTTAATACTAGAGGCAACTATCACATTCTTAGTGTATTCAGAAGTAGAAAAAGACAAGGGTGAATACAGTAGTGCTTTCAATGAGGCTGGCTGGGTCGAATTTGATTCCAAAATCAGCCATGATGGGGGAACCTCTATATCTCCATAATTAGCCCAGAAATTCATTATTCTAATATTTGTTGCCCAATTATAGTAAAGCAAGTTTGGTAATGCCATTCCGCCCAAAGCTTTGGGCCTCTGCAAAACTTGTAGACGCAACCTAGGATTTTTCTTGTTCCAAATAAAACCTAAAATAAGACTACTTTACGGAAAAAATTGTTTAATTTTGGTAAGCAGAGAGAGGAAATTTTCCTTATAGAGATTAACCAATGTTTTGGCGATATACACTCCAAGATAAACAAAACCACGTTAAACACCTTTCTGAGATTAGAAAAGGAGTGTCTGTTAGGAATAAACCCAGTTTGGTCCAAAGATATAATTGAAGGCAAAACAACTTCCAATCGTCTGGCTAACAATTTGGATAATAATTTAAAGTCAACATTCAGCAGGCTAATGGGTCGGTATGAACCGCATAAAAGTGGGTCTTTATCTTTCTTTAGGAGCAGAGAAATACAATCCTGATTTAGGGTATGGGGAAGTGTGTCACACCGCAGTGAGGTCAAGCTGGGTTTTTGTTATGTCTTGTCATTTCCTGTTTTATTTTGAAAGTTAACTCTCCTCTCGTTTCAGGTCACTTGCCCTTCCTCATGTGTCACCGGTCTGATTGTCTTCCCCGCCCTGATCGTTTCCACCTGTTCCCCATTACCCTGTGTATATATTGTCTGCGTCTCCCTTTGTCCTGTGCCGAAGTGTTTCGTCTGTCTCAGCGTACACCAAAGCCTCGTTCCTGAACCATAGTCATAGCCTTGCTTTTGTGATCTTCTTGTTTTTCCTCATAAGAGTGATTTTTTGTTGTAATTTCGTAGCCTTAGTATTAGCCTCATAGTTCCAGAGATCTTTTGTTTCTTTCCTCGTTAGAGTGATTTTTTGTTGTATTATCTTAGCCTAGCCCCTTTTGTTTCTGAGAGATTAGCTTAGTCTTTTGTCAGAGCGTCCTTAGTTTATGCCCCTTTGTTGTTTTCCTCGTTGAGAGTGATTTTGATTTTGTTTATTTTTGATTTACCTAGTTCAGTGTTTTTTCCTCTTCGGAGTGATTTTTGGTTTCTCTTTATTCAGGCCTACTTTTATAGCCTCATTCTTTCGAGGGTTATTGAAGACCCAAATTAAAGCTTCTTTCCGCCTAAACTCTGCACCTGAGTCCTCATTTGAGTCCCGGCCTGACAGTACACTTCGGCCAGTATGGACTCAACAGAGGCTGGCCAGTGGGCGGCTATGCTACGAGATCAGGAAGCCCGCATTGCCCGTCAGGAGGAGCTACAAACGGCGATGGCTTCACATTTCGGAGAGATCTCGTCCCAGGTGAGAGAGCTGGTGCACCACCTACGGCAGGCCACCCAGGCACCTGCGGCACCGGAGCCTCCAGCAGCTGCAGCGACTCCATCCCTGGGCGCAGGGGTGGGAATCAAGCTGGCACCCCCGGAGCGTTTCTCTGGGGAACCAGGACAGTGCAGGGCTTTTCTCATTGACTGTTCGACCCATTTTGAGCAGCTTCCGCAGGCATTCGTCACCGACAGGTCTAAGATTGCTTTCATTATTTCCCACCTGACAGGGAGAGCCAGAGCTTGGGCCACCGCAGAGTGGGCTCGTGACTCTCCGCTCTGCTCCTTCCTCACGGACTTTAAAGCTGCCCTCATGAGGATTTTCGATCCTGTGTCCACAGACAGGGAAAAGGCCAGGGAGCTGACTGGTCTGACAGGTCTGACACAGGGCATGGACTGTGTGCGACTACGCCATTCGCTTTCGCACCATGGCAACGGAGAGCGGCTGGAATAACACGGCCCTATACGACATGTTCCTGAAGGGGCTGGCGACCCACATCCAGGAGCTGCTGCTGCCCGTGGACCTGCCTGCAGACCTGGACTCCCTTATCTCGCTGGCCATTTGGACTGACAACCGGGTTCGTGAGCTCCGGCAACCTCGGCATGGTGGGTCGACGTCGGAGAGGTTCCCATGCTTCTCAGCCCCGGACAGGCAGGCTGTTCGTTATTCGCCGCCTCAGCACGGTCTTCCCTCGTCCACCGCCAGGGAGGAGGAGCCCATGCAGCTTGGCAGGACGAGGCTGACACCAGAGGAGCGACGACAGCACCAGCAGGAGGGCAGCTGCTTTTACTGCGGCAAACTCAACCACCCCTGATAGCCGCAAAAAGGTCCAGCAGTTCCTCGGTTTTGCTAACTTTTATAGGCGGTTTATCAGAAACTTCAGCGCGACAGCAGCCCCGCTCCATGCATTAACCTCCACTAAGGAGCGTTTCCGCTGGTCCCCGGAGGCGGAGGCTGCTTTTCGACATCTCAAGACCCGCTTCACCACGGCCCCCATCCTCACGATGCCTGATCCCCAGCGGCAGTTCGTGGTGGAGGTGGACGCCTCCAATGAGGGGATCGGAGCGGTCCTCTCCCAGCGGTCTGAACTAGACGGGAAGATGCATCCCTGCGCCTTCTTGTCGCGCCGCCTGTCCCGGGCAGAGCGGAACTATGACGTCGGCAACCGGGAACTGTTGGCGGTCAAGCTGGCCTGGAGGAGTGGAGACACTGGCTTGAGGGGGCGGAACACCCGTTTATCGTCTGGACCGACCATAAAAACCTGGAGTACATTCGCAAAGCTAAGAGACTGAATTCCCGCCAGGCTAGGTGGGCCCTCTTTTTTAATCGCTTCTCGTTTTCCCTTTCTTACAGGCCGGGGTCCCAAAACGGCAAGCCAGATGCCCTGTCACGTCTCTATGACCCCGAGCCTGTTGGCAAAGAACCAGAGCCCATCCTTCCACGAACCTGTGTGGTTGGAGCGGTGATTTGGCAGATAGAAAATGAGGTCAAGCAGGCTAACGGTGAGAGCCCGCCACCTAGTACAGATGTAGCAACTTAAAAGTTCCCGTGTTTCCGTGACGGAACCGTGACGGGACCGTGGCTGGTCCTTCGCAGGTCCTGTCACGGTCCTTGGCTAGTGCGTGACCGGAATGTAATCCCCCGCGATGACGTAGTCAGTGAGGCCCCGACTGGAAACGCCCCTAAGCAGTCTGTGTGAAAACCAGCTGCAATGCCTCATTTGTCCACGGGGAGGATGTTCCGCTCTCACCGTCGACTGTCTAAAGACACATCTGAAAAGATACGCCGGGGTGAGCTGATCAGCGGATCAGCGGATCAGTTGATGGAAAAAAAAAAAGTTGTGATAAGATAACAGTGAGGCAGCAACAAGAACATGCCAACATATACGCGTTATTAAAGAAAACTCCGCTCGTAACGTCCGTAACATAGCCTAGATGTTGTTGATTTAAACAGGGAGCATAGGCTAAATGGCGTAAAGCGCAAATCGAAAGAATTACGGTAAGTATTTTTGGTTTTAATAAAGTTTGCAGTATAAGCTTACGAAACCATCAAACATATATTTAGGCATTCCATGAAACACTTTATTCGCAAGGAGGCTAACCCAGGCACAAAACAGGAGCTCGTCGAGGACATACAGACGTTTTGGCAAATGAGAGTCACCGTGGCCTTTTGAAAAGACTTCTCTCTGGACTTTAAAAAGCTGTGCCGTGTATTATTATAATGTGGTGTCCAACAGTGGTGTCCATGTAGAATAAAAACATAACATATATACTGCAAACTTTATTAAAACCAAACATACTTCACTTATTTCATACATATTGTAACGGGCTGTGTATACACTGTGGTTGTTGAGTTGTGTTCAGTAAGTTAGGCTGCAGTGTATGGGGTGACGCCTGGGGGGGTGGCGTTGTTAGAGGCTGTGAAGCCTGTCAGTCATGGCAGTTGCCATGGCGATGAGGGGCACGAAGTAGCTAATGTGTTAATGTTATAGGCTGCTGTGCTTGCCTGGTTTTATTGTTTTTTGCCGTTGGCTACGGCCCACAGGAGCCTGTGTTCCAGATTAGGAATAAAGTCCAGCAAAACCAGTTGCTTCGTAGTTTCATTGTTCCGGGTCACTACAATATTCTTTCCATTTACGCCATTTAGCCTATGGAATGGACGAAAATGAAAAGGAGTCATTCATGTTCATGAACACACTCAAATCACAAGGCTACTGTATAGTATGCAGTACTCAAACCAGCTGCATTCTCCGCTCTGTGATCTGTGACACTGGGAGACCAAAAAGCCCATCAAGTGCAAACAATGAGATGCTAATGAGGTTTGTATGGTTTACCTGGCCTAAAGCGTGCACTACAGTAAATACCTGCATAACAAAGGGCTTCCTGCAGCTCTATGTGCGCACAATAACAACGAGCCCTCCCCTCCAAATAAACTGTTAATTAAAAATAAACCATTGCTTGTATCTGCAGGTCTGACACACAGGCCTGGCAGCCCTGAGACGTCCGAACCGTTTTTTGTAACTTTTTTAAGGGTTAGTTTGTTGTTTACATGCAGATAAACGAGAGAGAGGCGCGAACACAAGAGAAGAGACGCTCCTGTAACTATGCAAAGACTAGTGGTGGCCATAGATTAATGCGCCAATCAAACAGCTGATTGCGCCAATGCCGGCCGGCATTTCTCTGAGTAAACAAAGGCAGCTGTCCAGGTGGAAGCGGCATTTAAAAAACAACACCAAGAAAAACCACGAGAAAAACATGACAAAAGCACAAAACTCTCTAAACTGCTATAGAGATCAGGACTCCACGGAGTTACAGTGAAGAAAACAAAAACGAACAAAAGAGAAAAAAGTAAAAAAGCGACCTGAGAGGCTGGAACAGCTTTGAGAATAGATTAATGGTGATATTTTTTTTATCGCCTGATAAGAGTCTCACGTTAACGCCGATAACGGCCCACCGCTAGTAAAGACAGAACAGACTAGATGTTGTTGATTTGGTGAATGCTGACATGTTACAGATGTAGCAACTTAAAAGTTCCCGTGTTTCCGTGACGGGACCATGACGGGGCCGTGACTGGTCCGTCACAGGTCCTTGGCTGGCCCGTGACCGAAATGTAATCCCCCGCGATGACGTAGTCAGTGAGGGCCCGACTGAAAACGCCCCTAAGCAGTCTGTGTGAAAACCAGCTGCAATGCCTCATTTGTCCACGGGGAGGAGCAGTGATGTTCCGCTCTCACCGTAGACTGTCTAAACTAAGACACATCTGAACAGATATGCTGGGGTGAGCGGGTGACCCGATCAGCTGATCAGCGGATCAGTTGATAGGGGGAAAAAAAGTTGTGATAAGATAACACTGAGGCAGCGCTGCAGCCAGGGACGGACTGGCAATCTGGCATACCGTGCATTTGCCCGGTGGGCCGACGTGCTATTTGGGCCGACAAGTCCCGATATATGTATATTTAACGAGTAGATCACACACCCCAAACACAGTATTGGGCTTAGCGATGGGCAATGTGGGCCGCGCAGGAGCGGGGGGTGGGCCGGTTACGCTCGGGCGCATGGCGCATCTACGGCGCACGAGAAAAAAATTCGCCTGGGGGGGGGGGGGGGGGGGGGGGGGGGTTGTTGTGGGCTGCTCTGGTCCAAAATGCCAGGGCCGATTTTTGGTCCCAGTCCGCCCATGGCTGCAGCCACTCGTATCTGCAACTATATGTCACGCACAACAACAACATGCCAACATAAACGTTTTATTAAAGAAAACTTCGCTCGTAACGTCCAGTTTTAAGTATATTTTTTAGGCCTTTTATGGATATGACAGCTGAAGAGAGACAGGAAGGAGGGGGCAGAGAGACGGGGAATGACACGCAGTAAAGGGCCGTCTGATGCGGGATTCGAGCCGGGGCCAGCTGCAGCGAGGACTGTAGCCTCTACACACGGGATGCCTGCACAACCCACCACACTACCGACCATAGGCTAAATATCTCAGGTATGTTTAGTTTTAATAAAGTTTGCAGCATAAGCTTACGAAACCATCAAAAATGTATTTAGGCATTCCATGAAAGACTTTATTCGCAAGGAGGCTAAGCCAGGCACAAAACAGGAGCTCGTCGAGGACATACTGACGTTTTGGCAAACGAGAGTCACCGTGGACTTTTGCAAAAAAAAAATAAACAGTGGTGTCCATGTAGAATAAAAACATAACATATATACTGCAAACTTTATTAAAACCAAACATACTTCACTTATTTCATACATATTCTTTCCATTTACGCTTTACACCATTTAGCCTATGGAATGGACAAAAATGAAAAGGAGTCATTCATGTTCATGAGCACACTCAAATCACAAGGCTACTGTATACAGTACTTAAACCAGCTGCATTTTCCGCTCTGTGATTTGTGACACTGGGAGACCAAAAAGCCCATCAAGTGCAAACAATGAGAATGCTAATGAGGGGTTTGTATGGTTAACCTGGCCTAAAGCGTGCACTACAGTAAATACCTGCATAACAAAGGGCTTCCAAAACGCTCGTCTCTGCAGCTCTATGTCGCGCACAACAACAACGAGCCCTCCCCTCCAAATAAACTGTTAATTAAAAAAAACCTCTTGCTTGTATCTGCAGGTCTGACACAGGCCTGGCAGCCCTGTGACGTCCGAACCGTTTTTTGTAACTTTTTTAAGGAATAGTTTGTTGTTTACATGCAGATGAGCGAGAGAGAGGCACGAGCACAAGAGAAGAGACGCTCCTGTAATTATGCAAAGACTAGTGGTGGCCATAGATTAATGCGCCAATCGAACAGCTGATTGTGCCAATGCCGGCCGAAAGAGAGAGTGCACCAGCACGTTTCCCTGCGCTTCCCGAACCTGTCTGGGGACCAGTGGCAAAAGGTCCGGAACCGTATTAACGAAAGACTAAGGAGTCCCCGAAATCACCATCGTCCATCATCACACATGACGGTTTCATAAGCGTATACTGCAAACTTAATTACAATACGAGCTGCATTTTCCGCTCTGATTTGTGTGACACTGGGGGGGGGCATCAAGTGCAAACAAAAGGTTGATACCTACAGTACATAACAAAGGGCTTCCAAAGGGCTGTTAATCACCAGGTATTCTCCCTCTTTAAATGGCGTCTCACAATATTCAACAGGTTATTCTTCAATTCTTTTTGCAAATGGAGGCACGGCTGCAGCGGAATACACCGACTTTTAGAGAAAAACGCTCGTTTCTGCAGCTCTTTGTCGTGCACAACAACAACAACAACAAGCCCTCCCCTCCAATTAAACTGTTAATTAAAAAAATAAACCCTCACTTGTATTGGCGGGTCTGACACAGGCCTGGCAGCCCAGAGGGCATTTAAAAAACACGAGAAAAACTCAAAAACTCTCTAAAAACAACATTGCTAGAGAGATCAGGACTCCATAGAGTTACAGCGAAGAAAAAAAAAACGAACAAAAGAGAAAAAAGTCAAAAAGCGACCTCAAAGGCTAGAACAGATTTGAGAATAGATTAATGGTGATATTTTTTTATCACCCGTCTCACCTTAACGCAGCACGTTAACGCAGATAACGGCTCACCACTAGTAAAGACAGAACAAACTAGATGTTGTTGATTTGGTGAATGGTGACATGTTAGATATAAACACCTTAAATTTAATTTCAATTCATGAACACGCTCAAATCATATGGCTACTGTACAGTATGCATTACTCAAACCAGCTGCATTTTCAGCTCTGTGATCTGTGACACTGGGAGACCAATTAGCTCATTACTGTAAGTGCGAACAAAAGGTTGACCAATGAGAATGCGGTGTGTAAGCTACGTCATCTCCAGGTAGAACAACTGTAAAAATGTTCTGCGAGAGAAGCGCCATCTCCTGGTCATACCCTGTAATCACATGAATGGGTGGAGTTACAGTAAAAAATAGACACGCCCAGGAGAAGGAGGGGGGTCTCTCCGGTCGCGGGACTTGGCAGGCAGTTGGCTTGAAGTCAGCTGGAAGATGGCTGCCATTCAGCTGGCGTTCAGCTTGAACGGGAACTTTTAGGTTGCTACTACTGTAGATATAAACACCTTAAATTTAATTTCAATTCATGAACACGCTCAAATCATACGGCTACTGTATAGTATGCAGTAGTCAAACCAGCTGCATTTTCCGATCTGTGACCCTGCGAGACCAAAAAGCCCATTACTGTAAGTGCAAACAAAAGGTTGAGCAACGAGAATGCTAACGAGGTGTGTAAGCTACGTCATCTCCAGGTAGAACAACTGTAAAAAAGTTCTGTGAGAGAAGCGCCATCTCCTAGTCATACCCTGTAATTACATGAATGGGTGGAGTTACAGTAAAAAATAGACACGCCCAGGAGAAGGAGGGGGGTCTCTCCGTTCACGGGACTTGGCAGGCAGCCGGCTGGAACTCAGCTGGAAGACGGCTGCCATTCAGCTGGCATTCAGCTTGAACGGGAACTTTTAAGTTGCTACTACTGTAGGTGTCCAGAGAATCGATTGTTCGTTCCAGTTGAGCGACCGGGGGCCCCAGTTCATATCATGCTTCTGGAGGGAGTTTTGTCGCCTCATCGGAGCCACGGTCAGCCTCACGTCGGGCTATCACCCGGAGGCCAACGGCCAGACCGAGCGCCTCAACCAGCAGCTAGAGACCGGCCTCCGATGTCTGGTCTCCCAGAACCCCTCGACGTGGAGCAAGCACCTGGTCTGGGTGGAATACGCTCACAACTCCCTGCCTACCTCAGCCACGGGTTTTTCGCCCTTCAAATGTGTATACGGATATGAGCCTCCTATCTTCGCAGACCACGAGCCTGAAGTGTCGGTGCCCTCTGCCCACGCCATGATCCGCCGATGTCGACGAGTCTGGGCAGCCGCCCGGCAGCTCCTCATCCGCCAGGGGGACCGGGTCAAAAAGGCAGCTGACCAGAAAAGACGACCCGCTCCGGCGTACCAGCCAGGCCAGAGGGTGTGGCTCTCTGCCAAGAACCTCAACCTCAAAGCTCTCTCCAAGAAGCTGGCACCGCGCTTCGTGGGTCCATTCCCCATCGCCAAGGTTATCGGACCTGCAGCGGTTCGCCTTCGTCTGCCCCGGTCTCTTCGTGTCCACCCTACCTTTCATGTAAGTCAAGTCAAACAGGTCAAGGAGAGCCCCATGGTTCCGGCCCTCCCACCTCCTCCTTCCCCTCAGGTAGTGGACGGGGGCCGGTCTACAAATGGTAAATGGACTGTACTTATATAACGCCTTTCTAGTCTTCCGACCACTCAAAGCGCTCTACACTACATATCTCATTCACCCCATTCACACACATTCATACACTGATGGCATTGGCTACCATGCAAGGTGCCAACTGCTCATCAGTTTGCAGATCTAACCATTCATACACATTCCCACACCGATGGCACAGCCTTCGGGAGCAATTTGGGGTTCAGTGTCTTGCCCAAGGACACTTCGACATGCAGACCGCAGGAGCCGGGGATCGAACCGCCGATCATCTGATTAGTGGACGACCCGCTCTGCCTGTGAGCCACAGCCGGTCAAGCTACTGGCCGTGCGCAACCGGGGCCGGGGCAGGCAGTACCTAGTGGACTGGGAGGGGTACGGTCCGGAGGAGCGACAATGGGTGCCTTCGCGGCACACCCTGGACCACAGCCTGATTGATGACTTTCATAGGGACCACCCTGACCAGCCTGGGCCGTCAGCCCTAGAGGAGGGGATACTGTCACACCGCGGTGAGGTCAAGCTGGGTTTTTGTTATGTCTTGTCATTTCCTGTTTTATTTTGAAAGTTAACTCTCCTCTCGTTTCAGGTCACTTGCCCTTCCTCATGTGTCACCGGTCTGATTGTCTTCCCCGCCCTGATCGTTTCCACCTGTTCCCCATTACCCTGTGTATATATTGTCTGCGTCTCCCTTTGTCCTGTGCCGAAGTGTTTTCGTCTGTCTCAGCGTACACCAAAGCCTCGTTCCTGAACCATAGTCATAGCCTTGCTTTTGTGATCTTCTTGTTTTTCCTCGTAAGAGTGATTTTTTGTTGTAATTTCGTAGCCTTAGTATTAGCCTCATAGTTCCAGAGATCTTTTGTTTCTTTCCTCGTTAGAGTGATTTTTTGTTGTATTATCTTAGCCTAGCCCCTTTTGTTTCTGAGAGATTAGCTTAGTGTTTTGTCAGAGCGTCCTTAGTTTATGCCCCTTTGTTGTTTTCCTCGTTGAGAGTGATTTTGATTTTGTTTATTTTTGATTTACCTAGTTCAGTGTTTTTTCCTCTTCGGAGTGATTTTTGGTTTCTCTTTATTCAGGTCTACTTTTATAGCCTCATTCTTTCGTGGGTTATTGAAGACCCAAATTAAAGCTTCTTTCCGCCTAAACTCTGCACCTGAGTCCTCATTTGAGTCCCGGCCTGACAAAGTGTGCCCAGTTTATGAGACTCAGTGAACATCTCTAATAGGTGCGGAGCCAATTGTTTCCAGAATGTTTTATAAAACTCGACCGGAAAGCCATCTGGACCCGGACTTTTACTACTTTGTAAGGATTTAACTGTCGCCTCTAGTTCAGCTGCTGTGATGGGACGTTCCAGTTCCTCAGCTGCCTCTCGATTCAGTTTTGGAGTATTAATCCTATCAAAGAAGGAGATCATATCTGTAAAACTGTTAGAACACTCAGATGAATATAATAATTTTATAGAATTCCATAAACGTATTATTTATTTCCAAAGGGTCAGACGTTACACCTGAACCAGTCTCAATTTGAGAAATTAGCTGAGAAGCAGAAATTTGACATAGTCGATGGGCCAGGAGTTTACTAGTCTTATCTCCTTGTTCATAAAATTTGGATCTGGATTGTAATAAAAGTTCAGTAATGTGCTGTGACATGATAAGATCATATTCAGTTTGTAAAGTCATCCGCTGTTATAAGTATCTGGTAGTTTTGAGATTGCATATAAAGAGTCTAAGAATGCGTTGCGCTGAGAAAGCTTGGCTAACTTCTCTTTTCTAGAGTTTCTCTGATGAGCTTTATAAGAAATAATCTCCCCTCTAATAAAAGCTTTCATCGTTTCCCATAATACTGAGGCTGTTACTTCTGGAGTTTTGTTGACCTGAAAAAAGAAGTCCAACTGCTCTGCAACAAATTTAATAAAATCTGTATTTAACAGCAAGTGTGTGTCTAAACGCCACGGGGGACTTGTAATAACGAGCTTCTGAAAATAGACATTCATAGAAATGGAGGCATGGTCTGAGACAACGATTGAATCATACTTGCAGCCGGAAATGGAGGATAGCAACTTGTTATTCACTAAAAAGAGATCAATCTGTGTGTAAGTACGGTGAATATGTGAAAAAAAGGAGTATTCCCTTTTATCTGGGTTGAAAAAATGCCAAGGGTCAACAACATTAAACTCGTTCATAAAGGATTGAATCACTTTGGCCGCCTTGGACTGAATGGCGGAGGTTAAGGAAGAACGATCTAAGGATGGATTTATCCAGCAGTTGAAGTCTCCACCTAAGATTAAATCTTAAAGGGACAAGTCAGGTAGCATTGAGAAAACCTGTCTAAAAAAAGACTCATCATCCCAGTTGGGGGCGTAAACATTAGCAAGAGTTACCTTCATATCAAAAATGTGTCCAGTGACAGCTATAAACCTGCCATTAGAATCGGAGATTGTTTTGACATGAAGAGTGATATATTTTCCCGACCCAGCTCTTCTTCAGTCTGATACTATCTATCTCTTTTAAATGGGTTTCCTGCAAGTATATGGGCATCCAAGTGGTGTAAGTAGTGAAGTACTTTACTACGTTTAATTGGATTATTTAGGCCTTTACAATTTAAACTTACAAATTTAACATCTCCACCCACACTGGATAGTGTTCTCTTAACCTGAGTCATTGAAGGACAAAGAATTCCTTATGTAAAGAGAAAAAGGAAAAACAAAGGAAAAAACAAACAAACAAAAAAACAAAAAAACAAAAAACAAACAAAAAAACAAAAAAAAACAAAGACACATCAAGAAAAGTAGCATAGGTACCAACGTCACCCCAAAAAACCCGAACTAACATCCCACCTAGAATCGAACAAACCACCCCACCTCCCTCCTCACTTGGCAGAAGCATCAAAACAATGAAGCGTGCTACTTCACCCAGCTTTGAAATAAAGCCTGTCGTTATCAGTAGCTTAACCGTACTACTAAACGGCCTCTGGGAATGTGGATATGTACTGTCCAAACTAAAAGAAAGAGCAAACAGAGAAGAGAGAGGGACTAGATCAAAAACATTACGTCAGTCAACAAAACATCCCCAGGAGTAGATACTGAGAGGAATAAAACAATACAAATAAAAAAAATTAGCACCAGTATGCTCTATGAGTGGTTTAACCACTCACATGTTTTGGACACTCGGGTGAAGAGAGGGACGGAGCTGTCAACTGATCACCACCTGGTGGTGAGTTGGCTCCGATGGTGGGGGAGGATGGTGGTCAGACCTGGCAGACCCAAACGTTCTGTGCGGGCTTGTTGGGAACGTCTGGCTGAATCTCCTGTCAGAAAGAGCTTCAACTCCCACCTCCGGGAGAGCTTCACTCACGTCCCAGGGGAGGCGGGGGACATTGAGGACAAGTGGACCTTGTTCCATTCCTCCATTGTCGAGGCGGCTGACCGGAGCTGTGGCCGTAAGGTGGTCGGTGCCTGTCATGGCGGCAGCCCCCGAACCCGCTCGTGGACACCGGCGGTGAGGGATGCCGTCAAGCTGAAGAAGGAGTTCTACAGAACCTTTTTGGCCTGTGGGACTCCTGAAGCAGCTGACAGGTATCGACGTGCCAAGCGGAGTGCAGCCTCGGCGGTTGCGGAGGCAAAAACTCGGGCGTGGGAGGAGTTCGGTTAGGCCATGGAGAACGACTTTCGAACAGCTTCGAGGAGGTTCTGGACCACCATCCGGCGGCTCAGGCGGGGGAAGCAGTGCACCGTCAACACTGTGTTCGGTGGGGACGGGGTGACCTCGACTGGGGACGTCTTGGGTCGGTGGAGGGAATACTTTGAAGACCTCCTCAATCCCACCAGCACGTCTTCCTTTGAGGAGGCAGAGTCTGGGGACCGCGTGGTTGTCTCGCCCGTGTTGTGGGGCTGTCTTGGTTGACACGTCTCTGCAACATCGCGTGGAAATCGGGGGCAGTGCCTCTGGACTGGCAGACCGGGGTGGTGGTTCCCCTCTTCATAAAGGGGGACCGGAGGGTGTGCTCCAACTATAGGGGGATCACACTCCCCGGGAAGGTCTTTTCAGGGGTCCTGGAGAGGAGGGTTGCTAGGCGCAGCCAGGGTGTTGAGGGGCTGCGGTTCGGTGGCCTCAGGATTTGCTTGCTGCTTTTTGACGATCTAGTCTTGTTGGCTTCATCGGAGCGTGCCCTTTAGTTCAATCTGAAGCAGTTTGCAGCTGAGTGCGAAGCGGCTGGCATGAGAATCAGCACCTCCAAATCCGAGGCCATGGTTCTCAGCCGGAAAAGAGTGGAGTGCAGCCTCCGGATCGGGGATGAGATCCTGCCTCAAGTGGAGGAGTTCAAGTATCTCGGGGTCTTGTTCACAAGTGAGGGAAGGATGGAACGGGAGATCGACCGGTGGATGGGTGCGGCTTCTGCAGTGATGCGGACTCTGCACCGGTCCGTCGCGGTGAAGAAGGATTAACCAGTCGATCTACGTACCTACCCTCACCTATGGTCATGAGCTTTGGGTAGTGACCGAAAGAATGAGATTGCGAATACAAGCGGCCAAAATGAGCTTCCTTCGCAGGGTGGCTGGGCTGTCCCTTAGAGCAGCGGTCCCCAACCACCGGGTCGCGACCCGGTACCGGTCCGCGAGACATTCCGAACCGGGTCGTGACATTGGGGGGAAATTTAAAAAAAAAAATCAAAAAAAAAAAAATTCCCAAAAAAAAAAAAAAAAGGAGAGAGAGAGAGAGAGAGATGTAAATAAAAAATGGGTTAATTTTTCATGTTAGATAAGCCTATGCGTGGACGCTGCATATTGCATTCGGAGGCCGAAAGCACGTTTTAGTTTTTTCAATGATGACTGTCCCCGCCCTCAACACCTAGGCTACTTTCCCACAGCGCTGTCTCAGATCAGCTCAGTTCTTCTCACGGTCAGCGACAGAGTGTACGTTAGCTACGATGAGCAAGAAGCAGTCGTCGTTAGAAAGTTTCTTTGGTTTGGGCAAGGGCGCAAAGAGGTCTAGCACCGATGACAGTAATGAATCCGGAATCATCCCAAAGAAAAAGGGATCTTTCAATAGGAAATGTTATGATTCCTACCTAAAATTCGGCTTTGCACAGACCGGTGACTCGCATGCCCCTAATCCGCTGTGTGGGGTGTGCGGGGACAAGCTGGCGAATGAGTCTATGAAGCCATCAAAGCTCATTCGTCACCTTGAAACTAAACACCCCACACTTAAAGATAAACCTCTTGATTTCTTCAAACGTAAAAAGCAAGAGCAGGATGCACAAAAACTCATGCTGAAGACAACCACTTCTGTGAACGTGGCTCTGCTAAGAGCCTCGTACAGAGTGGCGTGTCGAATAGCTAAGTCAAAGAAGCCGTTCACTATCGGAGAAGAGCTAATTCTGCCTTCTGCCAAAGACATGTGCAACGAAGTGCTTGGGGAGGCAGCAGCTAAAAAGAGAGGCTCGATACCGCTTTCTGCCAGTACTGTGCAAAGGCGTATCAACGATATAGCGGGGGATATTGAGGTGCAGTTGTTGCAGAGGCTAAAAGGGTCGCCCTGGTTTGCTATTCAGGTAGACGAGTCCACTGATGTGGAAAACAGGGCAATACTTCTGGTTTTTGTGCGCTACATTTTTGAGGAGGATATACAGGAGGATCTGTTGTGTGTGCTCTCCCTTCCAACAAACACCACAGGTGCTGAGTTATTTCGGGCGTTGGATGGTTATGTGTCAGGAATGTTAGACTGGTCCTTCTGCATCGGTGTGTGTACTGATGGGGCTGCAGCGATGACAGGGCGGCTGTCTGGTTTCACTGCTAGGCTGAGAGAGGTTGCACCTGACTGCGAACACACACACTGTGTCATTCACAGAGAAATGCTGGCCAGCCGTAAATTGTCACCGGAGTTGAATGCTGTACTGAACGATGTCGTTAAAATGATCAACTTCATCAAAGCACACGCACTCAACACTCGGTTGTTTGAACAGCTCTGCGAAGAAATGAATGCAGAGCACAAACGCCTTCTCTTGCACGCAGAGGTCAGATGGCTGTCGAGGGGGAAATCACTGGCCAGAGTGTTTTGAGTTGCGAGAGCCTCTGCAATCATTTCTGGCAGGAAAAAGCTGGCTGCGCATTTCAGTGATGAACACTGGGTGTCAAAACTCGCCTACCTCTGTGACATTTTTGGCTTGCTTAATGAGCTAAACTTGACACTTCAGGGGAGAATGACGACCGTCTTTAAAGTAGCAGATAAAGTCGCTGCTTTTAAAGCGAAGCTCAGTGGGGGCGTCGCGTAGACCAGGGTGTATTTGACATGTTTCAAACACTAGTGGGGCTATTGGGGGGAAACGGAGCCAGCGCCAGCTCTATCACAATTGGTTCGTGACCATCTCTTTGCACTGTCAAACGAATTCGACCGCTACTTCCCAGCCACCCGATATCCGTGCGATAAGAATGAATGGGTCCGCAATCCATTTGGAACAATTCCCGACCACCTGTCCGTTCAGGAGGAAGCGCAGCTGATCGAGCTGGCAAATGAGGGTGGTCTTAAGACTACATTTGACCAAACAATCTCTCTGCCTGCGTTCTGGGTAAACGCCAAAAGTGAATATCCAGAAATAGCTGTAAAAGCCCTCAAAACATTGCTGCCCTTCCCAACAACTTATCTGTGCAAGGCCGGATTTTCCGCAATGACAGTGACAAAATTGAGAAACCGATTGGATATTTCAAATACATTACGAGTGTCACTGTCCAACATCACCCCCAGATGGGACATTCTAGCTGCAGAAAAACAAGCACAGGGCTCACATTAAAATGTAATCGACTTATTATGCCATTATAAAATTAGACCTTTCATTTGTTTCAGCACCTATTCCTATTGTGTTGTGCATGTTGTTTTCATGTTCCTGGTTCAGTTTTATCGTGTTCAAGTTTATGTTCCTGTTTCAGTTTTACTTGCTGTTCATAGCTGAAATTCGTTACTTTTAACGCATGCACAACACCAGATATGGAACCAAAACGATCACCAAAATTGTCCTCCAATTCAGATAATTAATTATTCTAATTTGTAAAAATGTCAGCTAAATGTAATGTAAAAAAACTGAATGCATTCTGAATGCATTCTCCCAATGTCTGCTCAATGCACCCCCCCCCCCCCCCCCAACACACACACACACACACACACACACACCGGGTCGCGGCAAAGCAATGCTGAGCCTAACCGGTCCCTAGTGCTGAAAAGCCTTAGAGATAGGGTGAGAAGCTCGGTCATCCGCGAGGAGCTCAGAGTAGAACCGCTGCTCCTCCGCATCGAGAGGAGAGATAATTATAAATCAATAGTACAAGGACAAGAGAGATAGGTTAGGGAAGGATCATTTGGATAAGAAACATAATGCTCATTACTAAGCAGAAAACCAAAAAAGGACGTTATGATATTATCTGTATCAGTGGGGAGGTGTCCGAGACAGCCCATTAAAAAAACTTATAAGAACCAACTGTTAGAGCTCCACAAGAAGCTTTTTCTCTGTAACCCTGTTATGACCCAGGGTCATTATTTAGTGTTATGTGTTATTTTTGTGTTATTGTTCCTCCCTGCCTAGGGGTGGTGCTACCACCTTAGGTTCTCTCCCTCTCTCCAGGTGCTGCCTGCCAATTGGTTGATTGACTAGGGGATCAGCTATAAATGGCCGCCGCCGGGATTCATTCGGCCTCTCTTTTGTCCTGACCTCACTCCCACTGCACCAGGCCGTATCGTATTGTACTGTGTTGGGTTCTGTTCTGTGATGTGCTGTGATGTTGTACTGGTCTGCCTTAGCAGACTTTAGTTTAGCAGTCCAGGTAGTAGTAGTAGTAGGGGTGAGTAGCTCTTTTAGTTTGGTCTCCTTTTCTCCTGTTTATTTTATAGGGAGGCAGGTTAGAACCCTGTATTTTGTTTTCTGGTTTTGGTTAGGTAAGTTAGTTTTGGGTCAGATTGTTTTGTTTGTTGTTTTGGGCGATGCTCACCCTGAAGTTTTAAACTACCACTTTTGAAATAATAACAATAATTGAATAAATGATCGTTGGTTGGACTGCAGCTCTGTGGCTTTGGTCATTCTTGGGAGTGGGGGAAAGAGGGAGCGTCCTTTTCTTGTTATGTTCGGTTCCCCTAGGCCGGACGTAACATGAAGTGGGGGCTTGTCCGTTCTTTCTCTGTTGATCTGTGTTAGTTCGCTTTGTTTCCCCACTTGTAGTCTTTGCTTGTCTGTTTGGCAGTTTTTTTTTGTGGTGGTGGCGGAAGTGGAATGGAGTTCAAATTAGTTGAGTTTGTGGCTAATCCGACCCCAGAGGTGTTAAAAAAGTGTAAAAGGGCTGATTTGTGCCTTATCGCTAGCTCATTCGGTGTGCATGTGTCATCTGGCGCAAAGAAAGAGGAGTTATATGATCTGCTCTATGAGAAGTTGACTGAAAGGGGATGGATTGGGGAGCCAGCTCCCACCGATGGAGTTGAGTTGGGTGATCTGGCTGGTGTTCCTACCACAATCCCAACCTCCCAGTCCCAAACTGGCATGAATGCCGAGGAGCTAAGGCTCACCCTCCGTATAAAGGAGGTGGAGGTGAGACAGCGGGAGTTGGAGGTGGAAACCATGCATCTAAAATTAAGGGCTCTGGAGTTAGAGCGGGGAGCCGCTGTAACTGCCAGTCCTCTACCCATGCAGACACCCACGCCCAGTCCTCATGACGGCTTTGATGTGAGCAGGCACATTGCGCTAGTTCCTCCATTCAGAGAGTCTGAAGTAGACTCGTATTTCAGTGCGTTTGAGCGCATCGCCGCTACTCTACATTGGCCAAAGAGTGTGTGTGGCCTGTTACTCCAGTGTAAGTTAGTTGGGAAAGCACAGGAAGTGTGCAACTCTTTGTCCATTGAAGACAGCCTTAATTATGAAATTGTGAAAGCCACCGTCCTTAGAGCTTATGAATTGGTACCAGAAGCATACAGACAGAAATTTAGGAATTGTGGAAAAACTGCCAATCAGACATATGTTGAGTTTGCTAGAGAGAAGAGCACTTTGTTTGATAAATGGTGCCAGGCCAGTAAAGTAACAACTTTTGATAATTTGCGTGAACTCATTTTGTTAGAGGAATTTAAAAACCGACTTCCTGAGAAAATTGTCATTTACCTGAATGAGCAAAAAGTCACCTGTTTCACTGATGCTGCTGTCCTTGCTGATGAGTTTTGGTTGACTCACAAAAGTGTTTTTTCTTCCCCAGTGTGTCGTGATTCAGTCCCCATTGGCCGAAGCCCTAGATCACCCAAAAACTCCTATCGTAACCCCACTGCTGCTACTGGTGACACTGAGAAACGAGAGTGTTTCTATTGCCATGAGCAGGGTCACCTCATCGCCGTCTGTCCTACTCTTAAGAAAAAAGGACAATCAAAGAATGTCAAAACACCATCCTCAATTGGCTTCATACACACTAAACCACGACACCAGCAAAATGTGGATGTGGTCGATGAAATTGACCAGGATTTCAAACCATTCATTACACAGGGTTCTGTTTCTCTAGAGGGTTTAGATAAACCAGTTCCAATCACTATCCTGCGGGATACAGGTGCGAAACAGTCCCTAATGTGCGAAGGTGTTCTCCCCTTTTCAACTCAATCTTACTGTGGTTCTGACATTATAGTATGGGGGTTGAAGCTAAGTGCCGTACTTGCCCCACTGCATTTTGTTCAGTTAAAATTTAAGATTGTGTCAGGCAAGTTCAAAATCGCTGTGAGACCCCAGTTGCCAATAGCTGGTGTTGATTTGATCCTCGGAAACGATTTGGCCGGTGGTAAAGTTTTCCCGTCTCCTGAGGTAATTGAAAACCCAATTGCAGATTTGTGCATCCCCAGTTCTGTTGTTCCCGGCTCACCACCTTTGTTCCCTGTTTGTGCTGTAACCCGTGCTCAAGCCCGGAAACTTGGAGACTTGGTGGATCTCAGTGATTCTTTTATGACTACCTCTGATCCCACAGGCTCTCGCTCAGATAATAAAGAGACTATCTCTGTGGAGCTTCAGCCCGATGACAAAACTCTGACTCTCTTGGTAGATAGAGAGCAGCTAATGAATGCACAGAAAACTGATGCCACTTTGTCTCCTTGTTTTTCTCTTGTTACAGATCCAAAATGTAATAAGTCTGGATCCTACCTCATAGATGATGGTATTCTGATGCGCCGCTGGTCCCCTCATTCTGGTCCAGCATATGAGTCTGTCACTCAGGTTGTAGTGCCACAACAGTTTCGCTCTCAGGTGCTAAGTTTGGCTCATGATCATAGCATGTCCGGTCATTTAGGTATTAGAAAAACCTATAATCGTATTCTCCGTTATTTCTTTTGGCCTGGACTTAAGTCAGATGTTGTAAAGTTTTGCCGTTCATGCCACACCTGTCAGGTCTCAGGTAAGCCGAACCAAGCGATCCCCGTAGCTCCGTTAAAACCAATCCCTGCCGTTGGAGAGCCATTTGAACATGTTATCGTTGATTGTGTGGGTCCTTTGCCAAAAACCAAGTCCGGAAATCAGTACATCCTCACTATGATGTGTGTTGCGACCCGTTATCCTGAGGCTGTCCCGTTGCGCACATTAAAAGCCCGTGCCATCGTAAAAGCGCATGTCAAGTTTTTCTCCACATTTGGCCTTCCTAGGCGTATTCAAAGTGACCAAGGGACAAACTTTACATCTAAAATCTTCGCCCAGGTCATGTCCGAGCTCAATGTAAACCACCACACTTCCAGCGCTTACCATCCCGAGAGCCAAGGTGCATTAGAAAGATTTCACCAAACTCTAAAAAGCATGCTTCGCAAATACTGTACTGAAACCAACCGTGAGTGGGATGAGGGATTGCCGCTGTTGTTGTTCGCTGTGAGGGAAACTTTACAGGAGTCGTTAGGTTTCAGTCCAGCTGATTTAGTGTTTGGCCACACCGTGCGCGGCCCTCTGCGCCTGCTACGAGAGAAATTTCTCTCAAACAAAACTAGTTCGGGTGACAACGTTCTGGACTACGTTAGTTCCTTTAGGGAGAGACTGCATCACGCGTGCGATTTGGCCCGTGATTCACTCTCCAATGCTCAATCCAAAATGAAAACACATTTTGACAAAAAGTCTGTTGTACGGACCTTCATGCCTGGTGACCGTGTACTAGTTCTTCTGCCCCTTGTTGGTTCTAGTCTGCAGGCAAAGTTTTGTGGTCCGTATGTAATTGACCGTAAGCTCAGCGAGACCAACTATGTAATCCACACTCCCGATCGCAGGAAAAAAACTCGTGTATGTCACATTAACATGCTGAAAACATATGTTGACCGGAAGAGCGCTCCATCTCCCATAGTTGCGCCTGTTGTCATGGTGTCTAATGCACAGCCCCCATATGATCCCAGTGATGATGGACTGAATGACAGACGCAGCTCCCTTTCATGTGCACGCCTCAGAAATTCAGAGGTCCTATCAAATCTAGATGCCCATCTGGTGCATCTGTTAGCAGGCTTATACACAGCTATCCAACACTCTTTGGTGACATCCCTACACAAACTAAGGTGCTTTACCATGATATTGACGTGCATGACCACCCTCCAAAAAAAAAAACACGCATACAGAGTTCATCCGACAAAACGTGCCATAATGCAGCAGGAGGCAAAATATCTGGTTGAAAATGGTTTTGCTGTGCCAAGTACTAGCCCATGGAGCTCTCCTTCACTTCTAGTTCCAAAATCCGACCAGACTCCACGTTTTTGTAATGACTATCGCAAGGTAAATGCCATTACTAAACCAGACTCTTTTCCACTTCCTCGCATGGACGACTGTGTTGATCGGGTGGGTTCAGCCAAATATGTCACAAAACTAGATCTCCTAAAAGGATATTGGCAGGTTCCCTTGACACCACGCGCCTCTGAAATAAGCGCATTCGTCACTCCGGACCATTTTCTACAATATACAGTCATGCCATTCGGTCTCAGAAACGCCCCAGCCACTTTCCAGAGGCTCATGAACACAGTTCTGCGCGGTGTAGGTAACTGTGAGGTTTACCTTGATGATATTGTGGCTTATTCCTCCAGCTGGACTGAACATATGAAAACCCTCTCTGAGATTTTTGATCGTTTATGTAAGGCTTCCCTAACCCTCAATCTGGCCAAATGTGAGTTTGCGAAGGCCGTGGTTACCTATTTAGGTAAGATAGTGGGACAAGGTTGTGTCTGTCCCGTGACTGCTAAGGTGCAGGCCATCATGGATTTCCCAGCTCCCCAAACACGCCGTGAGCTCCGCCGTTTTCTGGGGATGGCTGGGTATTATCGTGGCTTTTGTAAGAATTTTTCGGATGTAGTGGCTCCACTGACAAGTTTAGCAAGCCCCAAAGTTCCTTTCCTGTGGTCAGAGAAATGCCAGTTTGCTTTTGAGGCCGTCAAAGCTCTTCTCTGTAGTGCGCCTGTGCTCGCTGCTCCAAATTTTGCGCGTCCCTTTAAGCTGGAGGTGGATACAGTGCGCTTGGTGTAGGTGCAGTGCTTCTCCAGGAAGATGAACGTGGCATCGACCATCCAGTCTGCTACTTTTCTAAAAAGCTCAATAAACACCAGCTAAATTACAGCACTATTGAAAAGGAGGCTTTGGCCCTGCTATTGGCGTTGCAGCACTTTGAGGTGTACCTTGGTTCTAACCCTGCGGCAACCGTCGTCTTCTCCGATCACAACCCGCTCGTATTCCTAACTAGAATGCAGAATAGCAATCAGCGCCTTATGCGTTGGTCCTTACTGCTTCAGGACTTTAATGTCGACATTCGTTATAAAAAGGGCTTAGACAATATAATGGCTGATGCACTGTCTAGGTCTTAGTGTGTCAAACATTTCCTGTTGGGAGGAAATGTTTGTTCTTAGGTGGGGGGGTGTTATGACCCAGGGTCATTATTTAGTGTTATGTGTTATTTTTGTGTTATTGTTCCTCCCTGCCTAGGGGTGGTGCTACCACCTTAGGTTCTCTCCCTCTCTCCAGGTGCTGCCTGCCAATTGGTTGATTGACTAGGGGATCAGCTATAAATGGCCGCCGCCGGGATTCATTCGGCCTCTCTCTTGTCCTGACCTCACTCCCACTGCACCAGGCCGTATCGTATTGTACTGTGTTGGGTTCTGTTCTGTGATGTGCTGTGATGTTGTACTGGTCTGCCTTAGCAGACTTTAGTTTAGCAGTCCAGGTAGTAGTAGTAGTAGGGGTGAGTAGCTCTTTTGGTTTGGTCTCCTTTTCTCCTGTTTATTTTATAGGGAGGCAGGTTAGAACCCTGTATTTTGTTTTCTGGTTTTGTTTAGGTAAGTTAGTTTTGGGTCAGATTGTTTTGTTTGTTGTTTTGGGCGATGCTCACCCTGAAGTTTTAAACTACCACTTTTGAAATAATAACAATAATTGAATAAATGATCGTTGGTTGGACTGCAGCTCTGTGGCTTTGGTCATTCTTGGGAGTGGGGGAAAGAGGGAGCGTCCTTTTCTTGTTATGTTCGGTTCCCCTAGGCCGGACGTAACAAACCCTCTTTGTGTGTTGCACTGTTAAACGCTCCTTCTTGTATGAGAATAATAAGTTCAACTTTGATACTTTTGAGGTATCTGAACATATATGCATAGTCTTAGCATAGTCTTATATTAATGCTGAGGCTTTTGTAGACATGTACTTTATTGTAAGATTCCTGTTTAGTCAGAAACAGAGGCTATTGACCTAGGGGTCATATGACTCAGCCAGTTCGGAGCCCTGAAGAAGAGACTTCTGTAGACCACTCCTGGGGCCAGAGGCTATGTAACTAGGGGGTTACTTTACAGTACATGTTAGGCACAGGCTGATATCCTGTCCACTCCTGGGGCAGAGGCTATCTAACTGAGGGGGTCAGTTACGTCAGACAGGCCGGAGCCCTGCCAGATGGTCAGGAGAAGTAAAGACTTCTTTAGATGTATTGGTAAGGAGTCAGGTCAAAGGTTAAGCCTATAGGGGTTTCTTCCTGGGAAAGGACTGTTTATTATCTTTCTGTGTCTTTGGGCTTAAGTAACTTCATTGTATGTTTGCCGGGGGCTCTTGTTACTGCATGTCATGGGGAGGCACAAAATAACCTATATAAGGGCTTGTCCAGCATAGGTCGGGAGAGTCTCTCATCATTCGGCCAGGAGCTCTCCAAGTAGTTTCTACTTGTCACGATGCTGTACTTATTGTAATAAACTTGTTATACAACTAAGACGGTGTCGGCGGAACTTCTCTTCAAACATCAGCATCACCACCGAAAATACACTACAGAATGGCGTCACGAACAGGATCGTGTTTGCGGCCAAGACGCAGCTACAGAATGGCGTCACGAATCGACAGGACGTGTGTGCGGCCGGGACGCGGCTGGACGCGGCTCTGCTTTCCTCCTTTCATCCCAGGTGAGCGTACATCGTTCTGCTGTTTGGGAGGTGGACGTTTGGCTGTCGCTGTACTCTGGCTGTGTTGGTTCGCACCGTACCGGTCCTGTGTGGGTGGATGTGTGTTTAATGTGTTGCTGTTTTTGGGGAAGTTTCGTTTAAATTTGCTTACTCTCCGTCGTTTTACTGCGTTGCTCGCATCGCAGTAGGGGGGAGTGATGGTAGAGTAAGTCTTAATGTTAAACTTAGAATAGTATTGTTTTGTCTAAAAGGCCAAAAGCCTTACAACAAGTAACGTTAGCTCGGAGTTTGGAAACTCTGCGGGATTACCTGCGGCGCGTGAAAGTTAGACGAGTAAAATCGTCCAGGAAAAGGAAAAGGAAACCGCGAATCTGATAAAAAACCCTCTGGGAGGTGGTTTTAGACCAGGCCCAAAAAACCTGGACAGTTCACTAGGTGATGTTCAGGTCGGTTATGCAGAATAACTGGGAGTGTAGGCAAAAATATTTGTAGATAGACGACCGCTCTGCCGTGGGCTGACGAGACACGACTGATGTAGTTTTGTCAGATATTCTGCACTTCATAAGGTAGCAAAAATTTAGATTAAAGGAAAAGGACGCGGTAGAGCATGCTCACATAGGTTGTCTGTAGAATAGATCGTTAAGTGTGATTTTGTGTTTGTTTTGTTATAGTGGGGATTTTTTTGATTTAAAGGTTAAATATATTGACAGGCCGGAGAAGGACTCCCTCCTCCCTCTCTTTGCCTTTCTCTGTTTCTCTGTCTCTGTTGAAAGAGACGTCAGCGCTGCAGGCTGAAAGTGTGTGTCTTTATGTGTGTGTGTTTGGAGTATAACCACTTTAGTTTAAAACTATGGTCATTATTCCAGTGTTAAGTATTAGCTGATTAATAACAATATTAACTATTGCTATAGTATTAGACTTTAGTTTATTATATATATAAATATATATTGTCGGAAGACATCTACTTTTATGAATGAAACTATGAGCCTTTAAAGACATTTGCATAAATCTATGAGCCTTATTAGGGACGTTAGTAAATTCTATGAGCTTTAAAAAGGACGTTTCCTATAAGATAATAATAAGAGTTAATAAGATATATAAGGAGTGGAGAGATTAGTGTATACCTTTATAGAAGATAACCATGATGGAGAAGAGTGTTGAGTGTGTTCTGCGGTTGGAGGATTTGAGAGTGTGGAATGCATTGAGAGATATGATGTTGTAAAAAAATGATATGACAGGAGGTTTGGTGCTGTAGAGCGCAAGATACCTGTTGTAAATCACCCTAAAAGTGCGGAAGGGAAAAAGGGGGGTTACAAAATTATATTGAATTGAATATGAAGAAAATAAACTACAATCTAATTCTTGTTTTTTCCATTGTTCCTTGCATCTGTGGGAGAGACACGGAGAGAAAGGCGGAGGCTGAACAGGGCCCGTTCAGTGACGTCAGACTCCTACACGACCACTGCACAAGGCCAGTACTGTTTTTGTTTACGAACTCTTGCTATACCTGCTGTTTTGAAAATATGCATTTATGAGCATTAGATGACCAAATTTGGGGGTATTCTACAATTTGAAGTGGGAAATAGCATATTCTGTTTTATGTGCTATTTTGAAAAGCTTGCACAGACTGACAGTTAGGTTAGTGTGATTGCACTGTGATGCTTGTTGTTGTGCATTTCCTGCTGTGTGGTTTATTCGGTGCTGACTTGGGTTGTACGATTACATTTGAGATTCTTTTTAAGACCTAGACGTGAGAAGCTGTGAGTGTGGATGCTTGCTTTATTGTCAGCAGCTGCTACTTGATAACTGAGCTTTGAGAAGTGTGTTAATGGTTAGTTTGTTGGTGGTTTAGGGGTTTGTAGTCTCAATCTGATAGCTTTTGGGAGCTAGAGTGGCATCGTGTAATTTCTTATTGCATGGTTAGATCCCTTGAAGTTTCTTGGAGTTGGCAAATTTCCTTTTTGGGTTCATTGACTGTGGCAGAAAACAGTGATACATCTAATTAAGTCATTTAGCCTCACACATATGCTAATTGTTTAATGAATTGATTGGTGTTAAGTAATTGATAATTTGAGTAACTTGGTTAGTGATTTATTTGATTAAATTGATTGACTAGTTGGGTTAATTGTTTAATTAGTTGATTGATTTAATTCATTGATAGTTTGACTGAATTGATTAGTTTCAATTGATTGATTTGATTAATTTAGTTGATTGATTGGTTGTTAAATTTGTTTACCGTACAAAAAAGTAACATAAAGCGGCTAAAATGACAAAAAAGAACACTTAAACCATAAAAGCAATTACGCCTCTTGATGTAGTACAAAATAATAATCCATTAATAAAAGAGGTCTCATGAATCTCAGCAAAATGGTCCCACCGTTGGCCAGGGATTGATCACCCCTGGCCAGTGTAAAGAACCTTTAATCCCGGTGTAATTAAAAAACTACAAGTGCTTGTATCAACATATAAAGCAGAACAGGAAAAAGGAGGAAAAAGAGAGAGATAAAATCAGATCTTCCCCAGGAGCCGAATAAAGTAACTATAATGCATATAGAAACATTACTGGGAGAGTGGTTTCAACACTGTACCAGGGCATAGAGAAGAGCAGAGGAACTACTACACTGTATGTTAGAGACAGATGGGTAAAAGAAAGTAAAATGCCATTAACTGAAGAGGACTGGATTAACATGTGATGTACAGCAAACCACCACCAGCTCCAGGATGTGGAAAGAATTTTGTTGGAAAAATATGATCAGGTTCTTTATTACTCCCAAAAGAAAGAAGCCGTTAATAAGTTGAAACCAAATAAAGCCCCGGGAGTGACAGCTTCCCAGCCGAACAGTACAAAATGTTTAAAAAGGAATTGGGTCTAATGTTATTAGCAGCATTCAATGAAACATAAAAAAAATAAAAAATAAAAATAAATAAATAAAAGCAGGATCCCCCCTCATGGAAAGAAGCCATAATTACGGTGATTCCCAAGGAGGGAAAAGATACGGAATTCTGTGAAAATTATAGGCCTATATCAATATTAAATTGTGATTATAAGATTTACACAACCATCCTAGCTAAGAGACTCGTAACTTTTATGGCAGAACCAATTAATGAAGATCAATGTGGCTTAATCAAGGGGTGCCAAACACAAGACAATATAAGGAGGACTTTACATATAACTGAAGAAGTAAGAAAAAAGGGAGAAAGTACACTGCTGCTCAGTTTGGACGCAGAAAAAGCTTTCGATAGCATCAGCTGGAAATTTTTATATCTTACTTTAGAAAGATTCAGCTTTAATACAGACTCAGTTAACATTATTAGAACACTCTATCAGGACCCGAAGGCTAGAATGAAAATAAATTGTGTCTCACTAACTGGTTCAAACTGAAAGGACTAGACAGGGCTGTTGCTTATCACCAGCTCTCTTTGCAATTTTCATAGAACCTTTGGCCCAGGCAATAAGAGAAGACGAAGGTATAGCAGAGATAGAGGTAAAGGGCACAGAACATAAAATTGGGCTATTTGCAGATGATGTTATGATCAGTCTAAAACAACCAGATGTCTGTCTCCCAAGACTTATGGAAGGACTGGATTCATTTTATTACTTGTCGGATTATAAACGCAATGTGACAAAACACAGGTATTACCCATTAACTTACCCCACCCCAAGCCATTCAACATACAAATTCAAATGGAAAGCAAAAACAATAAAATACCTAGGTGTAAGTATTGTAAGTGGAAACTTAACAAAACTTTACAAAATTAATTCAAAAAGATATAGAAAGATGGTTGGCGCTAACATTGGATTTTAGTTCCAGAATAGAAATCATAAAGACGAATATTTTACAGAGGATTTTATACCTATTCCAATCACTACCAACAGAAATCCCCACATCACAATTCAGAGAATGAAAAAATCTCACGATTCATCTGGGCGGGGAAAAGACCAAGGATAAAATACGAAACTCTTCAGATTCCCAAGGACAAAGGCGGGTTAGCCCTACCAAAGCCCAGACTCGACCTTTGGTGTATTGGTGTGACCCTGAGTATACTGCAAGGTGGAAAGATATTGATTTTGATTCAAAAAGGAACAAAATTTAAAGATAGAATGATAAAGAAGGAAGATACATTTTGGTTAAGGGGAAAATTGAAAATCAACTAGTTACACTTGTCAATGTCTCTGCACCTCCGGACAGTGATAAGGGTTTGTTTTTTTAAGAATTTGTTGAAGTTGGTGGTTCAAGAAATAGAAGGGATACTGATAAGTGGAGGGGACTTTAACAATACACTGAATCAGGACTTGGACACAACTAGTGTAAACAAAAGTAGCAAAACTCAAGTATCCCGATACTTAACTACTGTATTAACAGAGCTGGGAATTTCAGATGTCTGTAGGGAGCTACATCCATCCGAAAGGGACTTCACGTACTTCTCAGCTCCCCACTCAGTCTATTCAAGGAGAGATTATTTTTCATGAATACAGCAGATAGATTTAGAATAGAAGAGTGTAAGATTCGAGCAGCAGACCTCTCAGATCGTTGTATTCTCCACCTGACACTGCATATGAACAACAGGAGACGGAATACAGTATGGAGAATAAATGTTGGTGTACTAAACAATCCAGGATTTGTTGAGGACATCAAAACAGAAATAAATACATACAGGGAAGAGAACGACAATGGGGAGGTAAATTTTACTACTCTATGAGATGCCATGAAAGCAGTTATGAGGGGAAAACTAATATCTCGAGCAGCATTTAATAAGAAGGGTAGGTTGAAATTATATCAGATGAAGATTGAAGAGCTGTAAAAATTTAGAGCAACAGCATA
>JAFMOB010000471.1:0-68581 GCA_018985215.1 Larimichthys polyactis
TGCTCTGTCCATTCTTTATACAGTCATTGCTTTTAATCCAGCAGTATCTTTAATTCCGCACATACTGCGCACATTTGCACTCTTGTTTGTCATTTGTCCCAGGCCCTCTGCAGCGATAAATCTGCTGCTTTCCAAATTCTTTGAGGAGATGGAGTGCCTTTCACAGGTTAAGAAAGTTGATAAAATGATTTGTTTTTTTTGTTTTTTACCATAGAATGCTGCTGTATTTAAAGAAATGACCCTAACAAAAAAAATCCTGATCCTGTCTGTGCATGTGTGTGTGTGTCTCTACACGGTATCAATGAAAGCAGCCTGTGTGCAGCACGGACTGACTTCATGCCACTTTAAAGTATTTGCTGTCAGAGCCACTAAATGTCTTTAACTGCACATCTGCTATTCCTGTCTGCGTGTCTGTCTCCTCTCATCTCTGTCTCCGTCTGCTCCCTCTGTCATTATTCCCGTTTGTCAGTCTGCCATCTCGTCTGGACACAGTCTGAAGCTGTTCTTTCTTCAATAATACTGATTGTTCTAATTCTCCTACTGTCTACTGCTTTTACTAATTATAAGTGCACAGAATGATGTCAGTGGGCTGACAGTAAATACATGACAGCACCTGTTTATGGTCTTCAATAATTTACAACAGATCTTGATATTGATTGACAGACTACTATCAATACCTTCAACATCAAGCTTAAAGCTTTTGAAGTTCTACTTTGAAAACACAAATAAAGCAAAGGTAGCATGAATTAGATCAGACACACATTCTGCTGTACTGTTCATATTCCTGCTGCTCTGAAATATATACTGAAATCTGCATTTATAAATAACTGTGCACTAATCGAGGAAGCAGTGATCAAAGACTTAAGTCATGGGCGCTGTTAGTCCACATTGGGACTTAATGAAGTCTGACCTAACTGAGCTATGACAGCTTCCTGTCCAGAATATTCAGCCCTCTACACAAACCTCTCAAGATTGACTTCAGATTTCATTGACAGGACTGAGCAGGACAAATGTGTTTTAATGCTCATTAGGAGTAACGCTGCTTACTTTTCACCTCTAATGCTCATAACATCGACATGTTGAATGTCTTAGCAGTGACAAAGTCATCTGGTTTTAAATGGGTTATGTTAAAACGCTGGAACAACTTATTTAAAAGTATATTAGAATATTTTTCTATGAATGCTTTTTGATGAAACAAGCTTTATATAAAGTGTATGTATGTCATGACTAAGAAAGCTGGTTAGGTTTAGGTTGTCTTGTGTCAATGTTGTCTTGTGGTTTCCTGTTTTATTTTGAAATGTTCCTTTCCTCTCGTTTCAGATAACTTGCTCCTTCCCTTGGTGTTTCCCACCTGTCTGATTGTCCTCCCCGCCCTGATTGTTTCCACCTGTTCCCCATTACCATGTGTATATATTGTCTCTCTTTGTCTGTTGCCAGTTCATCTCGTCCTATGTACATGTGAACCAGCTCCTCGTCCAAGTCAAGTTTGTTACTACTTTTGATCGGTGTCTTGTCAGGTTTTTGTTTATTTTGTTGATACTTTGTCTAGCCTTTGCTCTTTATAGATTTTTCCCTCGCAAGAGTGGTTTTTCATTCGTTATCTTTATCCTTGATTTTGTTAGTAGGTTTTCCCTCTCTTGAGTGTTTTTTGTTTTCTTAGATTATATAGTGTTTTCCTCCCTGTGAGTGATTTTCTGTTGTACTTTCATAATAAAAGATTTGTTTATTTTGCACTTTGTCTCCCAAGTTGTGCGTTCGGGTTCAAGCCATAGTTCAAGCCGTGACAATGTATGAACTTGTCCATACAATTATGCTAATTTAACCGCAATGCTAACATATTCCTTCATGCATTACATCTTACCATGGTAGTTTCAGCAATGGAGCCAAAGCTGTTGATGAAAATGTTACAGGACACGTTGACTGGAGGACCTGCAGAGAGAGAGAGAGAGAGAGACAGACAGACAGACAGAATGATTATAGTAGATGGATATAATATAAATAATATTTTTAACCATGTTGCTTGAGTACAGTACAGCAGTGCTGTGTAGGGAGGTTTTCAGCTGGTATAGAGTGTGCAGAAACGTCTTCGTCCAGCCTCAGGGATGCACAGCACATTTAAGTGTTGAGCAATTACACATGCATCATCCAGAGTGAATGTCTTCAAACTTTAACCTTAAGTCACACCATTAAAAGATGTAAACCTGTGTGACCACTAATCCACTCCACTCCCATTAGTCATTAGCGATGCAAAAAGAAGAGGTGTCCTGAAGACACACCACTTTTCAGAGGCCATAGTTCATGGTGCTGGTGTATCAGATTACATTATAGTCATGTCATTATTGCTACCATATCTCCATTACAGTTTATAGTTGATGATTTGCTGCTGCTGTGCATCTGTGTCTCTCTATATCTATCACAGGTTCCACTGCTACTGTAATTATTTTATCATTCATTTGCAATTCATTGTCATTTGATCATTCATTGTAATTCATTGTCATTTTATCATTCATTGTAATTCATTGTCATTTTATCATTCATTTGTAATTCAGTGTCATTTTGTCAGTCATTGTAATCGTACAATATGTTTGTGTTGATTTGTTCTGTACACATGACATCCATTGCACGTCTGTCCGTCCTGGGAGAGGGATCCCTCAGTTTTTCCTCATTCGAACCGAGTGTCTAAGGACAAAGGGTGTCACTCCCTGTACAGATTGTAAAGCCCTCAGAGGGAAATGTACTTTGTGAATTTGGGCTATACAAATAAAATCGGATTTGATTTGATTTAACAATGTCCAACATATTTTGAGGAGTAACTTCTAGAAACACCTGTCAGTGTGATATGTCAGAAGACTCCTGATGGTCCATCAGGAAACTGCTTCTTTTCACTCGATTGGCCATTATTGAACTCCACCTCCACTCATCAGTACTGCTCCATACAAACCAAACCTGCATATGTTTGGTCATCAACCAGTAGCTCTTTAGTTTTTGCCATGTGAATTGACAGAGGTAACCTCAGGATACTAATGTATCTTTACAGCAGCATGTATCTTGAAGCCGACAGTGCGCCTTATAATCCGATGCGCCTTATATATGGATCAATATTGGTTAATGATGGCTACCGTAGTCAGGGGGTGTTGCCGAAGTACCCATAGACATATATACGTAGACGCCGCATTGAGCGCTGAATCGTACGTCGACGTCGCCGCCATTTTGGATGTGGCCCAGTAGAGCGCAACCCTTTTCCTTGTATTAGTTTACGGGCAGATCTGCCACATCCAATATGGCGGACGCGTTAACATATCGCAGCAACGGACCAACCTGCTCAATAAGGCGTCTATGTATATATGTCTATGGAAGTAACAGCGGTAAGAACGGTAAAGAGGAATTCCAGTCCAACACCATTTGTGTCGCGAAAATACTACGTCACTGACATTACCTCGGGAAAAATAATAAAACAGCTGTTTATTCATTTTGGGAGTGAACGGAGTTGTGAGAACACTGGTTTGTATTCTATTAATAAAGTTTGACTGACTTATCTGACTGTTTTGTTGACATTCCCTTTAGTGCAGCTCCATCTAGTGGATGCATAACGCAACCCCAGCCACTACTGTAGCTTCTATTCTATGCGCCTTATATTGCGGTGCGCCCTTTATATGAAAACAGTTTTCAAATAGGCCATTCATTCAAGGTGCACCTTAAAATCCGATGCGCCTTATAGTGCGGAAAATACAGTACTTTAACTGTTTCATGTCTCCTCTCTTCTCCCAGGTGTCAATGTTAGAACACATCCATGTTCTAAATCCAGACCACACTAACATGGTCAAGTTCTTTGAGTGTTTTGACCATATGAGACAGATCTGTCTCTATCTAGATCGTAGTCTCTATGATCTGCTCACAGAACGAAACTGGAATCCTCTTACTGTGAAAGAGGTGAGACCAATAATAATAATAATTCAAAATGAAAGCAGCTATCTATTGTTCTCTGTCACAACACAATCTTACAGCGTCCATGAGATTAAAAAAAGAGGGATGATGATGGTGGAGATATTGTTTGATTCACAGAGGAAATCCTGTTCACTCCGTTGATCCACTTTATTTGCTTCCGTGGCTGTAGTAGTCAAACCACTGGACACCACAAAACTTGTGGTTTTGTGTCACCATTGTGCAGCATAAGTTATAAGATACAGATTTAGAAGCTGGGTTCATGAAATAAACAAAGCCAATGCAACAGTTGGGTACTTATCCACCTGTATAGCCTCACTTTCAGGCTGACTGTGGATCAGTTTGACTGATCAATTGATCGTCTGATGGGTGCAGCGTAACATCAGGTTTTTCCAAAAGTTGGATCCAGCTCAACCTCTCCACCCCCTAAACTTACTGTTTTGCTTCTCTCACAGCTCACATCAGTGATGTTGTTTCCAGATGCTGTAGGCAACTGTTTTAAATAATGCTAAATCCACCATACACTACCCACACAGAACCAAACAGCAGACAGAGATATTTACCAAGTGGAGACCGCCAGAAGAAACACCCGCAGAGATTGAGAAGCTGCTACAACTCTGTTGTGACGCCAGCAAAGCTCCTGTGACCTGCATTTAGCTGACAGGAGCACAGCAGATGCAGGCAGCTGTTAACTGACCCACAACGCAACTTTGCTGCCAAGCAAACACTAACTGTGTGGATTTTTCCATTAGCGTGTCATTCTTTTAGGCCACGTGGAGAGCAAATTCAATTCATGAACAAGAACACTGGCTGGAAGCATCTGCTTCATATTGATTCATACTGATGAAATCACTTTGAGATGACTTTCTGACATCTTGTAACTTCCATTACCTCCTCAAAACAAATCATTTGAAATATACTGGATGGTGTTACTTTGGAAAGAGGATTTAACACATTGTTCATCTCAGAAATGAAAAGTTCAATTCATGAGCTTAACTACTGCTATGAATGACATCTAATGTTAGCAAACTTTACATAGATAGGCCAGCCTGTCAGGGGGGGACCCACTGTGTAAAGTAGCCGAAGGAGAAGTGGATATGCCCAAAGGGTTGGCTGCTATACCTGCGTGGTTTTAGACAGGGTGACAGGGTGTTTACAGTAGTAGCAACTCAAAAGTTCCCGTTCAAGCTGAAAGCCAGCTGAATGGCAGCCGTCTTCCAGCTGACTTCCAGCCAACTGCCTGCCGAGTTCCGTGGCTGGAGTGACCCCCCTCCTTCTCCTGGGCTTGTCTATTTTTTACTGTAACTCCACCCATTTATGTAATTACAGGGTATGACCAGGAGATGGCGCTTCTCTCACAGAACTTTTTTACAGTTGTTCTACCTGGAGATGACGTAGCTTACACACCTCATTAGCATTCTCGTTGCTCAACCTTTTGTTTGCACTTACAGTAATGGGCTTCTTGGTCTCCCAGTGTCACAGATCACAGAGCGGAAAATGCAGCTGGTTTGAGTAGTGCATACTATACAGTAGCCGTATGATTTGAGCGTGTTCATGAATTGAAATTAAATTTAAGTGTTTCTATCTAACATGTCAGCATTTACCAAATCAACAACATCTAGGCTGTTCTGTCTTTACTAGTGGTGGGCCGTTATCTGCGTTAACGTGCTGCGTTAAGGTGAGACTCTTATCAGGCGATAAAAAAAATATCGCCGTTAATCTATTCTCAAAGCTGTTCCAGCCTCTGAGGTCCCGTTTTGACTTTTTTCTCTTTTGTTCGTTTTTGTTTTCTTCACTGTAACTCCGTGGAGTCCTGATCTCTCTAGCAATTTAGAGAGTTTTGTGCTTTTGTCGTGTTTTTCTCGTGGTTTTTCTTGGTGTTGTTTTTTAAATGCCGTTTCCACCTGGACAGCTGCCTTTGTTTACTCCGGGGAACAGCTGATCGCGCCAATGCTGAATCTATGGCTACCACTAGTCTTTGCGTAATTACTGAAGCGTCTCTTCTCTTGTGCTCGTGCCTCTCTCTCGCTTATCTGCATGTAAACAACAAACTAACCCTTAAAAAAGTTACAAAAAACGGTCCATCAGACGTCACGGGGCTGCCAGGCCTGTGTGTCAGACCTGCCGATACAAGCGAGAGGTTTTTTTTAATTAACAGTTTATTTGGAGGGGAGGGCTCGTTGTTGTTGTGCGCAACATAGAGCTGCAGAGACGAGCGTTTTGGAAGCCCTTTGTTATACAGGTATTTATTGTAGTGCACGCTTTAGGACAGGTAAACCATACAAACACCTCATTAGCATTCTCATTGCTCAACCTTTTGTTTGCACTTGATGGGCTTTTTGGTCTCCCAGTGTCACAAATCACAGAGCGGAGAATGCAGCTAGTTTGACTACTGTATACTATACAGTAGCCTTGTGATTAGAGTGTGCTCATGAACATGAATGACTCATTTTCATTTTCGTCCATTAGGCTAAATGGTCTAAAGCGGAAATGGAAAGACTATATATGAAATAGTATGTTTGGTTTTAATAAAGTTTGCAGTATATATGTTATGTTTTTATTCTACATGGACACCACTGTTTATTTTCCACTATGCCCCCCTCCATTATAATTAATACACCGCACAAGTCCAGAGATAAGTCTGTTGCAAAAGTCCACGGTGACTCTCGTTTGCCTTACATAATTACTGAAGCTCTTCTCTCGTGCTCGCGCTCGCGCACTCTCTCTCTCGCTCGCTCCTAATCTGCATGTAGTGAAAGCCACAGCTGGACATCAGTATCCATCATACTGTACAGTATACTGTACTATCAATTTGGCCACTATGGCGTTCAGAGGAATACTCAGAAATTGAATGTGTTTCATACTGCAGGCTTCAGAAAGCATCAAACATATAACTCTTGAAAAACAGTTACGGGGTGGTCGGTAGTGTGGTGGGTTCCGAGGTGCCCGTGTGTAGAGGCTACAGTTACAGGGAGTTAGTTAATCGGTCGCTAGTAGCCTTACTCAGTGGGCATCTGAATGCGTGGTCGAGTGTGGCTTGGCAAGGCCTGTTGCTAACACTAGCACAGGTGCTCGCAGCTCGCTGCTTTGCGGTGAGGTGCATCTTCTCATGTGCCTCCATCACCTTTACAAAGCAGGTGTGAGATGAGCATTTTCCCGCCTCAAAGGCGCTTACTCCAGTTACGACACAGCCCGATTCTTCTATTCCATATTCCATTATTCTATTCCATTTCTGCCAAAAGAAAACACTTTAAAAGTTACACGCTGAAAGTATCAGCAGCATCATCTAAAATTCATATGCTATGATGATGACTCACCCTTTTATCTTAATAAGAAGAGTTAAATTTCAGAAATTGGATTTTTTATTTTTATTTTGGGAAAAAAGAAAATGGAGAAACACTGATTCTGTAGCAGTCATGAAGAAATATGCCTGAATTCATATTGCCATGTCAAGGGCAAAAGAAGTTCTAGAACAGACAGAAGAGATACAGGTAGCTGGTAAAGAAAATGGATCATTATCATGCTGCTATTTTATTATGGACAGTGCACCACAAGCATAGTCCACTTTGAAAATACAGACAGACACATTTGCTTGGCAGATACCTTTAAAGTTCGGTCTTATCCTGGCATCGTATCCAGATGTCCTCCCCATCAGTTTGTCCAGAAAGTCAGAGGGAGACATCGGGACCTGCCGTGTCCTAGCAGCATTGTCCACCTCCTTACATTGACCCACACTGTCATAGAACCAGAACAGAGATATCAGTTAAAGTATTTAAAACACAAAGTCGAAGCAGATTCATGAACACCCTGAGAAGAAAACCTGCAAACCTTCTGATTTTGACAGCAGTGAACTGTTTCCACAGTGCTGATCTTTTAGGGAAGGAGGAAGATTGTAGAGTCCAAAATGGAGGAAGCTATCAGCCGTGGAACACCGCTAATCAACCGGAAGAATACTAATCATTTATTTTGGGTTGTTTTTGAAATTCATGTTTTTAGTTCAGTAAGCCCATAAATGTGGGCTAGTGTTATATTCATATTCCTGCTAAATGCATTTATATTAACAAAGTGATGATCTGGGTCAACTATTGTGTTTTTGTTTTGGTATGGAATGTTTTTATTTATTAGTATATAAGTGTAGAATTTTAGAATTTCCTTTTAGAATAGAAACTATGTGGTTTACCCAGTTAGCTCTTAGACGTTCTAATATTATAAGGGATGCATTTCCTGTGCAGGGCAGAAGCTGTGGTTGATTAAGCACTCTAATACAGTTTGTCAGTGAGCTAGTTCTTTAAATGTTACCTAATGTTACCCAATGATTTCTTGGTTAATGTTGCTTACAATCATTTTACAATGAGTTTTACACTCGTGCTGCAGCAGTAAGCTGTGCACTCGTCTAGTATCAGCTTCTGGATGCTGAGGTAAAGCTTGCCGACCCTGAAGCTACACTTGTGAATGTGTTTGTCAGTTGGGACAAGAAGGAACAGTTCCAAAAATAACTCTGCTCCATGCCAGGGTCATACAGCTAAACACACACACACACACATACACAAGCACACACACACACCCTAGTGAGCCCAGGCGAGTGTATTTTCAGGATCATCAACCTTTACTTTGGCATTTGGATGTAACTACCATTTACCCCAGCAAGAAGGAAACTCGCACAATCCCGAGGACAGAATAAGTGTGTTCATCACTAGTTTGGTTACTCGTTTAACCTTTTCCTACACTTACACTGGGGGTGACAACAAGACACAAAGACAGCAGCACTCATTAATTTCCAATGAGACAGAGCAGAACGACAGCTTGAGAAAGGATCTTAGAAATTCAGCAAGAGTAGAGGAGTAGTGATAAATATGTTCATCTAATCTTTAGTTCCTATTAATCACTTGCTTCCTAATAATCACAAAAAAAGAGGATATGATTGTAGTTGCAGCTTGTCTTGTAACAGCAGTCATCATTGTTACAATAATTGCATTTCAGTTTTTATGCCTGTTTTCAGTTTGCCTATTAAAACAAACAGAAATGCCATATTTCCATCATGTTGACATATTCTGTGCAAGTCAAAAGTCCTGTTGAAAAACAAATGATGGTCTCATTGAGACCTCCAGACGGAGACCTGCAGAATGTTATGGAATTTTCTATCCTTAGGTTACAGGAGGTCACATGTGGGCCTTGCGGTCCTCAGCAGTATTAGTTGTTTGGCTTTGGTTAAGAACAGTAGGTGCCAGTCTATCTCAACACTGTGGTGGCCAGGGTCAAAGAGACCTTATGCTGCCTTCTTAGACATAATAGATAGCTGGCTGTTGACGTTCCAATCTGTGTAAACAGACATCTGTCTCCAGACTAGAATATGCTGACAATAACACCTCCATGGGTAAAGACATTCTCTTTGACTAATTCTGGGTGTATAGTATTTGTGGTGTTATCTTGGGGTTTAAAGTCTATCCACCAGCATGAGTTGGGCAGAATGTGAGACCGACTCAGGCACTTCTGATGAACTTTGAGAGTGTCTCTAATTCTCCTTGGCCAAGTGTCAATAAATAATACAGCATAAGACATCAGAGGCTGACTGACCTTGGATTTCTCATTTCTCTTAGTTGAGTGGTTGAGAGTTGCTATTTTACCGTTTTTAGAGTTATTTTGATGGTCTCATAGAAACCATTGCAGGTGAAGACCTGTTGAAGAGAAGAGTGGATCTAAAATATAAAACTATATTTTGCTTTGTTTAGCACGTGATTCCATGTGTGTTCTTTCATGGATGGGCAGCCACTAAAATGAACAGCACTGGTTTTATCCTTGTTGCAAAGCCAAACACAGCAGACAATCAAACTGTTAATCACAATTATTTGTATGACAACCACCTGAAATTCATGATTGTGTTGTAGCTTAGTGCATGTATAAAACATGAAATCATATACATCATATACTCTCTCATGATGTCTCAAATAAGTCAAACACATCATCTCTGGAAACAAATCCCAGTTGTGTTTAGAGATGAAAATATCTTCAAGGTTAAACGCAGACATAAATCTGATCTCACTGCCATGTCTGACCTCTCGTCCGGTTCTCAGCCAGAGAGCCACGACAAAGAAGCACACTGCTGAGGGCCAAGTGTTGGAGCTGCTTCCTGTGCAGTACCACACACACGCTCTGCTGTCTGTTGAGGTCTGCCCGTGGATATGGACGTGTCTGCTAGGAGTGCGTGAGTTATACTTAACATCATGTGTGTGTCTGTTCTGTGGATTCTGATGTTGGCTCGGTTACATTGTAAATGTTAGCAGTCGATGCAGATGAAATATTCATGGAAATATTAGATTTTAAATCTGGTTTATTAGATTCTAAAAGGTTTTGAGGAGCCTCACTGCCCCATTGTGCTATCATGACATAGTGGGACTATTCATTCTGGATTTAAACCAAGCGGTCATAAATCAACATTTCAGGTTTGTAAAATAATTAAAAACAAATATTTTCTATAAGGAACTAAATCCGGTCAGTAAGCGTCACTAAAGTGCACATACAGGGAGGCCTCAGCTGGAGTGCTAACACCACAGAGCTGGTAAAGAGAGCACAGCAGAGACTCTACTCCTCCCTGAGGATCCTCAGGAGGAACCACCTTTACCAAAGGCTGCTCGTGTCCTTCTATCGCTACTCCATAGAGAGCATCCTAACTTACTGTATCTGTGTATGGTTTGCCAGCTGCACAGTTGCAGAGAGAAAAGCGCTCCAGAGGGTCATCAACACCGCCCAGAAAATCATCTGCTGCCCTCTCCTCTCCCTGGAAGAGCTCTACAGTTCCTGCTGCCTCAAAAGAGCCCAGAACATCATCAAGGACCCATCCCACCCTGGACACATCCTGTTTGAACAGCTACCCTCAGGCAGGACATACAGGACAATAAACCCCCCCACATGCTAAGGCCATCACTGCCTTAAATAGCCACATGAAATAACTCATGGATTGGCTCTGTATAAACTGGATGTTTTATTTCTTTTTATCAGTTTTTTAAAAAGCTGCTTTTAAAGTCCTTTTTTTTTTAACTTCCTGCACTGAAGACAGCCCTTAAATTTCATTATGCAATGCATAATGACAATAAAGATATTCTATTCTTCTTAGATTAATTAATTAATTAAGGCTCACCCTCTAATGTAATATTGTGATTATACAACAATTACCAATATATAATAAAAATATAAATATTCATATTTTGAGATAATTTGCTCTAAAAAAAAGATCTATTCTGATCTTAATTTCTATGGAATGAACGGGGTCGGACTGTAGACAGTAAACTCTTTTATGTACTGAAAACAGTTTACTACTACAAGTAGCCCGAGCTTTAGTAGCAGCCTAGCAACAGAGGCGATTTTATGAGATTGTAGAGTTTCCCAACCTGAATAAATAGCACACAAATAAACACAACTGACTTGCTAGTCTTGTAGTGACTAAGATATCTGCTGAAAAAGATTCAATTACTAACTCTGTGAACTTCACATATATTTTAAACACTGTATTTGCGTCTCAGTGCGCATCTGATGGAGGATGAGCCAAACATTTCCAGTCTACTCCACAGTTTTGTCCAAAAGTCAAAATGTATTAAACAAAGATTGATGTAATCATTTCCAAAATGGACAACATGTCTTTATCTAACAGAATATTCCTCTTCAGTCCAGATTAGTCCACCTTTAGTCTTTAAAAACATGTTTAAACTGTTTGATCTCGGATGTGTTTTCTTTTAAAACATAGAGTTTAAAAAATCTCAGTTAAAAAAATGGACACTTGTAACAAAGGTAAGAACTGTACAAACACTGATTCTCATAAATGTCACAGCTCAACAGAAGAGGCCAGTCCATAAATTAGTGGAGTGTTGAGTCTCGGTCTCAGTTCACATACTTACATACATACATGTGCTATTTTGAGTACCGGTACTTAAGTGGGTTCAGTCAGTTATGTCCAGACGCAGTATACTGTGAGTGATGTTGTGGATGCCACTTTGCCTGAATATGTAAAGTAAATCCCAGAAAGAAATCCCATCAGTAGTTATACGAGTAGTACATGGACAACCAACGCAATGTACTACAGTAACTCAGTTTAACCTATCCCTTCCAGCTGCCCTGCATTGTGCAGAGGCCTCAGTCTCATTATTTAGTGTCTTTCCATGCAATCCGTTTTGCTCTGCTTGTTTCTTTTGGACGTTCCAGTCAACAGTCACACTGTCAGCTCAGACCATCTTAGATCAGCTGCTAAGCTGCTTAGTAGCGCTACCTCTCTCCCCATCTTTTCTCCCACTCTCTTCCCCTCCTTCTGCTGCAATCTGTTCTGTCCCCCCCCCCCCTTTCCTCTTTTATATTCTCCTCCTTTAAAATATGAGAGAAGTGCAGGATGCAATGTAGAGAGACACGGCATAACATCTATATCAATAATGGATGAGCTTTTAATCTACAACTACTGTATCTCTCTCACACAAAGGCCATTTAAAGGGGAGAGCTGTATATATTTAATGTATGCTTTTCTTTCATGTTTTAATCTGCTTCCACTATTACACTTACTACTCGTAGTAGCCATGCTACTGCTTCTACAGTAACAGTTCAGTTCTGGACACCCTCTGTCATTCAGTGTTTTTCGTTTTTAATTTCAATAACTCTGTAATGTTTAAAGTGTATATACTCAGGGCCTGAGTGAAGTTACGTGTAGGTTTCCCAACTGCTGAGGCGTAGAGAAGGTGAACGGATGGTGTCTGCATGTATGGTTCCCACCGTGATGCATGGAGGAGGTGTGATTGTGTGGGGGTGCTTCACTGGTGATGCTGATGATTTATTTAAAGCATCACAGCATCAGTAATCAACATCAATAATGACAAATGCACCGGTGGTTTCTACACAGAGGGAAGTGAAGTAAGCACAATTTATGATCCACACAAAGACTTCAGCCATTTACACTGAGCAAAACACCAAACTACTCATTTGTAGATGAGGCACACGAGTCAGCCACCACAGTGATGGATCTGCCATTTAAGGTTCTCATGAAGAATGTAATAGTAACAATAATAGTGATATAGTTGAAAGCATGATGTGTGTTTCCAGTCTAAGAGGAAATAAAATCCACACCAAGCAATGGCACTGAAAATATATGACTGACTGTATTTGGCCATGAATGAAGTCAGCTGTGTTTGTGTTCATCACATTCACAAAAGAAAGCTGCTGAGCACAGCTTTGTGTAGGCCCACCGTAGCTGGTTAAAGGGATTTACACAGCCCATTATGTGTTTGACCTACACATGATGACATGATGGAGAGTGGAGCCTGCATCATGTCAGAACCAAAGCAGGGCAAGTGTGCAAAGTAACCAGGCTGAGGAGCCCCTGAGGACATAATGACAGAGACTGAATTCCTGAATTTTCTGGTTTTCTCAACTCTCTGTGATTTACAGAGTCTCCTGGTGGACAGTGAAGTAAACTGCTGCCAACTGTAGCTGCTGTTAGCTAATGTGTGTTAGTTTGTTAGCTGGGCTGTCGGACTACAGCTGTCCATATTTACCACAGTGGGATTACACAGGGTGTACACTACAGTTGCTTTAAATGAGCCATATGACATTCAAATCAATACAATCACTCCTGTGACTTTTATCAATGTACTAAAATCCAGGTTAGAAACCATGACCATTGTTGAGTCTCTTAACATAACCAGAAAACTTCTGTCATCAGGATTTATTGTAAATCATTCTGAACACACGTAATTACATGTACAGTAGCGGGAAATGACATTAAATCCAAAGTTCACAGGTTGATCTGATGTCAGTTTGTTATTTCTGGAATGTGTCAGTCAGAAACAGATGGCAGCTGTAACAGGGAGAACTCATGAAGATCTGATGCAGGAGCAGTGACAGCCACTGCCAAGCTTTGCTCAGACTACCGTGACTGTGAATGATTCCCCTCCTTCTTCCACGTAAGGGTTAGGTTTCCCTTAATACAAATAAAACACACATTTTTAAATCATCATTCTTATATATTTTGGATTAATGTGGGCAATGCAGTTGATCTGTTATGGTTGAGACACACCTGATGGCAATATTACTTAATGATTTATCAAAACGTAGACCACTGACCAGTGCTTAAACACCATTCATGTCTATTTTGAAATACAGAAGTAGGACAGGGGTCCTCAGAATATAGACTCTTTTTATGCCTGATTAAACAGACAAAATTTGGGACACAACTTTAAAGTGCCAACGTTGTCATAAAAATATACTTAGTAAGTATTTAGTAAGTTGTTTTCAGGGATGTAGTGGTAAAAAAAGAGGTGGGTAAACTATACATTTTGGGATCGGGGGACCACGACGTTGTAAGGGCCAATTCATAGTCGACGCAAGCATGACCCAAGGAGGCTACGATGTGTATTTTATGAAACAACTTTTCTGACACATAGGATTGTGTGGTGTATGAGTGTTTGTAAATGTGCATGTGTGTGTACTTGTATGTGTGTGAATGCATGTATGTATGTTTGTGTGTGACAAGGGTTCCCTGAGGTCTCTACTCTGTGCTCCATCTATTTGCCTTCTCTCTTTTCTTCCCTTTTCTTCTCTTGTAGTTGAGGCTGCTTCTTCATCCTCTCTTTGCCCTATTTTCCTCGTCTCACTATCTCCTCCTTCTGTCTCTCCTCCTGCTGTTTCTCCTGGCCCCGCAACAGTGTCTGTCTCTCCACCCCTATCTGTAAAATTAAATTAAAACGGCTAAGTACACATGTGGACAAGTATTTCTGCCCAATCTGAATGCTATAGCCTTCTTAAAAAAACAAATAAAAAATAAACACACACCCACACACCGAGAAGGGCGGGGAGGAGTGACTTGCCTAACGTTACTTTAGGCTAAGTTCTCTATAGGCCTATTACAGTATATCCGTGACATGAAGTTAGCATGCTGTCATAATGACTTCGAGATTAACATGAAATGGCAACTATTTGTCTTATAATGCGCTACAAATACTGAATTTATGTTGATATGATAATTACCAAAAACTTTAGACTGCACTAACAACGCCATTGTCTGCCAGAAAGGTAGGCTAATTTGTTGGCACGAGTTAACAACCTAACGTTAGTTAGTGGCATGGTCCACAAACCAAAACGATGGGGAGTTTATCCTAAAAACGTGAAGTTTAGGATTCTTTTTGGACTCACTGTGTCGAGATATTTTGCTGGTCTCAGCTGGAAGATTGCTGCCTCGACGCTTTAGAAATCGCCTAATATCCATTTCACTATAACTTCACACACGTATGTAATCAGTAACATGCAAGGTGCTCTGTCTTGTGGATAGAAGCACTGTAGTTGGTAGCGAAGCTAATGTAAACGTGTGGATGAAATCTCGCAGTCTGCTGGCTCCCGCAAGAGGGCGAATTACTACGCGTATAGGCTACGCAGTGATAAAACCCACAAAAATAACGGGAAAGCGTTATTAATATCTGTAGTTTATAAAACAAGAGACATGCGTGCGTAAACTGTATTGTAACGTCCAGCCGGACGCGTCAGGAATAAAGAGACGTTATGTTGCAAACCGGCTTTTATTGCCAAACAGACTTATTGCAGAACTCGGTTATTGTAGGCCATAACCACGCCAAACGCACATAACATGTCCCACTCCTCAGCCTCACTCGTGCCGTCTCTCGCCACACACGCTCACACACACGCACACACCCTCTCACCTGCTCCCCCGCCCCCTTGCTCTCATACAGGTGCATTCACGGACCATGGGAAACCACCGAACTCACATTGCAACATAAAACACATTACTGCAGGGTCGCTACAGTATGTAGAGGTGGATAAACTATGATTGAACGTGCGCAAACTGTATTTAGAGGTGCGTAAACTATATTTAGAGGTTCGTAAACGCTATTTCCAAAAATCTGGAGGTGGGTAAACGGCGTTTACGTGCGTTTACCCACCACTACATCCCTGGTTGTTTTGGTAAGACATGATTTGTCCCAGTTCTCAAGAATGTGTGGTATATGTAAACCTAATAAGCTGAAACACATCACAAGCTGCTACAGCTGTATGAGTGTGTGGTTGACAGCAAGCCAGAGTGGAGTGTATTTGTCCACTTCCTCTACTGTCACAGTGACTGTATCCACACAGTATCATTCCACTGAGGAGTTAATGTTGCCCCTCAGTAATCTACCACAATGAATGTTAAGTTTTTCAAACATACAAGGACATTCATTGCATGTTAATAAGTAAATCACATTACTTACAGCCTATGTGCTATATCAGTATATTCATAGCAAAATATTAATATTGATATTAATAAAAAAAACTGTGCAGTCTCCCCATCTTGCGGGTTGCAGTTCCACCATCCATTACTGTATTCAGTTTGTTGTGCACAGTCTTTATCCATCCACCTATCTCAAAGTGAGCAAAGGCTGCGACACAAGACAGTGACGTGATGCAGCTGCTTCTCCGGAAACATCGACCGTGGATAGATAACCCTGTGATCCATCATGTGATCAGTTCTGCATGAAGGCCACTGGTTATAGAGACACTCAAACATGCACAGGCTTCATAATAGTGTTCTTATTGATCTTTGGGCGGCTGTGGCTCAGGAGGCCGAGTGGATACTGATTGTTATGGAGATTCAGTCCACAGCTCATCCTGTCCACATGTCAAAATGTTCTTGGGCAAGATCCTGAACCCCAAATTGCTCCCATTGGGTCAGGTCAGCCCTTTGCATGGAAGCTCATGTGTGTGTGTGTGTATGTGTGTAAACAGAGAATGTAAATGTGAATGAGAGGCAAATTATAAAGTACAAATCAGCTGATGGAGATTAAGGTTATTCCCTTATAACTCACAGTGCAAGAACTGAGCATGGGCTTGGGGGGATGCATTTGAAATATTCAACAGGTAGAATCAAACAAACAGGCCAAAGTCAAAACCAGGATGTTTTCCACTGCATAGCAAAGAACAAGATACATGAAACATCTCTGTGGATACCTTGCTGAGGTGTCAGGACGTCAAAGCTTGATTGCTATACTGTATATCTATAGATGCAGATGTTTTCTGTCTAGGAAACAGCTCAAATAATTTCTCCAAACTTTATTTGCAATAAGCTAACAGAGTATTATCAGACCCACAAATCCCAGAGCGCCCAGCATCAGCATTTATCTGTTTGTATTCACAACATATCACCTGCTCTCTGCGACTAAGATGCTAAAAAGCCCAACCCTGTCTGCGAGAGGTTTGGTCTGAAGTGCTGACAGAATTATTTATAACTAGCTCTCTGATTATGCAATAAAACATCCCCATGAAGCCGACATGAAGAGACAGAGGAGAGGCCTTTTTTCATCTGGCCATACTGTGTGTGCCTGGGAGACCTCGGTTTATCCCTGCCATTATGTAACACCCTATCTCTGTCAGCACGACAAGTACACAGCAACGTAAAATGTGAGTGTCCACTAAATCTATTACACTTATGTTCAGATTCTGAGCTGTCATTAAAAAGGAATAAAATCTATCTCTGTTTATCATCAGGGATGTCCACAGCTTTTCATCATCTGTTAAGACTGGACTAGTTTTTATAATGAACATAAAGAGTATGCAACATGCTAGTAAGGATCTGATATTTAAAGTGGAATTAGAACTGAAAGTAGACTAATGCCCATGACTGACGCACTAATGTGCCACTTTGGTGCACCTCATGGAACTGTATTGGGGACATTTCTCTTCTCTATTTACCTTCAATTCTATCATGGCTCAGGTATGAACCACAGGACACCAGAAGGCTGAACACTCTTAGTTGTTTTCACTAAAATTCTAAGTCTCATTTCTGCAAAAGTCTTTAAGATTTGGTAACCTGGAACTAGACAAATCTGCAAGCTCCTGTTTAATTTAGGGCTGCGACTATTGATTATTTTAGCTGACGACTAATCTATCGCTTATTTTTCCAATTAGTCGATTAGTTACGATTATTTCTACTAAAATAGAACACAACAGAAAGATGAATCATTTCAGAAGCTGAAGTCTGTGCATCATGTTTTATCCTTGTACTACCTAATACCAATTATTGCAGATTTTTTAATTGATTAAATATCTTACAAAATAATTATTAATATGCTCCAAATCACAGATGTGTTGAGTTGAGGTTTGCTATTTAGTGTAATATCCAATTCATGACATCACTGATTTGTACTGATTTAATATCCTACACATTAATTATTATTGATATCGTCGCTGTTGGGCAGAAACTTGCTTGTAGGGTGGTAGGCTAATATAAAGACACGTACATTTATGACCATATTTGACCGATAAAACTATGGGTGTGGGAGAAAGGAGGTCTCTGCCCGACAGCGACGATGTGTTACAAATCACTACAAAATTGTCAGGCTATGTGTCCTATAACTCACTGATAACTGAGACAAATAACTTAGTAGTTTATCTTCATCGTTCTAAGCTACTGTGCCAATCTTCCCGTAGTCCATTTCCTGTAGTGTGTATGTTTGTAGTGGTGCTAATGAGATTTGCTCTGGCTGAAAAATATTTTATTTAACAGTATGTGATCATACAGTGGAGTTTTATAATACGACACATCGACGCAAACATTCCATGACAGTGATTTTTATCATTGATGTAATCGATTACTTTGACTAATCCTTGCAGCCCTAGTTTAATTTCTGAAAAAAAGGGTCACTTAGGTAAGACCATAAAGTACTTCTATTCCACAGCCACTGAAAACTTTGGAGAAGAAAACTAGTGAGTAAAGAGATTGTCTGGAGGCCTGAGCAGTGACATTTTGAACAAAAAGAAACAAAAGAAAGTAGAGTTGTCACGATACTAAAATGAGTAACCACGATACTATACCAGACAAAGTATCGCGGTTCCGGGTATTATTGGATACTGCGGCCTTTTTTTATTATTATTATTTTTAATGTAAAAGGATTATTATTACAATGCAATGTATTTGTACAAGTTAGTTTGAAACAAAAACATTTGTTTTTTAAGCAAAATTAGTGTTGCCACTGACGAAGACGCCACGGCAGACTCGCTGCTCGGGCCCGGTGCTTCTGCCATGGTGAGTGTGTTGTCTCGTGTCTGGGCGAGACAGAACTTTAGCTTGTTGTTTGTTTTGAAGCGAGTTTCTATCGAAGCGGAGCTGTCTTCACGGAGTTCGTTCTTGCCGGCAGAAACACACGAACAGCCAATCAGCTAACAGACGGGCGGACCCAGCGTGCGGAAACAGCCTATCATATCCCTGGACGTCACCAGTAACAGGCAAACAGCCAATCATTCAGCAGCTGTGTAGTTAGGTTGCGGTTGGTTTGTTTACAAAGGAGTAGCATGCAGTGAGAAGCGAAGAGGAGAGTAGAGGTGGAGACTGGCACCGGTAGTATAGTAATCCACGGTAGTACCGTCGTGTAAAATTTCTAGTATAGTAGCGACGGTTATGATTTGGCACCGCGGGGTACCGTGTATACCGTGTGTTGAGAATTCTTCATGTTATCAGTTCATGCTCTTATTTTGAAGTGAGTGTTTTATTTTGAAGGTGGTTTTTTGGTAGTTCCGCTTCCTCCTTCATGTTCGCTATTCTCACAGTTTGCTGACAGTGCTGACAGTGTTTACAGTGTTTACAGCAGTCACTGATAATGTAAGTTGTGAATGTAAACAAAAGAAATGAGTGTTCACATGTAACTTACCTTTGGGAAGGCATTGTGTCGTTCTTAGCATGATGTATCAATACTTTATTTTCTTGTTTGTTTACAGAAACTGAACTGAACTGCATTGCATTGCATTGTATTGCATTGTAACACTGGCATCGAGGTGCAGTAAACAAAGTGAACTCCAAAGATGACTCGTGTGCTTTCTGGCAGAAGCCCTGTAGTGGTCAATTAGCTCAAATCAGCATCAGAGGTCATAATCCTCAACAACGGTCCTTCGAGCCGGATATATTGACTGCTGCAGAACATGTCATCGGAGGAAGATACAGCGTCTCACCCTTATACTGATGCACAAGAGCGTCATTTAAGGCAACGCCACACACCCAAGCACCTGGAAGACTACGTCCTTGCCTACCATCCTCGTAGGTCTGCCCTTTCCTCCTACCCCGACGACGGTGAGCATGAGGAGCAGAGAGGAGCAGCAGCCGCAGCAGATGGTGGACAAGCGGATGCAGGTTTTCGTCTGGGTGTCAGCAGAACCTCACATAGCCCCAGTCCAGGTGATCCACTGAGCACCACCTCACTCAGACAACTTATAGACTCCATATCCAGGAGTGAGAGGGAAGAAAGAGCTGAAATAGCTCAAGTCACCAACAAACTCCGCCAGTATGAATATCGACAACGTCGTCGCCAAGAGCTGGTAGAGCATATTACATCATTCCTAAGGGGAGAAGAGAAAGAGGAGTCTCACATTGAAAGACACACACCAGCAGATGTGATCTCAACATTAGAGAGAGAAGCTGAGCTGAGAGACTACACTCCAGCAGTAGTGGGTCAAGGACCAAATTCTGCATTCACACCAATACAGTCAGCCGCTCCAAAGCCTCCAAGTTCCTGCTCATCATTCGTCTCACCTAGTAGAGTGACACCAACCTCAGCTTCACAGCAGCCCATGAAGCCCGTCCCCTTGCGGCCCCAGGGAACAAGGCTATACTGTGGTGAGGATAAATCCGACTCCAAACCCGAGCGGCCTCAAGTGCAGCAGCTATTAACAACTACAGCCCCGCCCTACAAGCCCACAGCTTTATATCACCAAACACAAACATCAAACTATCCTCCACCTCAATCCCCCTCACTCTATAGTCTGCCTCAACATACACCTATGCCATCATCTGTAGTGCCACCTTAACCACTGCCCTTTGCCCCGGTAGTGACCTCCCCAACTGTCCAGTCACAGCTCCCAACAAGCCAGGCTACAGCCACGCACAACTTTAGTCTGCAACCACGCTCTATCTATGGTGTGCCCAAACCCAAAATCCCAGATTTCACTACAGATAGTGAAAGGGAGTTTGCTAACCTGAAGTTAGCCTTGGACAACCTGCTTGAGCCTTATCCTGAATTGACTGAACAATACAAATACCATGTGCTACTCGAACACCTCAAGCTCCCAGAGGCTCAGATGATTGGCCAATCCTGCAGACATGATCCATTCCCATACACCGCAGCCATGCACGCATTACAGCTCCAGTATGGCCAGCCTCACCAGCTAGCTCAGGGCGAAATAGCAGCCATCCTCACTACACCTGATGTGAAGTCGGGGGATGCACGCACCTTCCAAAGATTCGCTCTCAGAGTCCATCTCTTAGTGAGTATGTTGCTGTCCTTGGAAGGGCCTCAGGGGATGGAACTCAACTGCTGCTCTCACGTCGACCGTTTACTTAGTAAATTACCTAAATATCACAGAGATGGGTTCATTGAATATCTCCAGCTGCAGGGAAAGCTCAACACCACAAGCCTCAATCCATATAACCTACAAGACTTGAACAGTTGGCTTCAAGGTAAAGCTCAGCAACAACGCTTGTCAAACATTAAAGTGCGATCCACAGCAGAGCTGGACAGGTGGATAACAGATGGGAAACGCTGCTGGAAGTGTGCACGTGCCCATGCACCTGAATCTTGCAACCTCAAGAAACCCTGCAGTGACTGTGCCGACATTCACCTCCAAGTTCTCCACAGCGTTGCTCAGTGCCGTTCCACCGATCTACAGTCCAGAACATCAGAGGGCCGAGTATACTTTACACCCAGTGTAACCTCCAGCCAAGTGCTCCTGAAAGTGGTTCCTGTCTTACTGCACAACAATTCTAATTCCATAGAAACCTTCGCCATATTAGATGATGGAGCACAACGGACTATGATCTTACCAACAGCTGTCCAGCAGCTTCGGCTGAGCGGCGAGTCTGAGACCCTCACCCTACGCACTGTAAGGACTGATGTCACACACCTCCAAGGGTTAAAGGTTAACTTTGAGATCTCCCCCAAAGGCAACCCACAGAAGCGGTTCAAAGTGCAGGGAGCCTTCACAGCAGCAGGCCTAGATCTAATGGAGCAAACTTACCCTGTACAGATGCTGAAAAAACGACATTCCCACTTGCGAGGAATACCATTGAAGTCATTCAACAAGGTACGACCACTAGTTTTGGTCGGTTCGGATCAGGTGCACCTCATTACAGCCACAGAGCCAACCCGCAGTGGATCCAATGGTGGACCTATAGCCATCCACACTGCATTAGGATGGGCCCTGCAAGGGGCGATGAGGTGCGGGACAGATCAAACATCAGTGCAGCAGTGTTTTCTTACCTCATTCGCCAGCTCAGATGACCTCCTGTACCGGAATGTCGAGAGGTTATGGCAACTCGATGTCTTACCTTTCCGAAATGAGAAAGTTGTCATCCGTTCCCGTGAGGACCAGGATGCCATAAACCTCCTGGAAACGAAAACACAGCGACTGGAAGTCGAAGGAGTCCATCGCTATGCAACCCCCCTCCTGCGGAAATTAGGAGCACCCAAGCTCAGCAGTTCCACACATTCAGTCATGGCTCAGCTGAGGGCCACAGAGAAACGACTCAGAAAGGACCCAGAGAGAGCCGCGATCTACTCAGCTGAGATCAACAAGCTCATCAACGCTGGGTACGTCCAGAAGCTTCAACCTGAGGAGGTGGAACAATCTGCAGAAGCGTGGTATCTCCCCCACCATCTTGTGTACCACAATAACAAATCACACCTGGTCTTTAATTGTTCATTCATGCACCAAAATGTCTCCCTGAACGAGCAACTCTTACCTGGGCCTACGCTGGGTCCATCACTGGTAGGTGTTCTCATCCGATTCAGGCAGCATTAGATTGCAGTGAGTGGTGACATTCGTGCAATGTTTCACCAAATCCGCCTGCTGCCTGAAGACAGACCACTCCTTCGGTTCATCTGGAGGGACATGTGCTGCGAAGACCCACCAGATGTGTACGAATGGCAAGTGTTACCATTTGGCACAACAAGCAGCCCATGCTGTGCTATCTTCGCTGTGCAACAGCATGCTCGCAATCATCAAGACAGCCATCCTGACGTGCTACAGTCGGTGCAGCAGAGTTTCTATGTCGACAACTGTCTCGAAAGCTTTCCCTGCATATCTGCAGCCAAGCAAAGAGTCGACCAGCTGCACACCTTACTGGCAGAAGGAGGGTTCGACCTCAGGCAGTGGGCCAGTAACCAACCAACAGTGGTAACCCACCTTCCCACTGATGCCAGATCTTCAGCTACAGAGCAGTGGCTGAGCCAGAGCCGTACAGACCCACTTGAACCCACCTTAGGGCTGAGATGGAACTGTGCTGCTGACTACACTCAGCTACCAGTATCGGATCATTGAGCACTCTACACTGACGTTGAGGACGGCCTATCAAGTGCTAGCCAGTCAATACGACCCTCTAGGGTTCATGGTGCCATTCACCACTTGAGCCAAAGTGCTTATCCAGCAGCTTTGGTCTAAAAAAAGGGGCTGGGATGATCCTGATCTACCTCCTGCCATCCGAGAAGCATGGGAAACCTGGGAGAGTGAGCTGAAACATCTTGACAGTGTATCTATTCCCCGCTGTTACTCCCCACTTCCTGCCAAGGGCACAGATGCAAGGTATGATCTCCATATCTTTTGTGACGCTTCGGAGCGAGCATACGGAGCAGTAGCTTACCTGACGGTTGATACAGGAGACACCATCCACACCTCCTTTGTGATGGCTAGGTCCAGGGTTGCTCCCAAACGGCAACAGTCCATACCCCGCCTAGAGCTCTGCGCGGCACTAGCAGGAGCTCAACTGTCCAAGCTCATAGGGACTGAGATGATGCTCCCCATCCGACAAACAGTGCTGTGGTCCGACTCCACTACAGTATTGGAGTGGCTTCAATCAGATTCCTGTCGTTACAAAGTGTTCGTCGGAACTCGTGTGTCGGAGATCCAAGAGCTAACTGACCGACATGCTTGGCGATACATTGACAGTCCAAACAATCCGGCAGATGATATAACAAGAGGGAAATCACTGCTAGAGTTGGCAGGACCTGGCCGCTGGAGTCAAGGGCCCCCACTCCTTAAACAGAGTGCAGAACACTGGCCAAAGAAACCCGAGCACACTTCAACAGTGGGCTCATCCGAAAGGAAAGGTATCACCTTCTGCTGCTTCACAGCTGTGGAGCCCAATGGCAACATCCCTGACGCTACACAATACAGCTCATGGAGAGAACTGGTGGAAGCAGCGCGACAGGTTCATGGGGCGGCAGCAATGGATCCAGCGCACGACCAGCTCATTAGCCATCGAGAAGCGGAGGTCTTGCTGCTGAGAGGATGTCAAGAGTATAGCTTTCCAGGAGAAGTCGCCGCCCTCAAGGCACAGAAACCAGTGTCAAATCACAGTCAACTGCTCAGCCTTGCTCCAGAGTGGGACGCTACAACATGCCTCATCCGCGTGGGAGGGAGGCTACGCAGGTTGCAGAATCCAAGCGTCGGAGAGATTCACCCAATTGTGCTTGACCCAAGGCATCCAGCAGTGAAACTTCTCATCAAAGACATGGATGAACGACTACTGCATCCAGGCACAGAAAGAGTCTATGCTGAATTACGGAGACAAGTATTGGATCTTGCGGGGACGGCAAGCCATTCGACACCATCAACTCAACTGCTCCACCTGTCAGCGCTGGAGGGCCGAGGGTGTCACGGATGGCAGATCTGCCTCCACAGCGTCTCAGACTTCTCTGTCCACCCTTTTATTCAGCTGGCGTTGACTGTTTTGGGCCTTACCTGGTGAAGATGGGTAGGAGGACAGAGAAGCGCTGGGGTGTGATCTTTAAGTGCCTCGCGACTCGAGCGGTGCACAGAGAGTTTCTGAACGCTATGGATGTGGATGCTTTTCTCCTTGCTCTTCGTCGTTTCATTGCCAGGCGGGGTCGACCAAAGGAAGTGCTATCAGACTGTGGTACCAACTTCCGCGGTGCTGAGCGGGAGCTAAGGGAAGCTTTTGCAGCCATGGAACCACAACTAAAGGATCAGCTGACAGCATACCAGACTGACTTCAAGTTCAACCCTCCGAACGCCCCCCACTTCGGTGGTGTATGGGAGAGAGAGGTACGTTCTATCAAATCTGGCCTCCAAGGTTGCAGTGGGCAGTCAATCTGTTTCTGAAGATGTTCTGTATACAGTTCTGGTGGAAGTAGAGGGGATCTTAAACTCGAAGCCATTGGGATATGTGTCAGCTGATGTAGCTGACCTGGACCCCATCACTCCAAACATGCTTCTGATGGGGCGGCGGGATGCAGCTTTGCCTCAGGTGGTCTACAGTCCCGCAGGTATGGGTCGACGTAGATGGCGACACTGTCAGACACTAGTTGATCAGTTTTGGCTTCAGTTTACAAGGAACTATTTGCCAAATCTTCAGACACGGCAAAAGTGGAAAGGGTCATCAAAGAACATCACTGTGGACTCTGTCGTGCTAATCATTGACCCATCACTTCTGCGAGCTCAATGGCCCATCGGGAGAGTCATCAAGGCCGTCGCTAGCCCAGATGGATGTATCAGAACGGCAGAGGTCAAAGTGAAAGACAAAGTCTACATGAGACCAGTCGCTCGACTGATCGAGCTTCTTGTGCTTCAGGATGACAACAAAGTCACTTGAAGAATTCCCGATCTCACACATTTACAAGGCAAATGTGGTTTTTTGGTAGTTCCGCTTCCTCCTTCATGTTCGCTATTCTCACAGTTTGCTGACAGTGCTGACAGTGTTTACAGTGTTTACAGCAGTCACTGATGATGTAAGTTGTGAATGTAAACAAAAGAAATGAGTGTTCACATGTAACTTACCTTTGGGAAGGCATTGTGTCGTTCTTAGCATATATTTACAGTCCTTAAAATATCCGTTTTCACTTGTTAGCATTATCGCGAGTTAGCATCTTTAAGCTAACTAAGTTGAGTGAGTGTTACTATGACCATTAGTCATCATATTACGTTTGGAGCATTCATGAGTTTACTCATTGACACTGATATGAATGTATATGTATGTTACGTTCATTTACAAGTGTTTGTTTACTGATGTATCAATACTGTATTTCTTGTTTGTTTACAGAAACTGAACTGAACTGCATTGCATTGCATTGTATTGCATTGCATTGAATTCAATGCCATGTCTAACTGTAACAGAGGACTTGTCTGCTTCCTTTAGCCATTTACAAATAGACCATCTTGTTGATAGTATTACAGGCTCATTACGGACAACTCTAGACTCTATTGCACCTCTGAAAAAGAAGATAATCAAACAAAGAAGGCTAGCACCATGGTATAGCCAGCAGACTCGTAAATTAAAGCAAGAGGCACGTAAATCTGAACGCAAATGGCGTGCCACTAAACTGGAAGAATCTCATCTAGTCTGGCAAGATAATCTCAAAACATACAGGAAGGCTCTCCGTAATGCCAGAGCAGCCTATTACTCTTCTTTAATTGAGGAGAATAAGAACAACCCCAGGTTTCTCTTCAGTACTGTAGCCAGGCTAACAGAGAATCACAGCTCTACTGAACCATCTATTCCTTTAGGTCTAAGTAGCAATGACTTCATGAGCTTCTTTAATGATAAGATTATAACTATTAGAGACAAAATTTATCACCTCTTGCCCTCAACAGGCATTGATCTGCATTCTGATATAGCAAGTTTTGAAACAGCTGCAAAACCTGTTATGTATTTAGACAGTTTTTCTCCCATCGACCTTCATCAAATAACTTTAATCATTTCTGCAGCTAAGCCGTCAACCTGTCTCTTAGACTCCATCCCAACCAGGCTGCTCAAGGATGTTTTACCCGTAGCTAGTAATTCGTTATTGGATATGATTAATCTGTCTTTATTATCAGGATATGTACCACAGTCCTTTAAGGTAGCTGTAATTAAACCTCTTCTTAAAAAGCCCACTCTAGACCCAGAGGTCTTAGCCAACTACAAACCGATATCAAACCTTCCCTTTCTGTCTAAGATACTTGAGAAAGCTGTAGCTAATCAGCTGTGTGACTTTCTCCATAACAATAGTCTATTTGAGGATTTCCAGTCAGGATTTAGAGTGCATCATAGCACAGAGACCGCATTAGTCAAAGTTACAAATGACCTCCTAATGGCATCAGACAAAGGACTCATCTCTGTACTTGTCCTGTTAGATCTTAGTGCTGCATTTGACACCATTGACCATCAAATTCTTTTACAGAGACTGGAACATCAAATTGGCATCAAAGGAACTGCCCTAAGCTGGTTTAAGTCGTATTTTTTAGATCGATCTCAGTTTGTTCACGTCAATGATGAATCGTCCATGCAGACCAAAGTTTGTCATGGAGTCCCACAAGGTTCTGTACTTGGACCACTTCTATTTAGTTTATATATGCTTCCTTTAGGGAACATTATTAGGAATCACTCAATCAATTTTCATTGTTATGCTGACGACACCCAATTATATTTATCGATCAAGCCTGATGCACCCAATCAGTTAACTAAACTCCAAGCATGCCTTAAGGATATAAAAAGTTGGATGACCTACAATTTCTTGATGTTAAATTCAGACAAAACTGAAGTTCTTGTAATTGGACCCAAACACCTCAGAAACTCTCTTTCTAGAGACTTAGTTACTTTAGATGGGATCACCCTGGCCTCCAGCTCCACTGTAAAGAATCTTGGAGTTGTTTTTGATCAGGATTTGTCCTTTAACGTCCACATAAAACAAATTTCGAGGACTGCATTCTTCCACTTACGTAACATAGCTAAAATCAGACGCATTGTCTCTCAGGCGGATGCAGAAAAATTAGTCCACGCATTTGTTACTTCAAGGCTGGACTATTGTAACTCTTTGTTATCAGGCTGCTCTAATAAGTCTCTTAGGACTTTACAGTTAATTCAGAATGCTGCTGCACGTGTTCTGACAGGAACCAAGATCAGAGATCACATCTCTCCCATTTTGGCTTCCTTGCATTGGCTGCCTATTAAATCTAGAATAGAATTTAAAATTATTCTCCTTACTTACAAAGCTCTTCATGGTCAGGCACCATCGTATCTAAAAGAGCTCATAATACCTTACTACCCCTCTAGAACACTGCGCTCTCAGGATGCTGGGTTCCTTGTGGTTCCTATAGTTTCCAAAAGTAGATTGGGAGCCAGAGCTTTCAGCTATCAGGCTCCTCTTCTGTGGAACAAACTACCTTTCTGGGTTCGGGAGGCAGACACGGTCAACACTTTTAAGAGTAGACTTAAGACTTTCCTTTTTGATAAAGCCTATAGTTAGGGCTGGCTCAGGTCATCCCTTAGTTATGCTGCCATAGGATTAGACTGCCGGGGGACTCCCCCTCCCCCCAGGGTTATGCCTAGCCAGGCACGGTATTGGTTGAAGATGCAGTCACATCTCTCTCTCTCTCTCTCTCTCTCTCTCTCTCTCTCTCTCTCTCTCTCTCTCTCTCTCTCTCTCTCTCTCTCCATCTGTGGACATGTCTCAATAATGCATGTTACTAACCAAACTTCCCCGGAGTTTCTGTGCTCTGTCGTCCAGCAGGTTCTCGTGGATCGTGGCTGCTGCTGTGGTCCTGCACGACGCCCACTACATATATTATTACTACCATATCTGTTACTGTAATCATTTTTATCATTCATTGTAATTCATTGTCATTTTATCAGTCATTGTACAATTTGTTTGTGTTGAATTGTCCTGTACACGTGACATTCATTGCACGTCTGTCCGTCCTGGGAGAGGGATCCCTCCTCTGTGGCTCTTCCTGAGGTTTCTTCCACATTTTTTCCCTGTTAAAAGGGTTTTTGTGGGCAAGTTTTTCCTCACTCGAACCGAGGGTCTAAGGATAGAGGGTGTCACTCCCTGTACAGATTGTGAAGCCCTCTGAGGCAAATGTATTTTGTGACTTTGGGCTATACAAATAAAATTGATTTGATTTGATTTGATTGCATTGTAACACTGGCATCGAGGTACAGTAAACAAAGTGAACTCCAAAGATGACTCGTGTGCTTTCTGGCAGAAGCCCTGTAGTGGTCAATTAGCTCAAATCAGCATCAGAGGTCATAATCCTCAACACCGTGGGTATCGTGCAACTCTAAAAGAAAGACAGTGGGTCACTGATGCGGTTGGTCATGTAAGGGCTGAGCACCACAAGCTGGAAGAAAAAGTGGCATGATTTTAAAAGGACAGGCCAAAAAGTGCATTAACATTGTTGCTGCAGGATGAGACGAGACAGAGGCACTCTGAGACACACTGCTGCTAGCTTCACTCTACACACAGCACTGATGGCAATACGCAACTTTCACACACAAGGCAGAGCGTGCTTCAATCAAAACATTTCAGCGTGAGAATGAAGAGTCACACCGATGCTGACCCAAAAACAAGAATATATTTCTCATCCATCACTTTTAGGATTTGCAAACTTTTTACATTTGCCAGTTTAGTTGTTTATCACACAACTGTAATGATGGAATAAACATAATTACATCTACATGTGCATAAAAGCCATCGTTTGATTCACCACAATTTTATAATCAGAACAAATGTCAGAATCTTGATGGTAGGTTTGAAGAAGAAACTTAATAATGTTTTCCTTTCTTTCTCCTGTGTCCTTCCTTCCTTCTTCCTCTCCAGAGATCTTCTGGTCTGTTTTTGGATTCCTCACCAAAGCTTTTCCATAATGCAGCCACAGACTGACAATTATTAGGCAAGTGATTATTTTGACCATATCATTATTTTATCCATAATTTCCAACTCCAAGCTGTATAAACTTGAATGCTTATTGGATTTAATGTATATCTGGTGATGTGTATTTGTGTAACGTGGGAGGGTGTGGCCTAAGGAGATCAACACCCTATATCAAGGTATATCAAGGTGTGCATAATTATTAGGCAGATTCTTCTCCTCAGGAAGAATGGGCCAAAAAAGAGATTTAACTGACTCTGAAAAGTCAAAAGCACTCTTGAAATATCTAAGATATTGGGGCGTGATCACAGAACCATCAAACGTTTTGTTGCAAATAGTCAACAGGGTCACAAGAAATGTGTCGAAAAGAAAAGGCGCAAATTAACAGTGAAAAAGATTTGAGAAAAATCAAACATGAAGCTACCAGAACCCATTATTCTCCAGTGCTGCCATATTCCACAACTGCAACCTACCCTGACCCTAGAGTGTCAAGAAGTACGAGGTGTTCAGTTCTCAGAGACATGGCCAAGGTAAGAAAGGCTGAAACCTCTGAACAAGACACATAAGTTGAAACAGCAAGAATGGGCCAAGAAATATCTGAAGACAGATTTTTCAAAGGTTTTGTGGACTGATGAGATAAGACTCTTGACGGTCCAGATGGATGGGCCCGTGGTTGGATCAGTAACGGACACAGAGCTCCACTTTGACTCAGACGCCAGCAAGGTGGAGGTAGGGTACTGGTATGGGCAAGTATTATTAAAGATGAGCTAGTTGGACCTTTTCGGGTTGAAAATGGACTCCAAATCAACTCTCAGACCTACTGCCAATTTTTAGAAGACACTGTCTTCAAGCAGTGGTACAGGAAAAAGTCTGCATCTTTCAAGAAGACTTTGATTTTTATGCTTTAAATCCGATAAGCATTTAAGTTTATACAGCTTGGAGTTGGAAATGGATAAAATTATGATATGGTCAAAATAATCACTTGCCTAATAATTGTGCACACAGTGTATTCGGCCTGATGACATTTCATCTTTTAATCTCTGGTCAAAAAACAACTAATACCGGGCCTGAGCCTGATGTAAATATGTCTGTGCTCTGCTTCACCAAAACATCATTTAATTAGTCCGTCCGCCAGAGACTTCTGCGTCAGTGACAATGAAGCGAGAAAACAGTCAGACTCAGCTGGACCGCTGACATAACCACAATTTTTAACCACCACTCTGCAGATTTGCAATATGTGATTATCTGCCGGCACCTCAAACACAGGCTGCTGTGCCTGGCCACGGTGGCTGTGGCCTGTCAGTAGACACTGACCTCTATTAACATTCATGTGATCAGCAGCAGAAGTGATCAAATTATTGAACATCTCAGTGCAGCAGTGTGCTAATTGTTATGGCTAAGTGTGGGTGCTCAGGTGTAATTGGACGGTCACTTGTTGAATTCCCAAAGTGCCCTTGTGCCTTGTACCAAACTGCTCCTGATGTCTTTCTCTGCTATCAGTGTGTGAGTGTGTATGAGCTTAGTATTATTATGAGTGTTCCGGATAATGAGCAGCTTTACATAGCAGCCTGTATAAATGTGTGTGTGAATGGGTGGAGAGAGTGATCTAAGTCCATTTCCCATTATCAGATTAAAAACTGCATAATGTACAACAGTTGGCAGATATTTCTCACCGGGAATTTCAATAATGCAAACAGGAAGACTGGCCTACCCAAGTACAAACAGCTGATCATGCTCTATGTGAGGGGATAGTGAGAGGGAACCATGGGCCTTTAAAACATACGCATAAAAGCATGAGACATGTTTTGCTTCTTTCTACATGCCCCCTGGGAAATTTAGGCCACGCTGAATCTAAGCAGACAGAGGCCAAGCTGCAACTACCAGGAGGAGGAGTGCTACAGAACGTTTGCAGTCTGCAGATGCATGTCACATGATTTAATTTGTTTTGTGGTGAGAGCTGCCTCCTAAAAGACAACTCGTCAAATTCATAATCCTTATTGTTCATGTATGCAGATGAGTTCTCCAGGAAAGTTCACATCACTCCTTTTGTAATTAAGTTACACATTGATTTTGTCCTGATGAGACAACTTAATGTTAATGAGTAAGTGGACTTGTTGTAAAAGCACTTTGAATATTCACACACAGTCAGCCAGATCAAATCAATCTCTATTCTCTTCTCGTCTTCCTCCATCAACGTCCTCTGTCATGCTGTGCATAGAGGTTTCTGAGTCCCGTTACACTGCTCACTTGCCCAGCTCCGGTTCTGGCACAACACTGGCTCTGCTTGCCATCAGCATTCTTCTGTACCCTACTCTTGAAAACCTCTGCCCTAGCCTCTGGTACAAACACTGACACTTCCATGGTGCTCTGTCCGGGCAGCCCAGCTAACAAACTGAACTAACAGCAGCTACACTTGGCAGCAGCTTCAGGGGAAACCAGAAAATATTGTACTTTAATATGCAGCCTTTCTAGTCTATTTGCATCTGTAGCACTTGTTCAGACTAATTAGCTGCTGGATTAATGCAAACATCAGAAACACTACATTTCCCAGCTACCCTTGGGCTATTTTTGGCATTATAGCCTAGGACAGCCCTGTGCAGTGACAGGGACAGGGTCGACTACTGCCTTCAGCCAAATGTTCACTTAGTGTGGAGACTGCCCCCTCCGTATCCTCCCACATCAGCACACACACAGAGCCGGGCAGAGCAGCACTTAGTTGTGCTTCTGAGCCACATGTTTCCTTCAGCGGTGAAGTGTTCCCATGGTCATGTTTGTCATGCACTGTTACAACACACACACTCCCACACACACAAACTCCTGGTCTGATATGATGGACACTGTGTAGTTTGTTTTGTAGAATTTATGAATAGAATTTAATGGACGCCTGCTGGCTGTCATTTTAGGAATGAAACTTTCCTTTTCCTTCATTGAAATGCCAGTGAAGGTTGAATTTTATATTTGGAACAGGTAAAAGATCATAGCCAATATTCTTCCTCAAGTTAAGTCAAATATTATTCATGTCACAGTTTGCCTCAGGTGCTTTCCAATCTGACCAGCATTCAACACCCCCTGTCCTCAGTTAGTCATGTACCTGACCTGTATCTACATTCATGTTGTCAGACAGAATAGTTTGATGATTTTTTTTTTTGGCCCAATTATCAGATCATTAATAAGCAGAACTGGAGCGTGACAGTGATTAAATGCTCAGAGGATGACAGATGAGCCCCGGATGGGAGTCAAGCAGCAGACCCAAGACAGGCTTGGACTGGTGAGGGAGCCTCAAATAGTTCCCGATGCCTTGACCTTTCTGCAACTGTATGAACATGCACATGACTTTCTGAGCCAAATGTCCAATTTGTGAACCCCAAGAAAGCCTTTAATTTCAGCTGTTGTGGCCTGTGGTTGGACAAAGGGAGAGAGGTGCTGGGACTTCCAAAGCCAGAAACTTCAGCTGAGAAAAATGTTTGAGATCTGTCCATCTGTCCACCCTCACTAACTGTCTGAGAAGTTACAGTAGCCTCTGTGTAAAACACAGTATAAACATAAAATCAAACAGTTGGTCACAATGTAAGGTCACTCCCCATTAAGACGGAGGAGCTAACAGCGCTAACCAGGCTACAGAGAGAGCATGGACGAATTGTGAGAGCGGACATTAGACAGACAGACAGACAGACACACAGACAGCTGAAGACAGCTAAGTAAAGCAGTAAGAGAGACAGAGAGGGAATGACACACAGCAAAGGACCACAGGCCTGAGTCAGAACCGGGTCACTGCAGGAAGGACTCAGCCTTTATAGGCACATTTTTCTCAGCCACCTTGTGCAGTGGGAGCTGCTGTAAGTGAATCTCCACAGTGTGAGATCCATAAAGTCTGTCTTATCTTATCTTATCTTATCTTATCATATCAATATATTCCATTACATTTGATAAAACTGTTCAAATCAGACTTAATATATATCTTAACCTCTGTTTCGTAACTTCTGGGTCACAAGTATAACAAAGTACATCTGCCCTATGAGCTTTAACTCTGTGACAGGCAGTATCTTCTGGTACTTAGTGACAATTGAATCATATGCAGTATATGAAAGTCAGCTGACGTTTTTTGTCTGCAGGTTAAATATGTTTAACTTTGTTTCATGTTATTTCATGTTGTATCTGTTAATACTTTGCATTGCTATGGGCCAGCTGCGATGAAATGGTGGATGAATGCAGACTGCATGAAGTGACAGATGAGAGCACAGGCAGGCCGGCCTGCGGCTCCACTGTTTATACTACTTTAATTCCCCTGTGCTAATAAATGAGATAAAAAGAGTTTGTAGCCTCTGGACCACTTCTCTTCATTTTGTGACATCATCCTTCGGCTGACATAAATCTTCATGACACATTGTAGAATGCACACTGAGATATGCTGAGTATACTTCATAGCAAATAAAGCGTTCATTAGGAAGGTTGCTTCAAGTGACGTTTGAATTCTAGATCTGAATGCTGTTTGTTCTGATGATGTTTGTTCTGTTTACACCAGCACAGCTGCAGATAAAGATGAGGCCTCTGGGTCTCAACATGGAGGTCCAGGCTCCCTGGTGGTTGTGAGCTCTTCTTCTGTTCCCTTACTGAGTCGACAAACAGTTTGCCTGTGCTTAAGGCTGACCAAAAGTCCATGTCCTCTCCAAACTCCTTCCACACCATGCCTGAGAGGCCTCCTTCTCCAGCCTGAAAGGCTCTTTCTAAACCTCTGTCTTCCCTCATGCAAACAAACATACATTGCAGATTGCATATGCCTGCTCGAGATAATAACCACCGCAGTAGTATGATATGACCAGTGACCATGGATAATGTGCCTCTGCATTGAGACGAAGCGACAACAGAAAACAACAGCCCGGAATAGAAAAGAGGCAGAAACAAAGACTTTGAGTATTATACAGGAATGACAAGCTGGAAGCAGATCCAGTCCAGCTCCCGTTGAATGACAGACTGTAAGCCTGTTAGATTTCTGCGTGGAATCCATCCATGACCCTGTAAGAAGATTTACTGCGGCTTTGATCTTTTCAGCTGTCTTTTATGCTAAAGCTTATCAAAGTTTACAGAGCATGTTTTTTTGAGTGTCTAAACTTCTACAATACAAAAACTGTGTCATTGTTAAATGTGACAACCCCCCCACCCCCCACCCTATCCTCCTTTCTCTCTTAAAGTAGACACAACAGAACAGAGAATCATGTTAATATCAGCACGCAGCCATCTGCCTGTTGGGACTTAGTTGGGGTCTACTACCAGGGGTCTCAAAGAAAATAAACCTAATTTCAAGTAAAGTGATGTTCATGATGCAGCATGCAACAAACAGTTTTCCAATGTCGGCTTCCCAATGTCATCTGTCATCAACTTTGTACTTGTAGTCAAGCATGAGGTAGGCTTAAATAAAATACACCAGACTTAAATAATGCAAGTCAATGTGCAATTACAAATTCCAGTGTCGTGAGGAACTGCTTTTGGGCTTCTGTTCTGGTTGATGTTGGCAAATGAAGCTGAGATACAGCAACAAAATCAAAATTGAACGTCATACTTCAAATGTTTTCCTGATGAACACTTTCAGTGCCATCATGTAAAACTCACCGCTCAGCAGATGACGGCTACTCAGAGGTGCTGCAGTTTTGGTTATGTATAATAAGAGAAGTAACAGCATTACTGCAATACAACCTGTGCATAATTCATTTATTAACACATTAAGACTGGATGTCTGATGAAAGTGCATGTTGTACAGAGTGTGGACGCTTCTCCTGTGGTGAAAACATTCAGTCACAGTGATTGGTCAGGCGTGCACGTTCTGAGAAAGTTAGCCATCACAACTCTCTTCTTTCGTTTTTTACACAACAACTGCCCTTTCACTTTTTGTCTTGTCCAAACAAATACAATACCATGAATGCCTTTATTGTGATACTGTGCGTGTGTGTGCTTTTATTCCTGTGTGAACGATTCATCATCTCGCTCATGGAGTATGGTTGGGCGACTGGACAAATAATAATCACAGTCAGCTCACAATCAGATATTAGCCACAGCTCAGCGACAGAGCATTCAGCACCACAGCGCTCTCACTGATCTGCAGACCGAGTGAGAGGAAAAACGGAACATTTTTACATCTGACTCAGTGGATTAAGGATTAATGTTAACCACTGCTTCGTACAGTAGAACGAATAACTAAGATGGTTTGATGCCTGATTTCAGTTAAATGTACTTTATTACAAGATAATTGAGCTACTGTTTATTACAGTAGGTAAAAAGACTGAATTCAGAAGGTGTTTAATCAGGAAATGATGTCCTTCCTTCACTCCTTTCCTTTATGTTTTTTATTTTTATTTATAGGAACGTAGAGAAGTCACTGCGTGCACACATCTCACGCACACCTGCACGAATATATCAGCAATACATATATTAACATATAGCCCTGTGGTGAACCTCTCACCCGGTGTCAGCTGGCATCGGCCGCAGCCACCCTGATAAGGAAAGGCAGGCTGAACATAGACCTTTTTAACCGTAGGGTCAACACAGGTGTTACCAGTGACACTAATCCACGTTCAGTTCCATTTACTGCTGCAGAGACTTTCAGTGAGCCAACACGTATGACACCACGCACCCTGTGTGAGCTGAATGGAATGGGACCTTAATTAGTCTCATTGGTAGCTGTGTGTCACACACAGGTACACACACACCATACTTTCATGAGGCTTCCATCTAAATGTAGCTCGGTGTTGGGAACCCAGTATATCTAAGTAGCTTGCTCTGTATCAGTGACTGTATAAACAGAAGCTATGCTTGCCTCCATCTTTTTAGATAGAACCATTATAGAAGGCTGGCAACTGCACGTGACTTAATGATGAGAACATTTCTCATTATTTTAGGAAGTTAAAGCAACCGTACGTAGAAATGTATGTGTGTGTGTGTGTGTGTGTGTGTGTTTCAGCATGTAATATCACTAATATAGTCATAAAAGTCACAAATATACAGGTGTATTTGTTATGATTATATTAATTAGAATCAAAAACAATCAATCAAGTGCAACAACCAATGAGTATAGAGAATGGACATAGCATGAGTGATGTTACCCACAAGCCAAAAATATGCTGCCCTGGAACGCCGCCATGTTGGATGTACTGTAAGTCTTTGTGCTCAAATAAGCCACCTGTAACTACGGCGCGATTTTAATCAGTTAATTTGAATTCTTGATTTAGGACGATGTTCAAAAATAAAAATGGATTTTCACTTAGTAATTAGGTGCAGCTCCCTCCGCTGCACGAGGCGACCTCTTCTCCTCAGAGTCCGGAAAAACGTCAGCGTGGCAGCACATGCTAATAAGAGTGACTAAAACTTGGTCCCCAGAAAGGCTCCGTGTCCTCAGGGGTATGGAAGTGGTTCTGGTTCACAGCAGATGACACTGAGCAAACCACTGTCCGATGGAAATTTTGTCAGCGGCAACTAAATACAGCAGCACCTGAAACAAAAGCACGCAACTGAGTGGGAGCAGTGTGTGCCACTGCGAGCTGCACAAGATGACGACAACCATCAGCTAGAACGCAGGTAACACACTGCCCATATACACAGTGGAAAAGCCAAATATGAGCTACCGAGCTGCAAGTATTTAGCTGAAGTTGCCCTGCCCCGTCCATACAACAATACATGTGAAGAACTTTGTTTTTGTTGGAGTTTCTTATTTAGCATGCAAATGAAAGTTATACTTGCACTTTATTAATCCCAATAAGGAAATTCGTCCTTATTTAATCAAGAGGGACCTTTTATTCTTTTTTTAAAGTGAAGATTGGTGAAAGTTAGGTTTGCACTTCAAGCCCAACAAGGAAATTCATAATTTCATAAAATTCATAATTTTTTGTGTCAAATAAAAACAAAGCTTATTTGAATGATTTCCTTATTGTTTCTAGTTTTTAAGCTAAAAATCGATTAAAATCATAAATCAGATGTGTTTTTTGGCCATATCTCCCAGCCCTACCTGTAACAGGACCTACTTGTCAATCAAAGTGGCCATGCTGTTAATTATGCATAACTTTAAGCCTTAATATAACCTGAACAGGTGAGTTGTATATAAATTCACCCTCAGTACAGTTGTCATGAACGGGGAAATTAGCTACGGAGACTGTTTTTTGTACCAGGCTGTAAACATGTTTATTTCTGCTGTGAAGTTGGACATTTGGACATGGGGACTTATGGAGACTGGCTCAGTTCTGGAGCCAGCCTCAAGTGGCTACTTGAGGAATTACAAGCCCCCTCTGTGCTCTAAGCTCACAGTCCGACAGCCCAGCTAACAAACTAACACACATTACCTAACAGCAGCTACAGGTGGCAGCCATTTTCACTGTCCATCAGGGAACTCTGTAAATCACAGAGAGCTGAGGAAACCAGGATGTTTTCATCACATTGGTGGAAATCTATCTATCTATCTATCTATCTATCTATCTATCTATCTATCTATCTATCTATCTAATGAACAGACAGGTGAGGTGAACATGAAGACAGGTCTTACCTGAGGAACAGCACTAGTTTCCAGGCGAGTAAAAAGCCCGCCACAGCGAGCTTCTTCCTCCTCATCTCTGTCGAGAGGCTCGCTCTCCTCCGCTCTCCTCGCGGCTCTTTGAAGCTTTCAGCACCGCGAACAGCGCTCACGCTCCAGCTGTGGTCAAACAACACGCGGAGGGGAAACTCACAAACATACCGCAGCAACAGGAACTCCAGAAACTCACAGTGTTCGGTTAATTCCCATTACTGAAGACGACAGACAACATGGACGCTCGGAATCTTACGGTATAAACGAGTTCACTGGAAAAGATAAAGAAACTGAGAAGCGGACGCTCGCGCGGCAGCTGTTCAGACTCTGCTCTGGGCTCGTTCTTTGCCCTCGTGAGCACCGGGGCAGAGGAGACCCGCCCCCACACTCCGGATTGGCATGACTGTCAGACAGCTCGGCCAATTGTCTTCAGTGTTGTTAATTTTTCCAGCTAAATCTGAAATTAGAACCCAGTGAGCTGGATCAAATCCAACACCCACCCGTGCATTATAACGCTTTCTCCACTCTCTGTATATGTCCTGATGTAGCTCTCCACCCTCCTCATCTTCTTCCTCTTCTGTTCCTCTCTGTTTCTTTCTCCATCTGTCTCGTGTTCTCTGTCATTCTGCTCTGTTAGGCAGGATCAGTCGCATGTGGTCGTGAATCCCGGTTGTAAAGTAGCCTGTGTTGATGACAGTTTGCCATATGTGGCCAAAGTAGTCGTGGGTAGAATGGAGATGTTAATTAAAGTTCAGATTTACATCAAGAACACCCTGAGGCCAGGACGGGAACAGTGCAAAACTTGGAGAGTGATGTGTTGTTCATCATGGCTTATTAAAGCTTACACGGCTGTGAGGACACACTGGTGACTTTGAACTGGAAGAGTGATTACATTCAGTGTGATACGCATTGTGATTTTTACTCTTTGGGTATATGTTTATTAGAGTCAATGCAGAAGTGCAAAAAGCTGCAGTTCCTAAAGTGTCCTATTGAGACTGGCTCCATAAGTGAGCCAGTCTCCAAGAGTCTTCACAGCAACTTCACAGCAGAAATAAACATGTTTACAGCCTGGTACAAAAAACTGTTTTGGTCTCTGTAGCTAATTTCCCCGTTCATGACAACTGTACTGAGGGTGAATTTATATACAACTCACCTGTTCAGATGATATTAAGGCTTGTTGTTATGCAGAATTAAGAATGAGGATTGATTGACAGGTGGGTGCATTACAGGTGGCTTGTTCGAACAACTAGGCTTCATTTAGCTCCACCCATGCTCCACTCTTTGCTCATTTAGCTGGGAAGCGGTGGAGGCAGGACTATCAAGATGCTTTTCAGAAACCTGTAGGGTGACATCACAGAGACCACATCCATGCTACATCCTCCATTTGTCTATATTTAACTTCTAACAAGACACAATGTGGTGGCGTAGTGGCAAAATGTACTCCGTAGAACCCTTTGTCCATTCTGTACTACTGTACAAACATGTCGGAGCAAGATGCCAGACTGATTATATATTACTGAAAACTTAGTTATGGATATTAATTAATTAATTACTGCTGATCAATTACCATAAAAGTTACAGACTGGACCTTTAAATGTGGCACAAAGATTGACTGAGAATAAAGCTACAAAGTTCAGTACTTCAATTTTCTTCTCAGGAAGAGGGACCTTTCTCCAGAGGGGACCATGTCATCTAAACACAGATGAAGCTAATAAGCTTGACATGGTTAAGACTGTTCATGGAACAGTTAATAAGCTTGAATCGACATAATTAATGCTATTAATCCTACAGCTTTGTTTAACCTACTTTGACATGTAAAAAGCATCTCTTTTATCTGTTGAAGCTTCGTCAGTAAGCAGGCTGAATCTTTACATAGAATCAGTTCTCTCATATTGATGCATGTAAATGTTTTAAATGCTTTTAAGTTTTGATACATTTTGCAAAATATTACGTCAGTTTCTTCATGACTGTGTTATAGTACATGCATGTTTAACAGCGAGTGCTGCCTGTCCCACAAACCTTCTCTTCAAATGCATTACCAGTCATCATGTCTGAGTTTACATTAGTAAAGATCAAATATTCATTTTAATGTAGTGATTCATCGTCACACTTGTATGTAGGTAGGCTATGTAAGCTCAACACACAATGTAACAGAAATGTGATTTGACGTTCATTCATTTGTCGTTCCTCCTGGATGTCCCAGCAGATGTCCCACTGACAGTTTGACGCAACACTTCATATAGTCTCAGTCAGCCTCGACGCGAGTCACTTGCTGACGTCCTCATTCGAGAAAATGATTCCCGCTTATTCATTGGCTGTCGTGCTTCCTATATTTTGAGCGGCACCACCATAGCAGGTAGGGTGAGCAACACCCTATGAGAACAGTGAGTGGATGTTGGAAGGATGAGTTATAAAATCAGAGATTTATGTCTGTCATCCAACAGGCTGACCTGGTAGGTACACGCTGGACACTAAAAATATGAAATTTGTTCATTTTCCACCCATGACTAGTGAGCACGGTGAACAAAGATACTTGTTACAATGCATTTTGGAAATTCTGTTGATTGCTGGGAAATGGCTAACTGGGGCAGCTGTGGCTCAGAGGTAGAGCGGGTCATCCACCAATCAGATGATCGGCGGGTCAGTCCACAGTTCCTCCAGTCTGCATGTCCTTGGGTAAGATACTGAACCCGAAATTGCTCCCAAAGGTTGCGCCATCAGTGTGTAAATGCGTATGAATGGGTAGGTCCTAAAAAACTGATGAGGACCTTGCATGGCAGCTGAATACATATGCATACAGCCAAAAAGTTATTTGTTGTAGTACCAAATCTGCCATGGGTGTAAGTAGGTGTAGTCCACATGGATCTGCAACAAAGCAACATACAAAGCTTGAGGGAGGGTAAAAGTGTGCAGGCGCTGGCGTGACACTCCATTACGTTCAAAGCAATAAGGAACACTGGAGATGCCTGCACTCTGCACCACTGTCATCCATGCCTCCATCCCCAGGCTCCTCTCACTAATGTGCAAGATATGAATTAGACATTAGATTCCGGGTGTTACACTGCAGCGTGGTGAAACTTTTAACATTCCCTGTCAACTCTTGCCTCCACATGTTCTATCCTGCTGTGACCCATGTACCTGAATATTACACTTTCACCTTAAATATGTAACCAAAGAGAAGTTTTTGTTTTTTTACATCTAATCCAGAAATCTCTATTTGTAAGGCTTTTCTCCTACAGCTAATATTTGTTGTATTTCTTGCAGTGTTGTAGTACTCGAGATCAGTCTTGGTCTTGAGACCATCTCCACCAATTTTTAAAGGCCTCTGTCTTGTCTCAGAATCATTCACATTTTTACTCGATCTGGTCTCAGACAAAGAAGACTCGGGAGTTTAGTCAGGGGATATCACTCAGTTGTCTGCGCATTGTCTGATTTACTTGTTGAGAAAAATTTCTGGAATAAAATTTGGTTTCCTAAACCACATCAATCTGTGTATCATTTGTTCTTTCCATTTTCAATTGGCAATCAAAAATCAAATAATGAAAAACTGACTAGTTATTTAGTTTTTTGTTTTTTATTATAACACCAAAAACAAAAAAAATGCCTCTTTTTTCATATTTCAATTTTTAGGCTCAGATCAAAAAATACAAAATGGAAAAACGGGCACCAGGACAGAATTTGATTTTAATATTTAATTGGTCGGGTTTAAGTAATCCGTAAATGGCTCTGTGTGGGGCAGTTTGGGTAATGTAGTCTATGGCGGTGCTAGAACCACACGCTGTTTTGATCGAGGACTTGATTAACAGCGGTTGCACGTTGCAGCAGATGGATATCCTGTAATGTTCGGAAGCCGAGAGTGGCCATGGATTTTTTAATTTATTTACTTTTAATGCACTCGTGATAACGACTTATTATCGCGTTATCTCGATATAACAAAGATCATTTTCTTGTGATAACGAATTCATTATTAATTATATAACAGATTATGAATGAATGACTTAAACAAGCTCGTTAACCTAACAAAAGCTGCAGTGATCAGACAAAACGCATACAGTAGCACCTCTACACATGCACACACACACACACATGGCTGCAAAACTTTGTGGCTTCCCTGATTCCTAATTCGTGATTTCCCCACACCTGTCCACCCGTGACTCCCCTATACTGTATGCGCCTTTCCTGCCTGCTGTGATTTTATTCCGGTGTGATCAGCTGTGCAGGTGATGTCACAATAACATATACAACCCACCACACACACACACTATCTCCTGGGCCTAAAATTGAAATATGAAAAACCTGGCATTTTTTGGTTTTTGGTGTTATAATAAAAAACAAAAAACTAAATAACCAGTCAATTTTTTGATTTTTTATTGCTAATTGAAAATGGAAAGAACGAATAATTCACATGAGTTCATCTGCAAAAGTCACACACACTGGTTCGTTAATACTGCAAAACAACACTTAATGAGGTGACGCAATGTGGCAACCTTCACCCAAAGTTGGCTACATACTGTCAAGTCCGGGTCTTGACTCAGTTTTGCAATACCTTGGCCTTGATCTTGACTTAACTCAATGCTTTAAAGTCTTGAGAGAGAGAGATCATGGCAGCATAGGTACTTAGATTATTAATCTGTTTAGCATAAAGGAAATAAAATCAGACATTGTAAATCTCTACTGTTTACTCCTTTCTATGCACCAGAGGCAAAATATTGTGCGAGCATCGTGTCTTTGTCTGAATCCCGTCAAGTCTAAATAAAGCACAACGTAACGTAAGCATATGCATAAGCGTAACAAATTTGAAATTTAAGAGCAGCAGCTGAATAACGAGACACCTTTGCTTTAATAGAATGAAGCCTGTAATGTTACATATTTCATACAGGTTATATAGCTTTAAATTTTTGGATGTTAAGTGAACTGCAGCCAGTATCCTGTTGGCCAGACTCAGTCTATAGTGACACAAGAATGAAAGCTGAAATGAACACTGGATGCTAGAAAATAGATTAGTGTCACATTTAGAACAATGTTACTATCTATAATGTTCCTTTATTTTAAACCTTGTTTCCAAAAAGAAGTTGACATACTAAAAAATAAAAATACAACTTATCAAATGTTTAAACACTGAAATTTGATGGAAAATTACTGAAGTTCTCTAGGCTGAATTCATTCTAGATGTGAACACATGAGGCTCGTGTGAGATCAAACTCTTTTTGACAGCATCAGATAACAATGCCAACAAGGTCACACAGCGGGCACATTTGGCTTCTACTCTGACTCTATACCTTCAGGTTACACACTGAATGCACAGACTATATATATAGTTAGGAACACTCTCATAATGAATGCTTACACTCAGATCTACAAAGACATCAAAGCTGACAGAATGGAGATTGGGTTTGCTTGAGGGAAAAGAAATAACATAATATCGATGACCGAATGACCAAAACAACGTACATCCCATTTCCAGTTTACTGTAGTTGCATTTCAACTCCAGATCCACCTTGATAACAGTACTCTCTACTCTTATCAGTTTTCCAGCCCAAACACAGAAACCGCCCTTGTTAAGATCACAAATGTCCTCCTCTGTGCAGTTCCAGTCAACTGTCTCTTCTTATCCTTCTAGACCTCAACAAAGCCTTTGACACAATATCTTATTAGCTTCTAATGGATTGTCTTGCTAGCAGCGAAGTTTTGGGTACCGGGTATCATTGGTAGGGATGGAAATCGAGAACCGGTTCTTGTTGAGAACCGGTTCCGTGTGTTTCAATTCAATGGAATCGTTTGGCAGTTTATCTAACGATTCCAGAAAGCACGAATTACGTCACGTAACTTCCGCAAGAAGTTACGCACGCTTGATTCCAGCAAGCATGACAAATTACGCCACGTAACTTACGCAATTTTTGGCACGTGCAGTGCAATCAGTAGTAAACAATGTCATCCACTCGGTTCAAACGCTCCAAAGTTTGGCTGCATTTTAACAAAAAAAATGTGAACAGCTCGACTTGCAATCATTGCAAAGTGGAGATAACAGCATCGGGAGGGAACACGACGAACATGCAGAAACATTTGCACACACAACATGTGATATTTTTAAATGAATGTCGTGTTTTTGACACGCTTCGGACTGGAGATGAATCTCAAACAAGCAGCAGCAGCAGCCAGGCTATGACCACCTCTGCGGTTACTACGGAAAGTAAATAACACACTGCCTACCATGTTACCATGTTACCATGTTAGCGCCATGTGCTTCTTTGTAAAACATGCTATAACAGTTAACATTAAACCAATGCCTTCTGCATTACATTTAGAAGATGACCATGACGAGAGAGAGAGTCTGGCTGGCTCAGAGGCTGCAGCTGTACTACTGTAGTACTCGCTCCAGTTCACTACCTCCTCTAGATGATGCTGATCAAACTGTTTGTTCTCCTTTTTTTCCCAAATGAGAATCGATAAGAGTATCAATAAAGAATCGAATCGTTAAGCAGAATTGATAATGGAATCGTAATCGTAAAAATCTTATCAATTCCCATCCCTAATCAGTGGCCAGTCTCCTATCTTGCAGCCCTGCCTTAACACGGTACTCTACTGAAGATGCCTAGTTTAAGCAGGTCTCCTGGCATCACCAGCCAACAGCCTCACTACAATGGGTGCCTATACTGCACCCAAACTGTTGAACTCCCTCACATACTTATTTTATGATAATGTTTATTTAATTTATCCTGCCTAGTTGTTTATTGCACATTATTTGTAGATTGTAATGAGATTTCATTTCTTTGTGGTTGCTTATGTGTTTTGATTGATTTATGTACTGATGTTTTTATGATGTGAGGTGACCTTGAGTGCTATGAAAGGCACCACTAAATAAAATACATTATTAGGATGATTGAGAATTGACATAGTGTAGTAGTTTGGAGGTATACTCTCATTTCATATTTTAAAAAGAACAGGTCTGATTCTCATTCGCCTCTTTGAGAAATGTGTCAGAGGGCAGAACACCTGCTAAGGTTTGGTCTTGATTCACTTGCCCTTTCATTTGAACATACACACACACAAACACATGTACTCCTCTATGTCAGTGGTGTGATGTGATCCTTGTTTATAGATACACTATGTTTAGGATGCTTGACCAGCAATCTGTCTCACAATTTATTATTCCATTTATTTTCTTACTTCAATGTTACGGGGGTGTTGGACTCATGACCTCAGTATTACTACAATCCTGGTTATGGCCCTGGCTATGTTCATTCCCACTGTAACCAGTGTGTGCTGCCTTCATTACAGTCACCACTATGACACGTTATTTCATCTGTATCACACAACTGTTATCCTCTGTGAATCTGTGAACCATCAGCCAGGAGAAAAAACAGTCATGATATGACACACATACACCAAACAGCAGGCATTACATGCACATAGTGTGCGTGTGTGTGTGTGCATGTGTGCGTGTGTGGAGGTCTATGGAGGTGACCTTCCTCTGAGGGAAGGATGACCCTCATTTAGGGCATTCTCTAGCTGACAGTGAAATGTTGAACAAATCATAGGTTATGCCCACACACACACACACACACACACACACACACACACACACACACACACACACACAGTGTAGTGTGTTATCCTATACTTTCTCTCTCTTCTTTATTCTCTTACCCTCCTCACAGCTGCTGGAGCTGAACATGCTTCCAGCACTTTATTAACATGTCAATAAACAGACACTCATCATTAGTGCTTACTTCATTTCACGGTGGTGTTTCAAACTCAGGAATGAACCTACTAAACCCTGGATAGACTACATAAAACCACATAGGTTGGCCATGCCAAAGGGATTTTGAATAAACTTTATAAAGTGCTAACCCTCTGATTGTCATTAGTGGCTGTATTCCATCCATAAAACACGAGCCTTAGAGCTAATCAAGAAGCATATGTCCTCAATGTTCCCTTGGGCCGGTATTGTCAAAATGTTTTTTCCTGAAATATAACAGCAGTTACATTTGTTATGTGTGTTTTTATTAATTTACTGGGAAGGATCTAGCACAAAACTAGATCGGTTAATATGAAACAACAACAAAAAAAAAACTCAGTTCATTCTTCTCATCTCATCTGCTCTTATGGTGCTGATGTATTACTAAAATAAATCTTCAAAGGTCAGGAAGCAAAAAAGAAACAGAGTTTCTTATAGTATCACTTAATCTGCTCACTCTTTTAAGTAAAAGTGGCACACTGAGCAGTCAGACCGTAAATTAGACTGTGGACTATGATTTTCGAGACTCCGTACTCCACGCTGACTTTCCCCATAAAATCATGGCCCGGCCTAATCAACCCCCACCCTTATGGCAGGAACTGTTAATTATCAGCATCCTGATTATAAACAGCTCTTTCACAGATGTGATCCCAACAGAGCTTCATCAAGAGTAACATAAACAGTGTATGCCATGAAATAAAATGACCCCAATTACACCCGGTGCAGTATATGAATTTAATTGGTATATTAATTATGCAATACATCATGCCTGTATGTTAAAGAGACTAGAAAAGAATCTTCCGGGTCAGAGATCACATAGATTTGTAGTGTAGGTCACATTTGGAAATCTGCATTCATATTTGTCAATCAATCAATCAATCAATCGGTCAGACTTTATGTGTATAGCAAAATGAGCAAGCGCCTCATCACGTTGCATTGAGGAAACATGTTTACAGCCTAGTACTAAAAACACTTTTGGTCTCTATAGCTAATTTCCCCGTTCATGACAACTGTACTGAGGGTGAATTTATATACATCTCACCTGTTCAAATGTTATTGTAATTTTGCTAATCAGACTGTATTCACATTATCCTTTTTCCCATTCCCCCTACACATCAATGTCACATGATAGAGAATTGGTTCGAAGATTGGCAATCAAATGACCCAGACTGAAAATGTTCTCATTGCTTTGTTATGGTCACAGAGAGTAACTATGTTGGCTGTGGCTGCTCTTGTCACAGTTCAAGCAGGGAACACAAGGGAAGGATCCAAATGCAGACTAAGAGGCTGAACTGATGCGGATCAATGGCTTATTAGCAAATGTACAAAAACTTGCCAATAGACTGGCAGGTTCAGTCAGGTTAAGATTCAAAACCAGGTAAGGCACTTCAAACAAATCTGTAAAGGAGCACATGTCCAGAAGGCAGGCAGTGTTCAAGAAACCAAAATAGCAAACCAAACAACACTTAGCTGGAACATTTGAACATATGAAGACGAACTGACACTGAAACCAAGGAACACATGGACTAAATACACAAGTACGCAAGAAAACAAAATAAGAGTGGAAAAGGTTGGCAGGAAATGCAAAAACAGCAGGAAGTAAAGTTTCAGACAGAATTATGAAATAAAACATTAAGCACTAAACAAGAAACTTTGAAACCATGACAGCTCTGTTCTTCCTGATAATAGTATCATGACAAAAACATTAAATAAAGAGAGTTCACAATCTTTTTCCTACTGTAAATACTCACATCTAGTCCCTATGCATGTCACAAATTCTGGTAACTGGTGACACAGATTTCTTTTGTAGTCAGCTTACTGTAGCATGCAATGGTTTTGAAATCAAGAGTAGTGCTGTGCTTCTTCACATCAGAATGTAAACGCCTCGTCCTGTTCATCTCAGCTTGTTAGTCTCTTAACTAGCAACATCGTTTGTTAACACTAACCCCGTCAAACCAGTCAGGACATGTGTCCCTGTAGAGACTGACAGATTTGTAGTCTGCACAGTAACGCAGGTCTGTAGGTGTGAATTGATTATTTCACCACATGGTTGATGGTCAGTCAATACCACAGACCACAGTAAATTTTAGAGTGATTTAGGTCAGGATTTAGAGTGCATCATAGCACAGAGACCGCATTAGTCAAAGTTACAAATGACCTCCTAATGGCATCAGACAATGGACTCATCTCTGTACTTGTCCTGTTAGATCTTAGTGCTGCATTTGACACCATTGACCATCAAATTCTTTTACAGAGACTGGAACATCAAATTGGCATCAAAGGAACCGCCCTAAGCTGGTTTAAATCGTATTTTTTAGATCGATCTCAGTTTGTTCACGTCAATGATGAATCGTCCATGCAGACCAAAGTTTGTCATGGAGTCCCACAAGGTTCTGTACTTGGACCACTTCTATTTAGTTTATATATGCTTCCTTTAGGGAACATTATTAGGAATCACTCTATCAATTTTCATTGTTATGCTGACGACACCCAATTATATTTATCGATCAAGCCTGATGCAACCAATCAGTTAACTAAACTCCAAGCATGCCTTAAGGATATAAAAAGTTGGATGACCTACAATTTTTTGATGTTAAATTCAGACAAAACTGAAGTTCTTGTAATTGGACCCAAACACCTCAGAAACTCTCTTTCTAGAGACTAAGTTACTTTAGATGGGATCACCCTGGCCTCCAGCTTCACTGTAAAGAATCTTGGAGTTGTTTTTGATCAGGATTTGTCCTTTAACGTCCACATAAAACAAATTTCGAGGACTGCATTCTTCCACTTACGTAACATCGCTAAAATCAGACGCATTGTCTCTCAGGCGGATGCAGAAAAACTAGTCCAAGCATTTGTTACTTCAAGGCTGGACTATTGTAACTCTTTGTTATCAGGCTGCTCTAATAAGTCTCTTAGGACGCAGTTAATTCAGAATGCTGCTGCGACAGGAACCAAGATCAGAGATCACATCTCTCCCATTTTGGCTTCCTTGCATTGGCTGCCTATTAAATCTAGAATAGAATTTAAAATTCTTCTCCTTACTTACAAAGCTCTTCATGGTGAGGCACCATCGTATCTAAAAGAGCTCATAATAACTTACTACCCCTCTAGAACACTGCGCCCTCAGGACGCTGGGTTCCTTGTGGTTCCTATAGTTTCCAAAAGTAGATTGGGAGCCAGAGCTTTCAGCTATCAGGCTCCTCTTCTGTGGAACAAACTACCTTTCTGGGTTCGGGAGGCAGACACAGTCAACACCTTTAAGAATAGACTTAAGACTTTCCTTTTTGATAAAGCCTATAGTTAGGGCTGGCTCAGGTCATCCCTTAGTTATGCTGCCATAGGATTAGACTGCCGGGGGACCCCACCCAGGGTTATGCCTAGCCAGGCACGGTATTGGTTGAAGATGCACACATCTCCCTTACCGAAAACTCTCTTTCTCTCTTTCTCTCTCTCTCTCTCTCTCTCTCTATCTCTCTATCTCTCTATCTCTCTATCTCTCTCTCTCTCTATCTCTCTCCATCTGTGGACATGTCTCATTAATGCATGTTACTAACCAAACTTCCCCGTAGTTTCTGTGCTCTGTCGTCCAGCAGGTTCTCGTGGATCGTGGCTGCTGCTGTGATCCTGCACGACGCCCACTACATATATTATTACTGTCATTATTACTACCATATCTGTTACTGTAATTATTTTTATCATTCATTGTAATTCATTGTCATTTTATCAGTCATTGTACAATTTGTTTGTGTTGATTTGTCCTGTACACGTGACATCCATTGCACGTCTGTCCGTCCTGGGAGAGGGATCCCTCCTCTGTGGCTCTTCCTGAGGTTTCTTCCACATTTTTTCCCTGTTGAAAGGGTTTTTGTGGGCAAGTTTTTCCTCACTCGAACCGAGGGTCTAAGGACAGAGGGTGTCACTCCCTGTACAGATTGTAAAGCCCTCTGAGGCAAATGTACTTTGTGACTTTGGGCTATACAAATAAAATTGATTTGATTTGATTTGATTAAATTTCCCCAGAGAAAAGGTTTGGCAGTACAGCTGCCACCTTCACCCCCGCAGTCAAAAATAATTGCAAGCGAGAGGTAAACAGAGACATAAAGTGGTTGATTTGGTTTGCATGTTGCACTTCTTCATAAGCTATATGAAGCGAGGATCATCAGTCATTTCAGCTCCCTTTAGCGGTCGTATGATTATGATAAGAGCAAAGGAGGATGTCATTCATTGATGTAAAAAAAAAAGACTGACTGATTGGGCAAGAGGTGAGGTACACACTGCACAGGTCACCAGTTTATTACTGGGCTGACACATTCAGACAAACAACCATTCCCACTCACATTGACACCTATGGGCAATTTAGAGTCACCACTTAACCTGCAATGAACTCCACAAACTCCCACAACCACACAGAAAGATCGAACCCACGGACTCACTTGCCCGTCTGTCCACTTGCCCTCTCTCACTCGTCCACTCACATGTCACAGCTATTCTTATAACATGATGATAATCGGGCCATTTTGCTTTATCACACAGAAAGTTTGAACCCACAACCTTCTTGCTGTGTGTGTGCTAACCACTGCCCCACAATGGAAAGGAAGAAGTCACTTGACGTTAATGTGGACAAAGTCAACCCAAGGAGGAGTTTTGAGGTGGGAACACAGATATCCCAATAACAATAAAATAAATAAAAACAGTAAAAGTGCAATCTGCTTTGATAAAATTTAACAACTTAACAATAATATTACAACTGAAAAACCTGCAACTTTTTCTTTTTCTTTTTCTCAGCACCACACTTATGTTGTCTTTTTGATACCATGTTTTCATTGTTTTAGGGCTGATGTCAGGTGTGTGCCTGACTGCTGTAGACTAATGGAACAAACCACTGTGTGATGGGGGGGGGGGGGGGGGGCACCAAACCTTATTCTGAGAGAATTTGCCTATAGTAGACTGACGCACATGACATTAAGGATTCATAATAAATTTAAATAATTCATCACCATAATTATAATTGTTAACCATGTTCCTGTCAGAGGAGATGCTGTCTCCTGGGGCTGAACTGCACGTCATCTTCGGGGTTAACCCCCTTCACTTTCTTCAGCAGGGGAATAACACTCGAGCTCTGACGTTGGCTTTAGAGACACCATGGCCATTATTTGATCACACACTGTAGCCTACACTTGCTCTCTCTCACTCGTTCAGCACTTGGTGCCCCGCGTGCAGCGTGGAACATTATGGTAGCGATGGCACTGGGTGTATGGATCATCAAAAAGTTGCACTCTAACAGAGGAGACTGCTGCTCATCTTTTCTTACTGTGTTGGAATCGCTGATGCTTCTACAATTGTTGTTCACTGTGGGGTATCTCAGGGCTCAGTGCTAGCTCTAATTCTGTTCTCCATTTGCATGCTCCCTCTAGGTCATAATGTAATGAATATAATATCAGTTTACATTTTTATGTAGACGATAACCAGCTATATCTAAGCTGTGACCCATATAATAATTTCCAAGATGTAGGTAACCTTCTAAACTGCTGTCAGGACATCCTTAAGCAGGTTTCACAAAATGATATTATTGTTCTTAGGCAGGATTCTGAAAATAATGAAATCTCAAACAGTCTTGGCTCTCACACATGTACACATCACATGTGATCCCAATTATTATTGATTTCTGCTTCTAACTTATTGTTATTGTTGTTATTGTGATTTGTTGTATTGTATTTTGGTCCATTTGCTTTCAACCACCATCTACTGTATAAAACTCAAACATGCATTTCACAATATACAGAAAAAGCTTTTTTCTTGTTTCTTGCTCCTGCATATATGTGAATGAGTTGAGGACAGAACATTAGGAACACATTACAATGTAATGCAGTCCAATACAGTGTATCTACAGTACAGCCTGAAAATACAATGGGGTTAAATCATAATGGCAGGTACAAAAGGTTTGTTGTATTGATCAGTGTTTATTCTTCCCTCCTTGTCTTCCTCGGGGAAGAGGAAGCATCCTTAATGAAGCTTGGCAGCATATTTTGTTCCTTTGCATGTAAACTCACATCCTCATTATATTTAGCAGTGACCTTTCCTGCAGCCTCTTTCATAACCTGGTGTCATTATGGATTAGTCATGCTAAAAAAAGCAGACTGTGGAGGAAATATCCAGAACACCTCTGTGTTGTATTATACTGTATGACATTATATCATGAGGTGCTTATATGTAGGTTTTTTATTGAGGCTGATATCAGAACCCTCAATGTCTTCATGAAATAAAAGCTGATATTTTGTGTCCTGTAGTGGTTAACAGAACTTCAATTAAATAAATAATAAAATTAAGTCTAATTAATGTTTATACATAGAAATATGTATATATTTTTATGTTCATTAACTGAAACATAAACCACTGAATTAGTCTTGAAGTCTGTCCCCCTTCTATTATGCAATCTCAGCTTCACCTCTATGTGAGTATGTGCGTCAGGTAAGGATCATGTTTCAAGAATGTCTCACACGGACACGCCCCAAGTTCACTATTTACCAAAAGAAAAAAAAAGAAAAGAACAAAAACTTTGAATGTCTTTCTGAATCCAAAAGCCACAACTGAGGCACATTTGCTTCCCAGATGGACTCTCAGATCAAAACAGGGAAGGCTTACCTCCAACCACGCAAAGCTGGAAAAGTGAGTATATAACTGATTTGAACTGTTTTGAAGTAGCAGTAGATTTAGACTATGACATAGGACTGAATACGCAGACTTGTTTTCTTGCAGTGGATAATATATGTTTTGTGTAATAATTACAATAATAAAGATATCGATCTCATGAGAAAACTGTCTGACCATGCAGTAAATATGTAACTAAAGACAGATGGAAAGATATTGTACTGGTTTTTAACACTGGTTTCTAACATGGCTCAGGGCTGTATGTAGCAGGTGAGACATAACATATGTAAAGTTTCAGTTTGTCAGTCTCAGAGTGTAAAGTCTCAGTTTCATTCAGATTCCACAGTTTGCGCAGGGAGTGAAATTCGTTTCATAGTTTTGGTAGAAAAATCTCTCAGTCTTTCTGAGTGTTGCTCAAACGAGACTTCAGAGCAGGAATCTGAATGAACAAGTTGAAACACAGCACAGTTTTCATGTTACACATTCCTGTGCACTGACTGGTAGCACACACTCGTGCTGTGTGGTGTCACTGCAGAGGCCATTTGAGCTAAGATACATATACATATACATAAAAATACATATAACTCAGACATTTGAGCATTTGTCTGACAAACAGACACGTATGAAGGGAGGACTGGTGTAGAAGTACATGGAAGTATATGGTGTTTAGTCTGTGTTTACGCTCTGACACACCTCTGGACTTTATACATGCAAAACTCTGTGTGTGAGTAATGTTTACCTCTCTGTGTCACATGTGGAAGGGTTGAAACTGACAGAGGGGTTAGGCTGAGCTTAGTGCACGTGTGCAGTGACGTACACATGCTAATAAGGTGACACAGTTTCAATCATCATCATCATTACTCTCTGTCTCTTGTCAGAGATGGAAGCCTGTGTGGTTGTCTCTGTTTCCTCAGAGCAGCAGTGGAGTGGGTCGACTGGAGATCCTGGATGTGGGAGGTACAGTAATGTTTTCTACTTTGTCCCACTGTGGCATCAAAGGAAGCTTCCAGTATATCAGAACTGGTCTCATTTTATATCATTGATCGTGACATCATATTCACCAATTCATTACTGACATCTGGTAAACACAATGGGGCAAAATAAAAATAAAAACCACAAACTGATTTTATACATGTATGGTACTACTACGAAGAAATGATGTCATCAGGGATATCTCACCTGGAGAATTCTTGAAAATGAGGCATGGAGTTTAAAAGACGTGAGCTTTCACAAGGCAGGTGAAGTCTTCTGAAAGGTGCTATTGAGTTGCATTATGGGAAATGGAGGATCAAGTATTTTGAGGCTAATTCAGGTTTTTGACTGTTCTTTTTTAAATGTGTCCCTCGCAAGCCTCCTAAAAATACATATAACTTTTTTATTCTTCTGACTACTCAAGGCACTACATTACATGTTGGCATTAGCTGCCATGCAAGGTACAAACTGTAACAAACACTTTTTGGAGCTAACCATTCATATGCATTCACAAAGGTGGAGCAATTTGGGGTTCAGCATCTTGCTCAAGGACACTTGGACATCTTGCTCAAGGATTGAACCTGATCATCTGGTTAGCGAATGACCCACTCTACCTCCTGAGTCACAGCTATCCACTACTATAAGCAAATTATGTGAACACATCCATGACAAGTGTAGACCAGCATCACACTTGCAGAAAGTTTGTCTGTAAACCTTTGGAAGTTTAAAATTTAGTTGGGGTTATAATTTTAGTGTTTACTGTTTTTTCCCAACAAGTTTGTTTAACCTGCAACTGCATCTTATGATAGGCATGGTCAAAACAAGACAAGTCATAAAAAAAAATAATTAAAATGTGATTCCCAACCCATGTTGTCAGGGCAAAGAGTTGCAGGGTTGATTGTAAGATAATTCTTAAGGTTAGAGAGCATGTTCATTTAGTTTGCATTTTCTAGAGAATGAAGAATATGCTATTCATTTGAAGTAATATCACACTCACTCATTGTGCATCCTAAATGCTCTTCATGTTTTTCAGACGTTGGGTAGTTCAAATACTTTTCAGGTCAGCTCACTAAGCTGAAAAAACATAAGCGGGGATGGGAGAGAGATGAGTACATGGGCCTCTGTCATACAGAATCATGAAGAATTAGCCCACAGGTGGATACTGCGGGGTGGTGGATGTATTTGACATGTATATAAGAGCAGCAGTAGAACATGAGTTTGACAGCTTAAATAAGAGCCCAGAATTGTAGATGGCATTATGTAAGCCCAGTGGATGCATCTGCACGATTTCAGCTCCTCTCCAGTCACATAGGCTTTACAAGCACACATATTACATATAGTGTACATGTTTAATAATCTAAGGCACAAAAAGTAACATGGAGTTTTAGAATGAAAACAGCCAAGAGAGCAACTGCAGCCAAGAGCATCAGCCATTAGATTGGAATGAAAGGCGTGACACGGTAAGCGGTGGAGAACACTGAACAAAAAAACTTCAGGAGTGCCTCATTGAACTGTGACGAGCTGCACAGCTGCAGTCAGGAGGGTGAAGGGTGCTCCAGTGTGTGTGTGTGTGTGTGTGTGTGATGACCATGTGCCAGCTGAGACGGGTCCCAAAGAAATGAGATGAACGCTGAGGCAGGGTGTTCATGAGGATAGTAGGACTGCAGTCCATTTGAACGCTTCCCAACTCAGTGAGTTGACCTCAAAGTGTCTAAGTGGTTGAATTAGGAGGAGAGGACGAGGAAGAAGCTCCCCTTCTCCCCGCCCTGTCTGTCTACTTTAGCCTGCATAGGAATATTTAGTTTAAAAGCAAAAAAGATTCATTAATGCCTGCAATGCCTCACAGTACAGTTGTTCCTCAGCAGATATTTTCCAGTAGATATTAAAATGATCATAAATCATTTATTTCCATCTCTTTTGGTGTGGGTTCAGTTTTAGTCTCATAGGACTGTGACATTCTCACCCTATGAATCACTATTAACATCTTTTCCTGAGGATGTTTCTCACACACAGGTCTAAATGTATTTGGGGGCTCAAACCAAGACAGACTGTGTTAAATATGAGAGTTTGTCTAGGGTCATGTTGGCTGTAAAATCTTTTAAGACACAGGTATTGTTGAAAATAATTACATGAAGATGGAATGTTTGAAGCAGATACAGTCAGTGTGTTCAGTTAATGTCCTGTAAGTTATTTGTCTCTGCAAGAAAATAAGACCACAGTTAGAAGAAAAGATCGCACTAATTACAGAACCCTAATTATTGATTATCAGAGCGGAACATGCAAAATTGTTGCTTAAAAATACTAAAGACATTCCACGAACTTTATTTACATGTGTGCAGAATTTATAGCACCACTACACATAATAATGGTCTGCAGTGTAGGAAAACATTACACAAGATGGAACTATATGCTCTGATGCTGACACTGTACTGCAGTGCATGAATGTGCTCACCTAATGATCAGATTTTATTTGGATATTCTTGAATATTATTATGTGATGAACTGTGAGCAGTGATTACACGTCTGAAACCAGGCTATGCATGTGCCATGTATGACATAAAAAGTACATTAACATTTACATTTAGTCATTTAGCTGAAGCTTTTATCCAAAGTGACTTACAAAAAAGGGAAACAATCAAGGTGCAGTGCGATTAGGACAGTTGTAGAGAGGGATATATTTATCGTGTCCAGTTGTTGGTAGTGTTGGAGACAAGGTCCTCTCTGAAGAGCTGGAGGTCTTCAGGAGGTTTTTGAAGGTAGAGAGGATCTGGGCCTGATCTTGTAGGAACTGGTAGGACGTTCCACCAACTGGAAACAACAGACAAGTAAAATCTGGATTGCAATGAGCGTACGGGTGGCAGAGCCAGGCGCCATGCAAACGATATGCTTGTATAAGGCCATCCAAGTAGCTGCATATCATAAGCACCTACTGTGCATGCTGTCAAGTAAAAGTACACGTGATTTGTTGTGGTGTAAACACCTGAGATGCTTCCATATAAGATGAGCTTGGCTATGAGCCCCATCCAATAAAACAATGCTTACAAAACTGAAGTCAACACCTGAACTATAAAATGCTGTCATTTTCTATCTTCAGATCTCAGTAAAAAGTGTGTCTTATGACCTGCACCTGCACATAGAACTGTTTCTTGTATAAAGCATCAGGCTCCTTGTGAAGGACTCCTACTTTAAATGATCACCTGTGGCTATTTGGCATTCAGGGAAGCAAGTTGCCTGCTCAGAATCAAAGCTCCACAATGGAAATTCTATATCACTGCCTCAGATCAATTTGCCAATTGTTATGAAACCACTGCTATCCAGATTAATGAATCATTAGTTCCACATTAATATAGTTGTTTTGGAGTTGTCCAAGCTAATGAAGTAGAAGAGTGCACTGAGGAGAGTACAGATCTCTGCCAGGTAACAGATGGTGAAGCACCTCCCGCAACGCCTCCACACATACAAAGTATACTCTGAAGTGAACCAGCTCCAGACTGTGTGTGCGTTTGGATATAACATTAGGAGTTAGTAAGAGCTTTTTGTGTTTTTCACATGCTTTATAGCCACCATAGATTTTCCTTGACCCTAGGAAGGAGAGGGTGAGGCGAGGTAGTTGCAATCAGCAACTAAATCCTACACACAATCTTTCTGTGATGAATCATCTTCAGATTATCTTTTTGGTTTTTCTCAGAAATAATCTTATTGGTCCACTGTGTATCCTCCAGGTGTCGGTGTTGGAGGTGATCATGGTGCAGGAGTCAGGAGACACCACCAGGCTCATGTGGACAGGAAGGTGAAGGTGGTCCGACTGTCTGAGCTGATCAGTGTCCTCCGACTCCCCCCAAACGCTGAAGCCTGTCCCATGGTCAGCCGCTCTGGTTGTTTATAATGTTCCTATATATCAAAGATAGTTCCATTATTGCTACAAGCTGCTATCCGTGCTCTTTGCAGGAGAACATGACAGCTTTTTGTGTGGAGACGCCGGACAGAACGATGGTGTTTGCTACACTCAAAGATGACTGTGTGGAGTGGGTAGAAAAACTGTGTCAAAGCACATTTCAGGTGAGAGGAACTGACATGGCAATCGGAGGTCAGCATGCCAATTTTAGTTAGTATAAATCAGTAAAAACTCTCCTCTCCTCTCCTCTCCTCTCCTCTCCTCTCAGAGAGGGGGTGGCTCAGGCTCTAACAAGCTTCATATGGAAGAGAACCAGATTTACGCCTCAGCAGATGAAGGTAAATCTTCTGCCTTTCATCTTCTTATTTTTTCTCCCCTTCTGCTTCCTACCTTGCAATAGCTGTCACTGGTTTCAATCTGTTATTTTGATAAATAACCTTTAAACTCTCAGCGTCCTAAGGGTAACCCTAACCCCTAACCCACCGAAGAGTCAGCAGGGAGGGCTGACCAGATTACCACATATAAACTGAGTGTTTTTTTCTCATGTAGCTGAACTGTTGTTTGTTCTTATAAAGGATATCTACAGTTTGAGTGCTATTTGCAACACATTTGGCATCAAAGTTTTTATTTCTTGGTTAACTTCTTTCTGTGTGAGATAGAGCTATTTGTTGGTTGAGTAGAAAAATGCTCATTTGAGTGAAATGCAGCAACATTCAAGAATTCAGCTATAGTCGACAGGGTTAAGGATGAGTCCTGTAGAATGCTTACTTGGCATTTACACTCTGCAAGTTGTTTTATTTGCAAAGTATTGACAAAGCATATTCTCTTCTGTTCTTCCAAGCCTCAGAGTTCTGGGTGGTGGTCCAGAGGACCGAGGCAGCGACACGTTGCGGCCTGCAGGGGTCATACTGGCTGCAGGTGAGGCCAGAGGCGCTGCTGCTGAGAGAAACGCAGAAGAAGAACATTGTCAGAGAATGGCCATATGAACTGCTGAGACGGTATGGAAAGGATAAGGTAAGGCTCTCAATATCATCAATAATCATACATTTCCCCTTTAACTGCTCAAATAATAATAAATAATAAATAAGGGCCAGGTAGAAAAAATAATAATTTTGAGTTTGTGTTATCACAGGGTCTATTGAATTTCTTTGTTATTCAAAGAATTGCTGCTTACATGTTTTATACGTCTCTTGTTTTTACCAGATGGCCTTAACCATTGAAGCAGGTAGACGCTGTACCTCTGGTCCTGGATCATTCACCTTTGAGACACAGCAAGCTGAAAATATATTCTCCCTGATCCAGAGTACCATCAAACGGAAGACTTCCACTGTTCCTTCAGGCAACCAAAACCAAGAGGGTGAGAAAGTTATCATCACCAATATACAGGCTCACTCCCCTCTCCCCAAAATACCTGATATGACCAGCATCAGTGCCATTCTAGAGAACAAGCTGAGGACACAGGAGAGTGTGCCTGCTCAAAAGGATTCATCAGAGTGTATATCAGCACAGCCAGCTCCCATCACCCTCATGCCTCTCCCATTGGTCCCCACACATGACAGCCACTCTAGAGGCAGTCTTAGCGGCCACTCAGAAGTTGTATATGCCGACCCAGCGGATTGCATTCAATCTGTACCAAAACCGCAAACCAACACGGGCCTGTATGTAGACCCTGCATGTGTTCTGCCGCTTAAACCCCCCAGTTGCCCACCCGCTGTCAACCCCGCTCCTAACGCTGCTGCTTCAAATCCCTGCTTTACCATCGATCACCCAGATTCAGTCTACTCTGAGGTGTACGACAAAATCAGCCCCGTCAACAAACAAGCTTTCATTCAGAGCAAAGGAAAAGCAAAGCGTTTTTGCAGATGACGAACCCATTTATACTGTGCCCATCAGTAAGGAGGAAGTGTCTCATAAAAATGAAAGCAAACCAGACCCCTTTGCCCACCTTTATGCACAAGTCTGCAAAACAAAACCATCATCCAGCCCTTCTCCACCTCCTAACACCACCTCCTCCTGCCGTGCTCTCTCTCCTTCTGTTACTGCCAGTATGAGCACAATAAAAGCCCCAGACCCGGATCTGGATGATGTAATCTATGAAAACCTGGGCATCATTTAATTCATGTGTAGCTTAATACTAAAATGCTTAAACCAAATCTATGCATGACATACAGTATTTACAATAACTGTGAGAGACTGTGGGAATTCATTGCGAAGCATTAGACTGTACCTGGTTTAGCACTTCTCCTGCATGGACACACCCTGATGTGGGATCTGTATACAAGGAATTGTTTATTATTTCTGAAGAAAATGGCTGTTGTTGTGTTACTGGATATCCAGAAAATGTTATGTGAACAAAGCTTCTTCTTCATTAAAAACTTGGTGCATACATTTCCCACAATGCAACTCTGCCACTAACACTTAAGTGGGAAAAACCTTGAGCTTCTAGCCTCAAGCAGAGATGAGGAGCGGTCTAGTTAGCTCACTTCTTTCTCACTCCACACCAGTTTCAAACTTTCAGACCAAACTGGTGCTGCAACAGCAATTCCTGACTCAACGTGCCCTGATCAGATCTGTGCTCTACATGGAAAGCTCCAGACATTTCAGACATTCCAACATTTTTTTGTATCATCATAAAGTTGACAATATTGACATAATAAATACATGTATGTTGGTTTGCTTTTGGTATTGTTTTACGGAACTCAAATAAGAAAGTTTACGTGAAAATGTTCCGTGGTATTTAATTTTCATCTGTTTTCATTTTTTTATTCAATTGTTTATAGTGCTGTATACATCTAGAACACTGCTCAAAGTGTTCAAGTGCTGTCCTGTCACCCCTCTCTATATGAACTATATAAATGATACCACATACAGAGTAATCACTGCATGTACACTGTATTTTTAATAAAAATTGTTCAAACTAAATGAAGCTGCTGCTCATAAATCCTCCTTCAACAGGACAAAATTACCCCCATATATTCCTCCATGTAACATTTTTCATGTTGTATGAAGTCAAATCTTTTTCTGAGCAATTTATATATGAACACTTCCCTTAAATATTAATGTTTCATCATTATTGTGGATGTTAGTGTTGAATGTAAACTGAATGTGTATAAGCAAATACATTTCAAATACACTCTGTATACATATTAAAGAAGAAGAAGATTTCCCTCCTTTACAGACACACACTGCCTGCTGAGCTACAGTAGAAGCATCCATATTAAATGATTGCAGTGTTGTGATTACATCAGCAGATGGAGAAAACAGATTTGTTGTCAGGACATTTTAGCACATCACATTAAAGGGTGGGATTGTGAAGGAGCAAACACTGGAGTGGTGACTTCTCAAGCAGGAAGCTTTGACAGTTTTGCTTGGCAGCATCTGTATAGAACATCAATGGCAAATTCTTTCTCAAGGTCTTTTGTGCATTAGGCCGGTAAACTGTTTGTTCTTCATGAATATGTGTTAGATTGTAATGGAGGCATCGTGCCAACTTACCCTAGTGACAGTGAGCTGTCCTTTACACAGCTTAGTCACTCCATATGTGGAAACGCAATCTACGTAGAAAATCTCTCAGATATTTTTAGAGGAAGAACTCTGACTCGTTTCCAGAGACTTCATTACCCATTCAAACCTTGTTGTTTGGATTGATTTTTATATAATATACAATGACATGACACTGTCATAACCATGACATGACACCTGTTGTGATCATGAAAAGTGAACCTAGCCACACTGGGACCTAGACTAGTCTGACAACAACACCAGCTGTAGTTGGCAGCAGTTAGCAGTTAGCCTACTTTTGTAATTCTATCTGTCTTTTAAGAAATTAGAAATAACCTCAGCACTGTGCTTTGTTTTCAAACATTTAATGTCATCTTTATTTCAAGTCCAAAATGTACCAAAGTAGTTGAGCTCAAGGAAAATATTCATTCATGTATAATTATAGTGGTCTTATGACAACTGTCAACGTCCAAACCAACAACATATGACAGTTCAATGGAATCTTAACACAAACTTAGTAAATAGATTATTTATGTCTGATAGGTCTGCTACAGCCCACCATGAGCAGGAGTCTGCCTCTTAAAGGACGTTTCTACTCACCACTTTCACCAAGTGTTTGCTCATAGTGGGAATTGTTGAGTCTCTGTAAATAATATTATAAAGAGTACAGAGATCATTTCTGTCATAATTCGGTGTTATATGAATAAAACTGAATTGAACTAAGTTACAGATGGTTAGGTGGTTGTCATGACAAAGACATCTCAAACAATGCCCACTTTGTATTAAACATGACACATTTGACTAAATGTCAACCTGTCAACAACAATGCCATTCATGTTCAGGACAGGTGTCACGTCATGGTTATGATGGTATTATGTCAATCTTATGCACACCACTTCAAATAACGAAGGCTCAGTCCTTGCTGTGGAAACCCAGGGTTTGAATCCAACCTGTGGCCTGCATGTCATTCCCCATCTCTCTCTCCCCGCATTCCTGTCACTCTTCAGCTGTCTCTATCCAAATTAAGCTTGAAAAGGCCAAAAAAAATAACTGGTACATTTACAGCAGGTGAACACCATTACCTACAGTAAAGCATCCTGCCCGTAGATCTGTATATAATAATGTACATAATTATTCAGTGAATCATAATGATTATATTCACAATAATCTAAATAATTTTGACTAGTATAAATGCATTGTTTTACACTCTCCAGCAGATGGGGCTGTTCATCTGGTAGAATGGTGTCTATTTTAGGGTTTTGCCAGAGCCAGGGATATAAAGCTCTCCTACCACTGCTGATTATGTTGCCTCTGGTAGATGTTTTAGATGAAAACCCAGGCTTTGTCAGGACATGTACCTTGTTGATTATTTGTTAAAGTAATATTAACAAATCAATAGAATTCTAAAATGTTCAAATTATCTTTAAAACCTTTTAGACAACCGCAAAAGTGAGAGAACGTGAAATGAAGACGCAAAACAAAATGTTCCCTTATTAACAAGTACACAAGTGTATTATTTCATTTTATTTATATATGCAAGCAAGTTTATGTCTTTACAAATAAAAAAGCCACTGTCTGCCCAAGCTGTTGGCACAGATATGTACAAAAATGGAGGAGTGAATCAGATAAAGCCTGCTACTAAGCAACCAGAGTGAGTACAAAAAGTCTAGAATACTATGGAGGAACAGAAGAAAAAAAGAAAAGAATAAACTACTCCCAACGTCCAAAATGTCCAACTGACATAATGCATGGATCTGAAACGTGATGATCAGTTTAAGATCACAGACTGACATCATCAGCTTTTAGATCTGTGGTTCAGTTCATGATGGACAAGAGCTGAATGTGTTCAGGCACAGAGGATCTGATTTTTCATCCTGTGATACAGAGCTGAGGTTTTTATAGCTGCAAAAACAGTCAAAAACAGATCAAATCTCTCTCACAGAGGGTCAGAAATCAGATTTCATGTTTTTGATTTTCATGCTTTATTAACGCTGACATGGTCAGTTTTCTAAATCCTGCCACAAACGTGTGTGTGAGGTCAGGATCGTGGAATGGTAAAGTGAGTCCATGTTCAGCTGTGGTCAGTGGGTAGACAAGAAGGACGCAGGATTAGTACATGTCAATACACATATTCATCTTTACAAGGAGACGTGGGCTGGAGAGTAAATGAGGAGACATAATGAAAAGCGAGTTGCTCACATCCTCTCCCTGATTGTGACAGATCTTCTCCCGCTCCCGTTGAGTCAGATTTTGGATGCTTTGGCTACATTTACACCACCTGGCAAAGATGATCCAATTTAAAATGTTTGCTCAAATGAAAACTACATATTTTCAGATGTATTTCAGACCATTTCTGGACATCCAATTCAAAAGGAATCTTACGGGCTTTATTCTTCTCCACCTTCAAATGTGTTTCTGCAGCTCTAAATATCATTTGGAGGCAGCCTGAATTATTATTTTGCCTTGTTAGCATCCATTACAGATGGTGATTTGGCAGTGGGAGCTGGGCAGACTGTGCTTGTTGCTTAGTTACATGGAGCTTTACTTATGCATCAGTTACTCTTGTGTGCACACACATGCAGATTGTTTCAAGCACACAGGCAATCAGACATGAGTCACTTTTTAAAAATTCACATATGGTCAATAGAATCTGAATGAGAGATCGGGAGCTGTGGTGTCATCGTAGAGCCACAATGAGGAAGAGGACGTGAGCAGAGGTGCTTGCAGGATAATGGATGGCCAGAGCAATACATTACACCACATCTGCAAATCCGCATTATTAGAATAAACAATAAAGAACACCATGATCATATCACTTAAGACTTGCAATCATAGATTCATGCATTTGTATGCCAGAAATTTTGCGGCTATGGGTTTCTTATTTATGTCTTGATTTCATCAAACTGCTACAATATATTGCTCTGGTGGTAAACAACTGAGCAAGCAAGATAGCTTAGCAACACCATTAGCAACAGGAACCGCAATACTGCACACTGAAGAGTGGAAAACAAAACAAAAACAGCAGAACAGCGCCAGTGGAAAAGAATGGATCTTTTTTTTGTATTGTTTTAATCATTAAAATTATGACCATTGAATGCATAACCATGCCACAAACAACAACTAGATTCACTGTCTTTTTTTTTTAACCTAGTATAAGATTATCTTCATTATTATGAATTCATTCGTTTTCATCATTGTTATTTCTTCAGGTTATAACCAATGCTGCAAGACTATACACAGGTCCCACAAAGGGGATCTCAATGCACTTACACACCAAGAATAAGAGAGAGAGAGAGCTCACAATGGTCAATAAGTGCACAAAAAACTATTTTTTCTTTTATCTGAGGTTAAAAACACTGACAAGACATCCATTGTCAGGCAATGAAATGATAAAATACTGTTACTGTAAAACTAGACCCTTAAAAATACTGACTGTATGCAGCCGAAACGCACCTGAACAGGACACGAGTCTGGTGGAGTCTCCTGTCATTGACACTGATGTTAGCTTTGTCAAACTCAGCTGCATTTACAAGACACAAAGAACCAGCTTCAAACTCTGTTTACTGTAGTCCTGGAAGAAATCAGATGGCACACAATCTTAGGATAAAACCCCAGACAAGCACACACTTTGGCGCCTTTTTTGGACGCTCAGCCATGAAATGTGTTATTGCATGTTTTGTTGACATCAGTTTGGTGTCTGTACCGGTCTCTGCTTAAGTGTAAAACCTCCCAGGCTCTGCTTGACCAACAGACATATCAAACAGACAGCCGTGAGGTCGCAGAGTCTTCATGTGATGTGACGCTGCTCTGATAATAAAACACCAACACACATTTCATTGGAGGCTGAGGCGCCATCTTGTGACCATTTCTGCCTCTTAAAGGACTACAACAGGTCTTTTTTTAAACATCTTGTGTGCTTTAAATTATTGTCAAACACAGCATTAGTTTTAGAAATGTTTTACGACCTTTAAATCAGCCAATATGTCCACCGATATGTGAAATCCGCATGCAGAGATGCAAAACTTACTGATTTGTGGCACACGTCTCTTTTCTTTTATACATGTGTAATTTTTTTCTCTTTTTCTAATTTCTAAAAGACTTGAAAAAGCTCAAATCTTTGATGTGTGTGTTATGCAGCTCTCTTAGGGAGTAAAAGCTCAGGACATTGGGACTGAACCACCTCCTCCAGACTCTGTAACCAATAGGAAATCATTCTCCCGGCTTGCGCACCTCAGCTGTTCACATATATGTATATCTTTATACAGAGTTAGTAGGTACAGTGCTTATACTGCCCACACAGAAAAAAAAGGAAACTGAAAAAAAAAACACATTTCTTTTTTCTAATTAAATGATTTCACATTTAAAAAGTTTCAAAGTTTAAAGTTGATAATAAAATAGTGAAATGTCATCGGTGAAAAGTAAAAGAGCAAAGAATTATGGCTCAGAGTGATGGCGGTGGTGGAGTGTGTGCATGTGTGTATGTGTGTGTGTGTGTGTGTGTGTGTGTGTGTGTGTGTGTGTGCTGGTAGTCTTATCAAATCAAACCCCTCAAAGACCATGTCACCACCCTAATCATCATCACCATCTTCATCATCATCAACACAGAAATCGTCTCTACTGGCAGATAGAGAATCATCACTTCCTTCACAGCTAGAACCAGAACCAGAACACATTACAACCCTCTAATTCTAATGGATAACTTACATATAATACAAACATAACAGCCCTGCACACTGGTGACAGATATTAAAGTATTTTCATCATCAAATCTCCCTTTTTTCAACCTGAAATGAATGATCACATTTTATTTGATCTTGCTTAAAATCACTCATTTTAAAACCCAATCTGAGCAGATTACTTAAAGTTGTATCCCAAGTATAATTAATACAGCATCCAATATAGAAGCACCTGAGAGATAAGTCTAAGTTGGGAACATCCTCTAAAACCACAAACCATCCTCCAAACATATCAATACTAAATCATGAGCTTATTCGCTGGGACATCATTCACCTTGGTCACAATAACCAATAACACGTTTCAAGTTAAATCAATCGCTGCAGCTTTTTTTAAAAGTATAATTCAGGTTACATCACTCCATCCCTTTACAATCATTTCCAATGCCTCACAAACTCAATCATGTTCTTCACAAGAAAATTCTTTCTGGGAAATGCATCCTCCATCTTGAAACACATCCTGCTCAGACCAGAACTAACGAGTTCAGCCTTAACAACCTTTAACGAGGCCACCCAGAATTCACAGTAATCATCTGTCCATGTCACCAATGACAGGTCGACTATTAGTATCTGTAACTTTTCAAATTCAGATGACAAAATAAAAGCTTGTTTTGGTCACGATAGGAGAGAAAGAAAAACACGATGATTTGTGTATACGCATGTGTTTGTGTGTATTTGTGTGGTGTGCAGAATCACTGAATTACAGAATTGTTACATGAAAATGTGAAAGTGAAACAACCCCCCTACCCCCCAAAAAACACACTTGCCCCATGTAAATACCCCTGATGCTAAGTTACACATAAATAATACTGATAAAAATGAGGCAAATTTCCAAAAAGTGAGAAAAAAACATTATTTATCAGCTGATGAGAACATGACACGCGTTAAGAAGACTTTGTGCTGCTAAGATGTGCTGTTTCTGAGGACAAATCACAAGTTTATACAAACCGGGGATGAAGGGGGGACGGACACAAAGCCCTGTTTCAACTAGTTGTTTAATGGCCTTTTTGAAATCCCCACTGCATCTTAAGTGCTTTTATTCTGGAAGTTCACGTGACCTGAGAAGCCCGCCGTGTGATACATTACAAATATAATTTGGGAAATTTGGGAAAGAAGAGAATTTATAACATCAATTAGTATTACAACAAACTATTCAGCCTGTCTTTCACAGGAAAGTCCATCCCCCGTCCTGCAAACGGCCACTGGGACATTCCGGTCGGTAATGTGAAAGAAACAACTAATGAAACTGGGCTCAAGATGAAGAGGTCACAGAGTAGAGAAAGAGGAAGAGTGGGGTTGGAGGGGAAAAGGACGTGAAAAGAGAGGGATGGGTAGGAAAACGTTAGCAAAGCTACCCATTTGTACCCAGGGGGGTACAGATTTCCTCGGGGACCATATTTCTCTGCAACACCAGTCATCATAATGTGGCGAAACGACACGACACAGCATGACACCACCGTACAACACTGCCTGCACAACACCGACCATTCAGCCCACATCAAACTGTATGTTGGTGTGTATGTGTATGTGTGTGTGTGTGTGTGTGTGTTTTATGGATCACATGTAATAGTGTAGTGCAGGTATTGAGGCTGTTGGAGAGGGGATACAGTGACACTGTCCTGTTTGGACGGCTCCCCACATTTAAACGATGAGGTTCATAGACACCACAGTCATTCATATGTCCGCTGCGATTGTTTGGTTTTAGTGTGCTGTTGCTTACACCTCAGAGCAGCTCTGCAGAGAGATGATGAGCCAGTAAAACTGAAGAATAAAGAAAAGACGAACAGCCAGCCAGAACATAGGCAACCTAATTCACTAATTCATCCATTCATAATTCAATCCTTAAAGCGGGCCACAAACATGCAAATTCAAATGTGACATTTCTTTGGATTCTTCTGTTCATTATTTGTCTTTTTGGTATTTCTTTATTATCCTGTATGTTTCTTGTGCTATCTCACTCTATTCATTTTTTAGTCCATGGTTTTTGGTCCATTTTTGCTTCTTTCTGGGTTTTTTTTTTTTTTTTTGTCCAGTCGTCGTTGATTGTTCTGCACATTCACACTCTGCTCTACTTTGGGGGTTTGAAGAGGGATGGAGAGTTTAGAAGTAGCTAAATGTATGTGCTTAGCTTCTAATCAGGGAGTTTTAGCAGTACAGCGTCATCCTGTCATGAGGACAGCTCTCTGCTTGCTGATCTCTCTAAAGTTGGTGTAATGCTGAAGGCTCCTCTCACTCTAAAGCAGACGTTTGGTTTCCAAAAGTAAAAAAAAAGTAAGCATGTAATGTAGTGGATGCTGAAGTGTTTATAGGCATAGACCACCTGAGCCAATAACCTGCTGCGGATACGAGGAAGACGATGGTGTCTGTTTCTCATTGTTTCTCGGTCGAACTCGTTCCTCCTGCTACGCGTGTATTTGTGTCTTTGAATGTTCCTTTGATTTTTCACTTGTGTGTGTTTCTGATATCCTTAAAGTCGGGTCCATATCACCGGTAAGCGTGTGAGTGTGTGTTTGTTCATGCATGTACATCTCGTGTGTGGTCGGACAGGTAAGGTGTTATGGTGTGTGTGTGTGTATGTGTGTCCGCTTCCTTGTAGGGTGTGTGTTTATGTGTAGGCATTGAGACGTTCTTTGGAGCGTGTAGAGTGGATGTCATGCAGCTCCTGCTCCTCCTTCGACTTGATGTCCTCGTACTTCTGCATCCGGCTGGCGTCCTTCAGGTAGCCCCAGTTAGCAGCAGAGCCATCAGGAAGTGGACCTGAGGGAGGAGCGGAAAGGGTGGGGTTTGTGAAGTATTAGTTGGTAATAATGTATATGTACGGTTTTGTACCCACAGGAAAGTTCAAAACCTAAGCAACATCGATCAACCTGATGAAACGCAAATTAAAACTTCACAAGGGCGTTTTGGGTTCGGAGAGCAGACACCTTCAACACATTCAAGAGTAGACTTAAGACATTC
>JAFMOB010000471.1:75771-105732 GCA_018985215.1 Larimichthys polyactis
ATTAACTCAACAGGAAACCGGTGTGCTAATCACTCTCACCTGGCGCTGCTCTCCTGAGCCCTCTCCACACCTCTCTCCTGCAGCTGATGCACCACACCCCCTCCACACAAATGATAAGATTATTCTCCCCTTAACAGCCAACTAGTTTGTATGAAATTCACCCAAGCAACTAGTCCGATCAGTGAAATATGTGTACTTTCGTCTTTTTATTTCACTGAGACACTGTTAATAGCTATTACTATACTTAATTTATTTTTAGCCTGTGTAAAATTTATATCTATTTTAGATATAGAAAAACACTAAAGCATGCTTTTTTATCGGAGTTCTAGACTCCCAGTTTTACCTTTAAGTTTTTTGGCTTACAAGCAACACTATACTGACAAAGTCCCAGACTTCTCAGACGTCTTTTTGTTTACTCAGGCCTGAAGGATCAAGTTTTCCAATTGTCGTTCCAAAGACATTACCCCCCAAGTCTATGACGGTGGCACCCCTCTCAGTTCCTAACTGAACTAAGGTTCCCCTCTAAGTAGGGATGGGAATTGATAAGATTTTTACGATTCCGATTCAATTATTGACTCTGCTTAACGATTTGATTCTTTATCGATTCTCTTATCGATTCTCATTTGGGAAAAAAGGGGGAACAAACAGTTTGATCAGCATCATCTAGAGGAGGTAGTGAACTGGAACAAATACTAGTTCAGCTGCCAGCCTCTGAGCCAGCCAGGCTCTCTCTCTCATCATGTCATCTTCTAAATGTAATGCAGAAGGGCATTTGTTTAATGTTAACTGTTATAGCATGTTTTACAAAGAAGCACATCACGCTAACATGGTAGGCAGTGTGTTATTTACTTCCGTACCTTCCGTAGTATCGCAGGGTGCTCATTAGCCTGGCTGCTGCCGCCGCTGCTAGGTTGAGATTTCATCTCCAGTCCGAAGCGTGTCAAAAACACGCATTCATTTAAAAATACTGCATGTTGTGTGCGCAAATGTTTTCTGCATGTTCTTCGTGTTCCCTCCCGACACTGTTATCTCCACTTTGCAATGATTGCAAGTTGCCCTGTTGCCGTCTGTTTTGTTAAAATGCAGCCAAACTGTGTGTAAACCAAGTGGGTGACATTGTTTACTACTGATTGCACTGCACGTGCCAAACTTGCGTAAGTTACGTGGCGTAATTTGTCGTGCTTGCTGGAATCGAGCATGCGTACCTTCTTGCGGAAGTTACGTTACGTGATCCGTGCTTTCTGGAATCAATAAGAGAATCGTTAGATAAACTGCCAAACGATTCCATGGAATTTAAACACACGAAACCGGTTCTCAACAAGAACCGGTTCTCGATTCTCATCCCTACCTCTGAGTTCCCAACTGAACTGAGGTATCTGTGATCAAAATTCAACTTACCCTATTTTTTTTTTCCGAATCCTGTGGGTCCGTCTCCTTTTTTTTTTTTTTTGTGGTTGGCCCCGTCACTGTAGACATGCAGGTCAGAGTAATTAGTCACAGGTGCTGCATCCACTGTTTCTCCCACTGAGATGCACTGTATATGTCTGAATGATCCCCCTCGAAGGTGGCCAAAAAAAACCTATAAGGTATGCCTCAAACCAAAATCTGACCAGAAGAATGCTCGTCTTGTGTATAATGTCTGTGCCAAGTTTCAGGCGAAAATTGTATAAACTTTGGCCGTAGGACTCAGAGAAAGCACAATTGCTCCCTGCGTCTTCTAGAAAATTCTCGGCTCAAAATAACATGGGAGTCTATGAGGCTGTGGGGGGGTACTCGATCAATTAGCCTGTATGGAGCCAAAACTATAAAAGAGACAGCTTCAACAGTGTTATCACTGCGATCACCTCGAATTTCCTACATTTTAAGGGATAATCTGTCTGTAGTGGGGCATTGAGGCCACGGTAGTGAAATCCGTTTTATTTTTTCACTGATCGTTCCTCTCCCTCTCCCTCTAGCGATGACATCACTCACTCTAGCTCTGGAAGTTTTCGCAATACACACCCATTCATTTTTTGGCTTCGTAATTGTCGATTTTTGGCAAAACCGTTTGCCGAAACTCTTAGAAAGACATAGCACGTCCCGGCCGAGCCGCACGTTTTGATACCCGTTTTGTGTATGTGCGACAAAACTCTGGGAGGAGTAGCGAACCGAAAATCTTGAGATTTATACTATGTACCCTTGGTATCACATGATGGTATCACCTGGTCATCTTGGGTTCAGCGGCAAAAGCTGTACAGGGCAGCTAGCTAATGTAGGCTAAACACAGGCGGTAAAATGATTTGGCGCTGTGTTATTTGCTTTGTGTTTGTAGCTCTCAGTCTCAAATCTTTATTGAGTCATATAAATTCTGCTCATAGTCGTAGTCCAGATTTCCGCGTTGTTTGTGGAATCGATGGATGTTCCAAAGAGTATCGAGTGTACAACTCACTATGGTATCACATTCGAAGAAACCACCGTGAACATCTGGAAAGTGGCAGCAGCAAGTCACGGAGAGAGAGGACAGCAACAGCGACCTCAAGCCGGGAAGCCACATCAGAGGTGAACAGAAACATGTGGGCATGCAGGCCAGCGACAGTGGAAAACAGAGAGCATCAAATGGGTGAAGCAGTGATGGAAAACAGAGTGCAAGCTGAAGATGTATTGATTGAAGAAAACAGAGTGCAGTCCTGTCCGTACTCGGCGTCTCCACAACATTTTGGAGCATTTGACAGCACTGCATCCTTGTACTCTGGCTTTGACAATGGCATCTCTCCAAGTCATCCTGCTTTGTCCCAGACTGTGGATGGTACCTTAAATAAAACTTTGAATATTCCGGATGTTCCATGTCCTGCTGCAGTTGACTCTTCTGCATCATGTCAATCAAAGGTAATCCTATTGTTTCCTTCAGTATACAAGTACATTCATCCAAGCCAGGGGTGTCCAAACCTTTCCAAACTGGGTGCTTTTATCAATTGATTAACGATCACAAATTGCCATGAATTCAAGTATGTCTGATTATGAATGCACTTAATATAATAACTTCTGGCTCTGCCATCTTAATGAGACACATAACATGCTGCCACCAGCTTTGTGTGGAAATACTTACTACAGAAAATAACAGTAAAACAGTACAGAACAAACAAACAAATGAACTATGTCGGGATCAGCACCTTGGAAAGCACTGCGGTACCAAACACCTAGGGCAAAGCGTGTTATAAACGTAAACAATAATTGTCACATACTGGGCACTCCTGAAAACAACATTCAGTATACAGTGTATACTGGTGTCGTACACAGTAAGCAGTATGTGGTTTTGAATACAGCCTAGGTTTCATGAGTGGGCCATATTTAGTTATATTTTTAGACACCTCTGAGCTAAGCCCTATTTATGTCTCAGCATGCTAACACAAATATCACCTTGATTGTTAAAAAATGCTATTTCATGACAGCATATCTGTGTTTCTGAAAACACTGTTTTACACACTGAATTTTCATTTTCTTTAAAGGATGACACCAGGCATAACACTTTGACCAGACAAGCTACCACTATCATGTTGACTGCAAGAGAAAAGCACCATCTTTCTCAGGTTTGTCTACATACAACATTATTACATTTATTTAATCTGTGGCTTTGTTGATTATCTGCATGACAAATCCAGTCTTGGAAAAGGTCAAAGGTAGTAGCCTTGAATGCTCTTGCTGTGAAGTGTATTAGGCATAAGCTTACCTCTCACTCTGAATCTTGCACATCTGTGCTGGTGCCTGTAGTTTAAAACATTCTGTTTAAAATATTGTGATGTTTACAATCAAAAACTTTTTTTTAAACATTCAGTTATCCTATTAGTCTCCCTTAGCTGCAACATAACTTGTATAAATCCATGAGATGTGATATATTATAATGCCTTGTATTTGCTCCCTGCTAAGATAAATCCATTTTTTTAATTTACTTTAAATTCCTTATCAATTAGTTGAAAAGTACTGTTGTGTTTAATCTCTATAAAAGGAGTTGTATGGTAATTTTCCATATAGGAAGCATTGCACAATAATTTTAAAACTGGACTGTTTGGATTTGATTTGCTCTCCTTTCTTATCTGTTTTTTCAGCGAGGTGTGAATGACGTTTTGGCAGCAATGCAGCAATACCAAGCTCTGTTGGTGACTAATCTAAGGAGTCAGCTACAAACTGTATTCCAGCAACATCAAGGAAGTGAACTTGAAAAGGAAGCGATGGCAGTATTTGACCGGATTGAGGATCCATTTGTCTCTGTTGCGACAACATACAGACAGGACAATGTGATTAAGGAAAATTTCAATTTTGTGGAGTCAGAGGAGGTTTCCGTTGGGTATACTGCCTGCTTGAAGAAAAAAGGGACAAAAAGGGTACTCTCTACAATACCCAAATGTTTTCATTACATACCTCTGATCAAAAGTTTAGAACAGTTATTGTCCCATCCAAAGGTTTTGGAAATGATAGATCAGCCGCAGAAATACAGAAATGGGTATTTGTATGACATCATAGATGGAGAGTTCATGAACTCACACCCTTTATTTTCAGCACGGCCCTCTGCTTTACAGATAATCATTTACTCTGATGAAATTGAAATTTGCAACCCACTTGGATCTCATGCTTCCAAGAATAAGTTACTAATGTTTTATTATACATTGGGAAACATTAATCCAAAATATAGATCAAAACTAGCTGCAATCCGTCTACTTGCTATTGCAAAGAAGAGCGAGCTGTCTGAATGTGGAGTTGATGGAATTTTGGGCAGGTTGTATGAGGACTTGGTAATGCTATATGGTGGTGTTAATGTTCAAACTGGGAATGGTGAGCGTGAAATATTTGCAGCATTGGTTTCAATATGTGGAGACACATTAGCACAACATGAGCTTTGTGGATTTAAAGAGGGTGTTGGCTTTGCCTATAGTAAGTGCCGGCAGTGCGAATGTTTGTTTGAGGACATGCAAATGTATTTTGACGGGGACAACTTTGAGCTCAGGACACTAGAAAGACATGTTCGGCAGTGTGGTGACATTGAGAAGGCAAATACTGAGTATCTTAGAAACCGTTTAAAAACTACATTTGGCATCAACAGAAGGAGCAAGCTGGTAGAATTTCCTGCCTTTAACTTGATCCAACAAACACCCCAGGATATGATGCATATAATTCTTGAAGGCATTGCTCCATTAGAAATAAAGTGTGTGATAAAACACTTTGTTCTTTTAGGTCAGCTTGACATAGATATCCTCAATACTGCATTAACTGGATTTCCCTACTCTCCACTTGATATCAGAGACAAACCAAGCCCTATAGCTTACAGCACATTAGCTTCAAGTGATAATAAGTTGAAGCAGTCCTCAGGCCAAATGATTGTTCTACTAAAAATATTGCCATTTCTTATTGATACAGTTAAAGATAATGAATACTACAAAATAATTCTTGAACTCATAGAAATTGTTCAAATTTTGTTTGCTCCTGTCATTGGTCTACAGACAATTAGCAAGTTGAAAACACTAATTGAACAGCATTTAAAACATATGAAAACTCTTTTCCCTGATAACAACATTACCCCAAAACAGCATTATTTGATTCATGCTCCTTCACAGATAAAATTCCTGGGACCAATGGTCCGTCACATGTGCATGAGATTCGAATCAAAACATTGTTTTTTCAAACAGTGGGCCTCAAAACTAAATTTTAGAAATGTTTGCAAGTCTTTAATAAGGCATAATCAAATGTATGAATGTTGTCAAAATGTAAGTCATTCTGAACACCCAATTTTTTTTAATGAGTGTGCATTGGGACCAACATCAGAAATACGCAACATGTCATATTTAAAAGAAAAAATGAGGGCTTTCCTTGGAAATGATGACATAAACAATGCAATGTCTGTTAAATGGATTAATCTAAATGGTAATAAATATATACGGGAGAAGACATTACTTGTGACTGCTGTTAATTCCAATGATTTACCTGAATTTGGACTTGTGAGCAATATCTATGTAATTAACTCATCATTATATTGTTTCGAGTTCCAGCAGCATAATACTGTTTGTTATGATAGAAATTATATGGCATATACAATAGAGATTCCAAACATGGCACAGGCAACTGAACTAATAATGGCTGACAGTCTGGTAGATTTCACTCCATATTATAGTTATACACACAAGGATGTGACATATGTTCCTACAAAATATTATCTGGGAGATGTGCTTGGGCTACACAGAGCCTCATCTGAAGAATTGTAAAAGGCACACTGTTTGTGTTGGCCTCTCATAGACAAACTGTTTTTTTTGTTTTTGTTTCATGATTGTTTCTTCTTTTCATGTATCAACATAACTTTAATATGAACAATGTAACAGCAGATCAGTAATCAATCCATAAATTAATAGCAGTCTTTATGCTGATGCTTACAGGATCCTAGTGCATAAACCATATTCATTGTGACTGAATGCAGTTGAGTCATTTGTTTTATTTATGAGCCATGGAGTTTTTGTCCAACATGGTTATTTGTATTATGTTGTATAGACCAGCCTGCTGTCATGTTAATATGTTTGATATAAAGCAGCAGGTTCAGATGGCCTGAGAACACAAAATGAAAATAAACAACCTTTAATTGTTCTTGTTTCTTGGCATTCTTAAATTGAGAAATTGTGACAAGTGGTCTTACTCTTAAAATAGGGAAAATAATCTTGTTGCTCCACTGGGTTTTTTTGTAAAAAAATGTTATACCCTGTTACTGGTTTATTCTAGCTCAAAATTAGCTGGCATATCTTATTAAGAAAATGTTAGCTGTACTTTCTTAAAATTAGATTATTTCTCTAATGCAAAACATGCTTGACAAGATTAATTTTCTTTTTGGACAGAAAATAGGAATTATTTTCTTGATTCAAGCCTTTTTTATTTTCTTAAAATTCCTTTTTTGCAGTGTATGCAATTAACAAGAGACAGATGCAACACTTAAAATACAGTCCACGATTAAAGCAAAGATTATCAAATGTTAATGGAGCCAATTTCACAGGAGTTCACCGGAAGTAATATATTCAGTAATAAAAATTAGGTTTGAGAAGCTGGACATGCTGTAGAAATGTACCAAAGTCAACTTTTACTCTCTACGATAAATTACACAAGAGTGTTTAACTACATCACTTTTAAAAATAATAATGTTACCTCCATATCCTGAAGGAGTTCGTCGGCACCCTGAAGCGCTTCTTCCAACTCAAGATCCTCCGAATCACTCATTATTCAAACTAAAGAGGAAAGAGATTTTGATAGAACTCATTGACACAAAGAAATACATAAAACACATAAATAAAGCAATCCAAATGATTTTCAGTGTTTGTGCTCCGTTCAACAATGTTAGCAATTTACGTTAGCATTATGGGTTTGTACAGAGCTAGCAGAAGAATTACACACCATGCGATGCTATTTGCGCCAGGGCATACAATATTAGCAACGTGCAATTCCTTTAATGTTTGTAATAGATTAAATCCATCATCGGTGGATTAAAGAGCTAATGCTACAGTAGCCATGTGCAGTCGTAAGCTTACTCTACCGAGCACACTGACGGCAGCCATTTTTAAATGCCTTAAACTGTTACATACACTTTCACTTTCTCAAAGTACTCTTTTTTTTACATACCTGCGTTAGATTCTTTGTCTTCTTTGTCCTCGTCTTCGTCTTCTTCTTCTTCTTTGGTGTTTTACGGCAGTCGGCATCCTTATGGTTGCATATACCGCCATCTTCTGGACTTTACTTTTTTACTATTTAATTTCCTTTCCCTTTAAACTCTTTTTATTAACCCAGTTAAAACAAGATACCCCATTATGATGTTCCTCCCTTCTCTACATTTCCCACATTCTATTATACTTTTGAAACTTTTCTCCACTGCTCCTGTCCTCCGCAACCCTGCCATCATCTCTTCCCTCTCCCTTTCATATCCATGACATTCAACCATCACATGCTCCACTGTCTCTCTCCCCCCACAGCTACATAGACCAGTTGGATGTTTCCCTATTATGTTGAGTGTGCTATTTAATCTACTGTGCCTACTGTGCTATTTAATCTACAGGTTTTAGAAGTGGCCACTCCACCGAAACAGCCTTACTATCTGTCTCAGAAGCCTTAAAAACAGCCAGAGCAGAGGGCAATCATCGGTACTCATCCTTCTCGACTTATCGGCTGCCTTCGATACAGTCAATCACGACATACTCCTAACCACACTCGCTAACATGGGCATTACAGGCTCTGCCCACTCCTGGCTCGAGTCCTACCTCGCTGGACGCTCCTTTAATGTGTCTTGGCAAGGTCGTCTGTCATCGACTCATACCCTCTCCAAGGGGGTGCCGCAGGGGTCGGTACTGGGTCCCCTTCTGTTTGCCATCTACACAAACCTGGGCGCTGTACTTGATGATCGTCTTTCTCTCTCTGAGCACATTTCCTCCGTAGCGAGGTCATCTCGCTATGCATTGTACAATATTAGAAAAATCAGACCGTACCTGACCCAATATGCCGCTCAGCTCCTAAAACAGGCTACAGTCAGCTCCCGCCTTGATTATTGCAACTCACTCTTGGCTGGCCTACCTGCTTGCGCGATCAAACCTTTGCAAATTGTCCAGAATGCCGCAGCGCGACTGGTTTTCAATCAACCCAAAAGGTCACATGTCACTCCACTCTTCAGCGACCTGCACTGGCTGCCTGTAGCTGCCAGAATTAAACACAAAGCTCTGACGCTAGCCTACAAAACCACCTCAGGATCTGCCCCCGCCTATCTCAGGGTCTTACTAAAGGCTCACGTCCCGACCAGGGCGTTACGCTCCGCTCACACAAACCGTCTAGTTGTACCCTCGCCTCTCGCAAAGCGAGGTCACTCTAAACTCTTCTCTGTGGTCGTCCCCAAATGGTGGAATGACCTACCAACGGCTACTAGAACAGCAACATCCCTTTCGACCTTTAAAAAACTTGTAAAAACCTTTCTGTTTCGAGAATGCTTCCCTGCCTAACAAAACTAACAAAACTAACAACTATCCTGTGCTCCTTTACACCTTTCTCAGCTTATGTCCTCCTCTGTAAGTCGCTTTGGATAAAAGCGTCTGCTAAATGCAATGTAATGTAATGTAATGTAGTCTGCTCATTGTCACCTCTTCCAATCTGTTCACCTTCTGCTCGTGCTCGTGCTCCGTTTTATACAGACCTGGGAAGATACCTTTTGGTATCAGAGGTGAAGGGGCGTGACAAATCGTCGGTGGTCGAGCATTCTGGGTAGTGTAGGCCTTTCCGCTATCTAAAACATACGAATAAAAGTTTATTTCTCAGGCTAGAAGGAGAAAAAAAACATACCGAGGGCCACAACATGAAGCTATTTTATTGTTGAATTATCAGTGACACTTTGGCGTGTTTGTGCTGAGAAACGTATTATTAAAAGAAATCTTTACCAAAGTGAGAAAAACAGTTCCGGGCAGAGGGTCCTCGGTTGTCCAATCAGATTGTAGCTTGCAGCGTCATGTATCGCTGTGGTCGGGTTATTATTGGAGTGAATGGACGGCTGGAGCTCTGCTCTGAGTGTCTCTTACCAGCGCAAACGGATTATACTGGAGTCAATGTACAACCCAGTGCGTTTCATACAGACGCGGAAGGGTACCTTTTACGTCGGTATCAGACGTCAACGGGCGTGACAAAGCGTCGGTATTTTACGCGTTGGGAATGAGAACGGGTTGCAGGAAAAGAGGAGGAGAAATATGGCCATGATAATAAACATGTCATCAATCCAACTATGGTTCAGGTGTTGTGTTTGTTCTAACAGTTAACTTTTTTTGTGTCCCTTTGAAAAGATGTCCTGACAAACTGTTGAAATTTACAAGGTATTCCTTGATCAGACCATCTGCATCTTCTCCCAGGAAGATAGTGAGGGCTTTCAGCACACATTTCCTCCGATGATTAATGTCCACAGTCTCGAACAACAAATGTTGATTAAAAACAGTAATTCACAAGCCCAGAGATTCATTATAGAAAGAAAAGGGGATGAGTTCAGTGGTGTATTTTTTGAGTCGCTAAAAACATTCATGCATATGAAAGCCATGATTAGCATTGGCCTGCCCATATTAATGTCTTTATGAAGGATTCAGATATATTTTGACAGCCCTCTTAGTTATGAAGTATCTTGTTTGATGGTACAGATTTACCTGGTCCAATGTGTCCATGATGTTTGCAATCTTTTGGCGTGTTGCTCCTCCTTTGGCACGTATGACTTTGATCAGCTGACTTGAGTGCACGTCTAACTGGGCCATGAACTTCCCCTCAAGAGGAACAGCCATGAGGCTCTGGAACTCTGTATTTATCTAAAAACAAAACACAAATATGTATTATGGAACAAAATGCTGAAACTGATCTCATCTTGTATGCCAAAATGTCTATATCCCAAAAAGTATAACATATGTGGAAATTCAAAATGTAAATTCTGTCATTAAGTTCAGTGTTATACAATCTCAACCACATCAAGTCATGGCTGAAAGATAACTGCAATAAATCCTGAAGCATACAGACTTCGATCACTTTAGTTCCATTCTTACCTCTTTCTGTGTGAAGAGTGCAGGCTATCTGTCCTTCAATTCCTGAATGCTTGGTTCTTGGTTTACCACCTCATGTCATCTGTAGGCAAACGTGTTAGCCATTTTGTCTGCGATGACCCTTTCATTGTCTCTTATCCCGATCTCTGTCAGAAGTTCTAGTCTCACTTTTTCCATGCTGTCCAGAGTCTCACCAGTAGGAAAGGTTGGATAAAAGTTAGCTTCAGAACGTTTTGGCTTCTTCACTTTTTTAGCAGGGTAAGTATCTGTAGTAGCTTTAGATTTCAAGGAGTTTACACACAGCTCTGGACACCCCTGTAATTTGAGCTGGGTCCTGTAGTTTGCCATTTTGTACTTCAGTCATTGTTTCCAACCGTAGCAGCCATTGAATGAGCCAGGTTCTTTCAAACATGGGTGCTTTTTGATAAGGGCCTCTGCAGCTGTTCAGAAATGTGCATCCTCTGGATAGGCCTTGTAACAGTAAATTTCTTCTGCTACTCTTTTCAGGATATCAGACAGCATTCAGGAGCTGAGAGTCAACATTTTTTGGCTCACACGGTACTCAATATTCCCCCTCTCTAGCTGTAGCTCTGTGTCATATGAAAATTGGGGAATTGCAAAGTCTTCTGATCACTGTTGTGTTCGAGATGACACAGATTCAGGGGATGAGAGGATAATTGTGTCATTTGATGCCCCCAAAGCACCGTCATCAGACTCAAATGAATTAGACAGAGATGAAGTGGACTGATGGTCACTGATCAAAGGTGGATTTGTTTGCTGGTGGATCACTTTGACTGTCCCCAAATTCTGAAGTTCAGTGGTAGAATTCAGATTGAAGAAGTCGTTGCCAAAGTCTTGGTCCATGTATTGCAGTCTGAGGTTATCTTTTAACCCAAAGGTAGTCTTTATCGTGCCAAGAAGGTCGTCAAGTGACTCTGGGATGCCATTTGGAAGAGTCAGCTTTTCAATGTTGTTCCCTCTTAAAATCACCTTCAGTCTTGCAGGTGTTGAACCAGCCATGGTGGTCTGAGAACAGAGCACAAGCACAGTCAGTGAGGATCAACATGTAAACCACTGACATTTCCAATTAGGAGAATTTAATGTCAATCTAGAGGAAAAGAGAGAATGCAAAGAGAGGAGGAAAGGGGAGGAGAAAATTAAGAGGAGAGGTGGAGATCAGCTGAGGCAGCGAGGAGAGAAGGCAAACTGAAGAGGAGAGGGGAGGAGAAGAGAGATGGCGAGAATATGGGAGACATCGAAGAAAAGAGAGAAGGAGAGGTGGAGGAATTGAGAGGGGGTGAGGAGAATATTGGAGACAACAAGGAGAGGAAAGAAGAAAAAGAGAAGAGAAGCAGAAGGGGGGAGAGCATAGGATTAGCATTCACTGACTGGAATCCAGTTTAAATGATTCGCTTTGTGTTGGGCAATGTGGCAAAAAGCTGAGATGAGATCTAGTCTCGTATCACCATATTGATATATTGTAATATTGGCCAACTCTCCCCCTTTGTTTTTCCCAAATTATTTATATACACCCAGTAAAGCGTGTCTCTTTGTTTCTCCAGTGCTATGCTTCATGCGAATCATTTAAACACAAAATGTATTCATCAAATGTAGCCAGCCCTCTCTAATTCGATTTTAAAAGGGATAAGTTCAAAACAAAAGTTTGAAAACAAAACCCAAATGCCCATATGTACATTTTTTTTTTGCAATTGTTTTTTATATATATATAAAGCTGATTCCTGTTCAGTGTAAAACTAAATTAAGTTTAAATGAGACATTACTATTTTGAGCTTGCATACCTTTGTTGTTGATGAAGTGAAAGTACGCAAGTTCACAGGTAAAACGAGCTGCCTGGCACGCCTCCACACAGGAATGCCCCTCTTGAAGTAGTCACAGAGCTGAGAAGAAGTTAGGTCAAAGGGTGGCGGTGGGGCATCACATTGGACACCAAGCCAAAGGTTGTGGCACTGTCCAGGGTTCCAACCAGAGGTGATGTAATCATTCTGCCATCAGCAGACACCCCTCTGGAGAGGTTGACAGGAAGGAAAGGAAGCGCTACAAGTCCTAAAGGTTAAAGCTATGTTCGAGTTAGTCTGTTGATCTTTCATCATGTTTATAGTGTTCATCTGTATCCATGTACTTAAATTTATGTATTCAGACACAGACTAGAAGTGTGCTAGGTCTATAAGAAATCTGATGGCTGTATTTTCTGTGTTCAATAGCGTAATACTTTCTTCTATGACTTCTAATTTTGATTTATAGACATTTGTCCTCCATTCTACAAAGATTGAGTCGTGTTGATTATACCAGTAAAACTATTAGTACTGTACATACAAATTTGTTTACATCTCATGTTGAAAAGGGCTTACAGACAATCACCTGCATTTCGCATTTACTGTAAGTGTTGAAATTACCACTACAGTTAAACTTTACCTCCCACATTGCCCGTGGCCGTGAGCGCATGAACTGTGCGCACCAACAGGCATACTGCAAACCACCACTCGTGTATAAATGCGCGCGCCCGAAGTAACACCAACACACTGCATGAATACACAACTTTAAGCCTGCGTTACGATATTAAAACAAGAGAGTCCCGCCAGCAAACTATTAACTTAACCGACATGTACAAGCACAAACTACGGTACTAACAGGTCTGATATTTACATTTTGCTAATGTTAGCAGGGCTGAATAATAGCCCTGGTCAGGTCAGTTTACTAAACACTTAACAAACTTAACAATACAGTTGGACTATTTATATATCTAATATATTAAAATATTAGTTCTACATTTTACTTACCTTCAAGGACTATGGAAAAAGTGATATCTTTGTTACCTTATTCCCAAATTGTTGGAGCCGAAAAAATGGCGTCTCAACCGCAAGTAGAAAATTCTGGGGAAGGCGGAGACGTCATGACGTCAGACGCACTGCGTCACGAGAAATCTAATTGATGCAGGTTGACTCAAATGAGAATAGCAGGTTACATCTGTACTGAGGGAACAACACTGTTACGACCATAAAATGGTATGAAAGAAGTAACATAAGAACCAGATTTTAAAGGTTATTAAACAAAAGTATTTTATTAAATGAAAGTTTTTAGATTGTTTTAACAAAAGGAGGTGAGGCAAAAGGGAACTAAGGGCGAGCAAGTGCTGTTAAACGAACAAACAAATATAACAAAAGAAGAACTCTAAACAGAGCCTATTATCTAACTAGAAACTCAAATCAAGAAAGAAAAACCTCACTAACGTAGTCCAACTCTAAATAACAAAAACACATCAAACAGCACCTCTAAACTAATGGGGCTAACAGAAATACACTCTAGTGTGATCAGTATATATATCTAAACTAATCCCTGCCCAGTCCCAACAATTCAATACTCTATCCTCCACAGTTACTAATACCAACAAACGAGGCAAGCTCACAACCACCACACAAACAAGTGAAGCCGCCACGATGCTCGGGCGGCTGTGGTTTAAATCTCGGTGATGCTGCTGCGGGGGCCCTCTCATTGGTGGCGCGGAAATCATGCCGCACCAATCCTGGCCCTGCTTAGCTGCCGAACGTGTTGTCCCCGCCTACTCCAGTTTGGGGCCAACCAGGGACCGGGAACCGCACACCTGAATTTACCTATAGTGGGAAAACAAACACTACACACACACGTATATGCGCAGGGCGAAACGGCGACAGCCTGTAACACCCCTCCCCTTAAGACAAAAAAATATACCCCTTTTTTTGTTACACACCAAATTACATTTTCGTTTTCTTTTCTACACACGAGATGACACTTGTCATCTTCTTCTAAACCTGGTTACCAACCGATATGTCAACGTGTAAGTCAGGTGTGATCTAAACGAAAAGTGCACAAAGCGACCCACACAGACAGATAACTCACAAAAGGAACTACCGATGGCAGAGGCCAACAAAAACATAAGGAGGTCGTGTAGCCGTTTACCTCCGCCCGGCCTACCAGTACCCCTGGGCCAACGTTGTGCGCCTCTACCACCCTCAACATTACCCACGCCAGAAAAATTAACGCAAACACAAACCAACCTATTACGGTACGCTGGGGCAACATGATTCCGTGCGATACATTGTCATTCTCCCTATCATCATCCTCGCCTCTTCCTGTCCGTGCCTCACGATCGGAGGACTCCAACTCTAACGCATGAGTTACCATCTCTCCTGCCACGTCATTTCCCATTAGAAACACCACATCTTTAATAGGTAACTCGGGGCACACAGCAATGGGGAAGAAGCCAGTTACAAGTTTACTGGCTACATGGACAGGGTGTAGATCTCTGGGTGCGCGACCCATCTCAACGCCGCGTAACACCGTGCCATACCCACAAGCGGACTGCTTCGAAAACGGTAGCACAGAGGAAAGGATTACAGATTGGGAAGCACCAGTATCTCTCAAAATGCGTACCGAGCGCTGATCTGCAGGTTCACCCGTCAGCGACACTAAGCCGTCAAAAATGAACGGTTTAAACCCATCATCACCACTCTTAACACTATCCTCCTCAGTGCCAGTATCCGACACGGTCTGGATCAAGCCGACACTTTGGGTTTGCGGCTCACCTTGGGTCTGCAGTTGCTCCTTACGCTTCAGTAATAAACAGTTAGCAATTATGTGCCCAGATCGGTGACAGTAAAAACACTCACGGTCCTCTTTCCTAGGGCTCTGCACCTTGGGCACACCATTTCGCCGCGTTGGTGCAGAGTTAGGCTGCTCCACAGGGACCGACGGGAATACTGCCTTATGCGTTAGTACAAACTCTTCTGCTAGTACAGCAGCGGAGGACAACGAAATCACTTTCTGTTCGTTTAGATAAATAACGATACGCTCCGGCAAACACTTTTTAAACTCCTCTACTAGCATTAACTCACGCAAGGAAGTGAAGTCGTTAACTGTACATGCTGCAGTCCAATTATCAAATAGTGTGCCCTTCTCACGGGCAAACTCTACAAATGTTCTCTGCTAAGCCTTCTGAAGGTTTCTGAAACGTTGGCGGTAGGCTTCAGGGACCAACTCGTACGCTCTTAGTATGGCAGATTTCACCGAATCATAATTCAAGCTCTCCTCTAAAGAAAGCGCCGACATAACCTCCTGCGCTTTGCCGTGTAACTTACATTGGAGCAACAGTGGCCACACATCAACAGGCCACTGCAGCGCAGAGGCTATGCGTTCAAAGGCACTAAAATAGCTGTCAACTTCGGTTTCCCGAAAAAGAGGCACTAAAGTAATATGCTTACTAATATCAAATTGCCTCAGTGAACTGGTGGAGGGAGGGAACGTACCTGGCACAGCACCGGCGGAGTCACGCAGCGCGTGCGCCTCCAGCTCCAGCTGACGCAGCCTCACTGCTTTGTCAGCTTCGATCTCCAGCTTTCTTATTTCGAGCTGGTATTGCAGCTGTGCTTGTCGATCCTGGGCCTCTAGTTGGAGACGGGCAATGCGGACCTTCACCCTTGCCTCGTCCCTAGACCCCGAGCTAACTGAGGAGAGAGGATCATAGCGGGGCAGAGTAAACGGTGTCTTCAGCCGCGCACCTGCCCCTGTCTCTCCTCCTCCCGCAGCTACAGCACCCTGAGGCTCAACCTCAGGCTTTGGGCCACCCTTGTCACTGAGGGCGCCCTCCTCAGACACAGCACGTTCAGCCGTCTCTGGTGCCACCAGGACTCCCCTTTCCACTAAGTTCCTGACGACTAGAGCCTTTAGCTCCTTTTTGACCAACTGTCTCGAATAAGGGAAACCAAAGTGGAGCGCAATCTGTGCCAAATCACACTTCTTACATTTATCGATTTGATCGAGCGATGGGTTGGGATGGGAGGCAAAAGGGAACTAAGGGCGAGCAAGTGCTGTTAAACGAACAAACAAATATAACAAAAGAAGAACTCTTAACAGAGCCTATTATCTAACTAGAAACTCAAAACAAGAAAGAAAAACCTCACTAACGTAGTCCAACTCTAAATAACAAAAACACGTCAAAACAGCACCTCTAAACTAATGGGGCTAACAGAAATACACTCTAGTGTGATCAGATATATATATCCTCCACAGTTACTAATACCAACAAACGAGGCAAGCTCACAACCACCACACAAACAAGTGAAGCCGCCACGATGCTCGGGGGGCTGTGGTTTAAATCTCGGTGATGCTGCTGCGGGGGCCCTCTCATTGGTGGCGCGGAAATCATGCCGCACCAATCCTGGCCCTGCTCAGCTGCCGAACGTGTTGTCCCCGCCTACTCCAGTTTGGGGCCAACCAGGGACCGGGAACCGCACACCTGAATTTACCTATAGTGGGAAAACAAACACTACACACACGTATATGCGCATATATAAATGGATAATGGATCAAATGTAGAATAGAAATAGAAATGCATGAAAATATAGAAATAGCTTATTACCGCAGTTCATTTCTTTTTCATTTATTTTGTAACGTTTAATCATGTGAAATCATAATCACTGCCGTTTCTTTATAATTATAAAATAGCAATTAAAGCTGCAAGCAGCGATGGTCGGGTCCTTGCATATGTGCGCATGTGGAAATGTGCGCATGTGGAAATGTGCATAGAGCTCCACGCCCACACCGTTTCCCCAAAATTCGTTCGTTCAAACTTGTCGAACCAGCCCGAAACAGCAAAAATGGCGATTTTTATTCTTAAATATCTGGCTTTCTGTTCATTGTAGCCCATTGCTCCAAGAGAGGTCCTGGCATGTTCTACAATTCGGCTGGGTTTCATAATTCTGTGTCTAAAACTGTGGCGGGGCTGTTCCAAAGAAAAATTCCAGGGGGCGCTATAGAGCACTTTTGCCTCACCTGCTCATTAATTATGCAGCCGAATTGTGCATAATATTGGTCTTAACAACCACAAGACGTTTCAGACAGTCCTGAGAAAGTATATGGAAGCACAACACATGAGTGTCTGAGAATCACAAGCAATCAGCAGGGGATTCGTGGTGATTTTTTCTTTGAATTTTTTTATGGATCGCCACGCCCACACCGTGTCCCCAAAATTCATCCTTTTGATAACTTTTACTCAGGACGTCTATGTTAAAACTCCTACCAAGTTTGAAGTGAATTGGATGAAATCCCTAGGAGGAGTTCGTTCAAACATGACCCCTTCTCAACCAGCCCGAAACAGCAGAAATGGCGATTTTCATTCTTAAATATCTCGCTTCCTGTTCATTGTAGCCCATTGCTCCAAGAGACTTTTTTGTAGGTCTTGTTCTACCATTCGGCTGAGTTTCATAATTCTGTGTCCAAAACTGTGGCGGGGCTGTTTGAAAGAAAAATTCGGCAGCGTTGACTTTGACGCGCCGTCACGGCCACGCCCTCTGATAAAGTTGTGATTTTGATAACTTTTCATTGTCGAGGCCTTAATAACACACGCCAAGTTTTAAGCACATCGGATAAAATCCCTAGGAGGAGTTCATTCAAATGCGACCCCTGGAAATGAGGCCAAAACCGGAAAAGTGTACGCCGTACGGTTCCCTGTAGCCCGGGGCACCAAGAGACTTTTTTGTGCGTCTGGGCATGTTACATACTCCCACCAAGTTTCGTACACGTGGATGAAACCGTGGCAAGGGGCACCGCCAAAAACGCACACCCAGGTGGCGCTGTAGAGGCATATGCGTACGCCCATGTGTGAGACCCCCAAAATGCGAAATTTTACACCTGACATGGGGGGGATAGGCAAATTTTCGTGAGTTTTCGGGGGGGATATGGGCCGTCGAAAATGCGATTTACTTTTAGGAAGAAAAAAAAATACAAATGCGGAATAAAAAATAAACATACGAACTTCAATAGGGCCTCGCACCGCGTGCTCGGGCCCTAATTACATAAGAACTAGACAGCATGAACATGTTTGAACTACAAAACTATTGCTCAACATCCCCCGATCCTCCATCTGCTATCTGCTGCTTCTGTCTGCAGCCTGGCTGAGTGTAGTAGTTACCCCACGGATATAATCGTCAGTCCGATGTGGGACTTCCTGGTCAGATAGTACTTTTAACAAGAATCTTAAAACGCTAACACGCTGATCTAGTGATCAGGTTAGACGTTATTTCGACTGTACTGTTTCGTAGAGAAGAGATTCAGTAACGTTTGTCTCCAGTTAGGTCGTAGCCAGCGTTAGCGTCTCTAACTTTAGCTATGTCCGCCTCGAGTGGATGCTCCCCAGCAGGCCAGAGCTCGGGCCTCGGCCCTGGAATGTCTATGTTTCGCTGGCTAGAAGTGCTAGAGAAAGAGTTTGACAAAGCCTTCGTGGACGTGGATCTGCTGCTCGGAGAAATAGACCCAGATCAAGTGGATATTACGTACGAGGGTCGGCAGAAAATGACGAGCCTGAGCTCCTGTTTTGCTCAGCTTTGTCACAAAACCCAGACGGTGTTCCAACTCAACCATAAGCTCGAGGTCAGTAACTGTTTGTACGGTAAACGTTCCACTTGGGTGTTACATGTAAGTGATGGCGGTTATCATTCACAATACTCTGAGATCGAAGAGTGATTGGTGGTAGCAGTGCAGCTTTCTGTTGACACAACATGCATCCATTCTGAGTGGCATTATATACACTGAATATGATCTACCGTCGCTGTGTGTAACTTCTAAACGCTTACGTTGCGTTATGCCTCATGTTAGGCTATAAATAATGTAGCTGTATGACTGCATGGTATGTCACTGAAACGCCATGCCACTGATGTGACTGATATATTTGACTACATATTGTGCCTCTATTGAAGTACAGTTATATACAGAGCGCCATTCGACAGCTTCACACCTCAGGAGGCTACACACACACACACACACACACACACACACACACACACACACACACACACACACACACACACACACACACACACGGGAGGAGCTACCTGCTTCAAACAGTGACGGTGGCAGATAGCAGCAGCACTTCTGGTGGCAAGCTCAGCTGCTGTTGTTCTGGGCATCTGTTAGTGAGATTCATTTATTCATTCAAGTTTGTATTTAGAAAGAAATATCATATGTGTGTCCAAAATCCCAATTGTGTATATATGTCTCAATGTATCACAGGATTAAAGGCTTTCTAAAACTGAATATATTTAAAAACTCTTATTCTGTTTATGCAGTCATGATAAAGCAGATAAAAAAAAAGGTCACAATGAGTATATCATTGTAGTTATTCACTGTTTTATGAGTAGCTTTATTAAACCCGTTACTACAATATTTAAATATTTGAATCCTGGTCTATAGCAAGGTTTTGCAGTAAAATCTGTCTGAACATCATAACACAAAAGGCAGGCCCACTTACACATCAAAATGATGAGCCCTTTCCAAACACAGAGCACTTTGAGTTGTGCTTTCTGCTGGGTTCAGCACTGGCACAGTTTCACCACATAGCATATTTACTCATGGAGAAGCACATAAATGAAGGAAAAAATTATCTAAATTAGTTAATAAGCCTGTTGTACAAAATGCGTCTCAAATGCTCCTGTTGGAGTTTCAAGCCATGTCGAGAACAGACCAAAACAGTGTCAGCTTAGCCAGATCTCACTTTTATTCATTTTTATTTTTCCATTGTAGCATTAGAATTGCCTTTTTTGGTTCTGTTTTAAGTGCCTGGTGGGCTTCTGCTGTTAGCTATCTAGTAAATGCCCATAGGTCACATGGACATCTACTAGCAGAATACCTAATGGGGGCAGAGATGTATAAAGTACTGGAGTAAAGGAGTGGAGTAGAAGTACAAGTGCTATATCAAAAAACTGACTTGAGTAGAAGTTGAAGTGTTCTTTAAACACCATACTTAAGTAAAAGTACTAAAGTATTCAAATTTTTTGTACTTAAGTATTGCAAGTAGAAGTATGTAAAAAATTGCTACTCAAGTACTGAAAGTACAAGTAAAAGTACAAGTACTGTTTATATTATTTCAAATATTTATTAAGGCACAACTTCTAATGTTACAGTGTTACAATGTTCATGGTAGGGTTCTGTGATTTCCCATGGTCTGTGAATGCGTCTGAATGAATGCGAGAACGAGGGGGTGGGGGAGCAGGTGAGAGCGCGCCTGGGTGTCAGGTGTATGACGTACGGCGCACGAGCGAGTTTGATGTGTGAGACCGGGACTGTTCTGTTGTTTTTTTGGCGTGGTTACGGCCGACAGTAACCAAGTCCTGGAACCAAACCGTTCAGCAATAAATGCAGGTTTGTTGAATATCGCCTCGTCATTCATCACGCGTCTGACTGGACGCTACAGTAGTAACGAGTAACGATTCAGCACATGAAAAATGTATCGGAGTAAAAGTATTAAACTCATCAAAAATATGTAGTGCAGTAAAAGTAGAAGTTGGGGAAAAAAATAATATTCCAAAAAAGTACAGATACTGCATTTTAGTACTTAAGTACAGTACTTAAGTGGTTCCACTTCGTTACTATACATCTCTGAATGGGGGAACCCCTCTGGGCATATCTACATCACACTGCTGCTGCCACTGTTATGTGGCCACTACACATTGTCACAGCAGCTCTTCTGGCTGCTGAGCTTGTCACTTGGAAGAGCCACTGTTCTGGTGCATTCTTGATGAGACTTGAAACTCCAACAAGGACATTTTGTACAATAGACTGTCTGTGGTAGCTGCTGCATGTGGGGCTGCCACAGACAGTGGCAGGTCAGTGGCAGCTGAGCCTGTCAGCAAATAGCCACTGCTAGCTGCTGCAGTGACTATGTGGCGTGACCACAACGTGCCATAGACATGCCTGGTGTTCTGCCGGCAAGTATTTCACCTGATAGATGCCCATCACCACAGCTCCCGCTGCCTGCGTGGCATAATGATCATGTCTGATGATCATTATATTCTTTTTCAAACGTGCAATAGAGTCAAGTGTTGTAGTGAGCCTGCAGCACTAACAAGATGATCTATTTGGGAGGGGCTAAATGTATTGACCGTCGGAATGACTATTTTTCCCACATTCATGAACGTGGGAAAAATGGAAATTCACCGGAAATATAATAAAACAAGATAGTATTTCTTTCAAGAACAAATTAACAGTGATTAAAACATTATGGGCTTTCCAACAGTATAAATGAAATAATAATTATACTAACTGGAAATTCTACTGGAATATTTGAAGGATATTAAATAAACATTTACTTTCTTTGAAAAAACATGTCTACAAATTTATTCTAGGCTATGCAAAAGTAAAGTAATAGTGAAAAATTGAACAACCGCATTTCATTTTCGGTTTCGGTATTCGGCCAACCATTTAATTTTTATTCAGTTTAGGCCGAAAATTTTCATTTCGGTGCATCCCTAATAATAATGAGACGTGGCATTGAATTAAATGCTGCTGTCTGTGTGGCTCAACGCATCATCGAGCCACCTTTTAGGGCCACCCACAAAATCCTGGGCTGAAAACTGGTGAAAGACTGTTTTAACCCTCTAACTTTACCTCTAGTTAGCCCTTCTTTATTGGATATGATTAATTTGTCTTTATTATCAGGATATGAACCACAGTCCTTCAAAATAGCTGTAATTAAATCTCTTCTTAAAAAGCCCACTTTAGATCCAGAGGTTTTAGCCAATTTACAGACTGATATCAAATCTTCCCTTTCTCTCTAAGATATTTGAGAAAGCTGTAGCTAATCAGCTGTGTGACTTTCTCCATAAGAAGAGTTTATTTGAGGATTTTCAGTCAGGATTTAGAGTGCATCATAGCACAGAGACCGCTCTAGTCACCTCCTAATGGCATCAGACAAAGGACTCATCTCTGTACTTGTCCTGTTAGATCTTAGTGCCACATTTAACACCATTGACCATCAAATTCTTTTACAGAGACTGGAACATCAAATTGGCATCAAAGGAACCTAAGCTGGTTTAAGTCGTATTTCTTAGATCAACCTCAGTTCACGTCAATGATGAATTCTCCATGCATACCAAAGTTTGTCATTGAGTCCCACAGGGTTCTGTACTAGGACCACTTCCATTTAGTTTATATATGCTTCCTTTAGGGAACATTATTAGGAATCACTCCAGTAATTTTCATTGTTATGCTGACGACACCCAATTATATTAATTGATCAAGCCTGATGAAACCAATCAGTTAACTAAACTCTAAGCATACCTTAAGGATATAAAAAGTTGGATGACCTAAAATTTTCTGATGTTAAATTCAGACAAAACTGAAGTTCTTGTAATTGGACCCAAACACCTCAGAAACTTCACCACTGACTCATCAAGTTTGATAGCAGCGCATCTTTTTGATTGACAGCTAATTGGCTAATAATCATTTTGTGTTGGAAGGGGGCGGGACAACTGTGAATTTTGATTGGACATAAATTTAAGTAGATTTGCAGAGGGACCGATTAAGTTTTCAAATTTATGTATGATTCACTGGCCCTTTAGCAAGCTACTTGGAAAGGTGTTGGAGACCCCTGTTCTAGAGACTTAGTTACTTTAGATGGGATCAACCCTGGCCTCCAGCTCCACTGTAAAGAATTCTTGGAGTTGTTTTTGACCAGGATTTGTCCTTTAATGTCCACATAAAACAAATTTCGAGGACTGCATTCTTCCACTTACGTAACATCGCCAAAATCAGAACGCACCGTGTCTCAGGCGGATGCAGAAAAAACTAGTCCACGCATTTGTTACTTCTAAGCTGGACTATTGTAACTCTTTATCAGGCTGCTGTTTCTTAGGACTTTGCAGCTAATTCAGAATGCTGCTGCACGTGTTCTGACAGGAACCAAGATCAGAGATCACATCTCTCCCATTTTGGCTTCCTTGCATTGGCTACCTATTAAATCTAGAATAGAATTTAAAATTCTTCTCCTTATTTACAAAGCTCTTCATGGTCAGACACCATCATATTTAAAAGAGCTCATAGTACCTTACTACCCCTCTAGAACACTGCGCTCTCAGGATGCTGGGTTTCTTTCGGTTCCTATAGTTTCCAATAGCAGATAGGAGCCAGAGCTTTCAGCTATCAAGCTCCTCTTCTGTGGTGTTAGGTGTTACTGAAAGGACAAATAAATGATCTTAAACTGAAATACATCAACTCACTCATGTGGCAGCATGGCAGACAGGAACAAAGGACCTAACAACACACACCCTGGTCCTTATATCACCTCCCCTGTGATGCTAGACTCCTGCCATCCTCCTGGTTGTAGGTGATCTTAGGGGTGGGCGATATATTGAATATACTCGATATATCGCAGCTTGTTCTACGTGAGATGTATGAAATGACTATATGACTATATGACTATGAATGACTATAACGACCATCGAGTACTTGTCACGTAAATGTTTTAAGCCGTCGGCATTTATTCTCCGGAGTTTGCCTGTGTCACTCACTCCTGCTGCTCACGGCATGGAGCACACTGCCCCGCCCACCCAGAAAAATCCCCTGCGCGCATGCGTATTGTCCTGTATCAAGTGAGAGAAACGAGGCCACTGGCCCACTCCGGAGGCGTACGCGCCGCGTACCGGTGCGCCGCGGTCACCGGAGCAAATAGCCTAGTCTAGTCAATAAGAGCACTCACACAGGGCGCGCCGCGGAGCGTCTCAGAAGCGTCTCCCTGCGCCACGGCGCGAGCATTCCGTAGCATTTCTATTTTTTTCGCGAGCCGCTGCTAAAACCTCGTAAATTTCAACAGAGCACTGCGCACCAAGACAGGAATCCGACACAGAATCAACATAATAAACTTTCCGCCCCCTTTCAAAATAAAACACAATACGCAGTTCATGTAGCTTATCACACTTCACATCAACGTTACGTCATGACCGGTGGCACCAGGTGAGCAGTCAATTGATCAAAGGGTCTCAACATGGACGATGAGAGACTAATTGTTGAAGTGGAACAACACACAATCATTTATGACACAACAGATGCTTTTTATAATATCCTCCACGTCGGAGAAGCAAAGTCAGCTGTTGTTGTTGTTTTACTTATATACAGTTTTATTGCGGGGTCTCGCATGGTACGTCCAGGATTCTCGCGTAAATACGGCCGGCTCACTACGCTGCCAAGACGCGCCCGGTGTGGAATTGACGCAGGGGCAGAGGACGCAGCTAAAAGGCGGCACAGCATTACTAATCGAATAGAAGGGTCTACTTGAATCATGACTGATGTTATTTTTTGCATCAAAGGGTTAAATTTAACATTCATAGTGATTTACAGGAGAAATAAAAATATCGAGATATATATCGTATATCGCGATATAGCTTAAAAATATCGAGATATTGGTTATAGGCCATATCGTGCAGCCCTAGGTGATCTCCACCCACGAAAGCTTAAGATTTTTAACAGCCGCCCCTTCAAATATGAAATATTTGAATTTAAGATTAAATCTCAATCTTATGATTATGTGTCGTTAGAGGGCATGTTCTCCATAGGTTTGAGTAATACTAGTCTGGCCACAGGTCTGATGTATCTTTTTCCATTAATGGCGACTTCTGCAGTCCGGACTCTACCATCCTTGCTGGGCCATAACATGGGTTACTTTTTCCCAGAGGCCACAACCCCCTTGGCAGTTGAGGATCCACCATTAAAACCACTGCTCCTTCCTCCAGTTTACAGTTGTCTTTTCTGCCATTTATGACGAATTTGCAGGTTAGGAAGGTAGTCTCTGATGAATCGGGACCAAAACAGGTCAGCTAATATCTGGCTGTGTCTCCATCGTCTTATACCAATGAATCCAGTACCTGCGTATACAGCTTGAGGGAGGGAGGCATCTTTCCTTGAGGAGGAGATTTAGGGTTATAGGATCTGGATCAGCTATGTCTGCAGAAACATATCCAATGGGTTTGGAGTTTAGAATCCTTTCTATTTCTGTCAGAACTGTAGCACGGACTTCTTCTGTTACTGTTTGCGACTGTAGAGCGACTCTTAAGGCAGACTTGATCAATCTCACTTCTCTCTCACACATACCACCGAAATGAGGGGCATTGGTGGGTTGAAGTGGAATGTATTTGTTGTTTCTCCAAATGTTCTTTTAAAGTTGGATTGAGGGTAGAGAATGCCTCTTTCAGCTCCCTTTTCCCCTTAAAGTTGGTACCGCAATCTGTTAGTAACTCATAAGGGCGTCCTCTACGGGCAATGAAACAGCGAAGGGACATGAGAAAACTGTCAGTATCAAGACTGGTGAGTATTTCTATGTGAGTACAGTGAGTGGTTAGGGCATTTGAACAATATCCCCCACATTTTCTCTCGTCTTCTCCCTATTTTGATGTTAAATGGACCGAAACAGTCAACACCTGTGGATCAGAAGGGAGGCTTCCATAATCTCAGCCTGCAGGGGGGTAAATCAGCCATTTTAGGATAAGCAGGCTAGCCATTTCCTACGTTCGTTACAAGTCCACTGGTGTTTTTTCACAGCTTGCCTACCACAGAGAATCCAGTAGGTATGCCGGATAGCTGCAAAAATTCTTTCTGGTCCAGGATGGAGGAGTTGTTCGTCATGTTTTATCAGGAGGCAGGTTGTGGGGTGTTTAGGGTCGAGAACTATAGGATTGAATAACATCAGGATCTAATGTTTCTATCTGCCGAAGTCTACCGCCTACTCGAATGAGCTCTAAAACGCTATCAAATTGGGGGGAGAGGGGAAGTAGACGATTCTGAGGGGAAATCTCTTTACCGGCTTTCAAGTTCTTGAATTCATCAGGGAAACTCTCAATCTGAGCCTGTGAGAGTAGGAATGCCTCGGTTTTCACTCAAGTCAAAGACTTTGTATCGACATGACTCTGACTGCAACCAGTCAGAGAACTACAGTATAATCCACCTGTAAGAACTACAGTATAATCTGTCCACAGAACTGCTGGACAGGAAGCATCAACTCTGTTAGAATCAGCTGAGACAACTGGGCACCTGTTAGGGCTGCAGACAACTCTAGACGAGGTATGGAGAGGGATTTCAGGGGTGCAACCCGTGACCTGGCCATCACGAAGGAAACGCGAGTTTGACCATCTTCGCCCTTCGCCTTTAGATATGCTACTGAACCGTATGCCCTCTCTGAAGCATCACAAAATACGTGTAGTTCTTTGTTTGTAGCTGAAGGTGAGTTACCATTACCACTGCTTTCGTACCATCGAGGGAAGTTGATATGAGTCAGTTCTGGGAGTTCACTCTCCCATTTCTTTCATGCTTGAGACAGATCTCCGTCTTTGATTGGTGTATCCGATTCTTTCTGATTATCCAGCACTGCTGAAGTAGGACTTTGGCTCTAGTAGTGAAGGGCACTATATATCCTAGTGGATCATATTGTGAGGCAAGGATTTTGTAGATGTTTCTTAGGGTGAGGTTATGGTATGGGACAGGTCTATACTTAAAGCCCAAGGAATCGGATGAACAATGCCAAATTAGCCCAAGTGCGCCTTCCCTTGGGTCTGTTTGGTCTTGGTTTAGCCAGAGCTCAGCACTGTCCGATCGTGCCTCTGGTGGTAAATCATCCACAACAGATTGACTATTGCTGGCCCACTGCCTAATCTCGAATCCTCCTGTGGTCAGTGAAGCTCTCAGCTTTTGCAGGAGTTGTTTTGGCTTCTACTCGAATGGGAGACATTGGAGACAGTTATCAACATAGAATGGCTGGGTAACGGTTTCAACAACATCTGCTTACTGCTCAGTGTGATCCTGGACATGCTTTTGCAATGCATATATATAGCACAGCATGGGCTGCTAGTCATTCCAAATGAGGGGACTTGCCATTCATAACCTCTGGTGGTATTTTGCATTCCATGTTGCGCCATAGAAACCTGAGAAGGAGTCTGTCTTCAGGTAACAGTCTCACTTGGTGAAACATAGATTTAATGTCACCACTAATCGCCACTCTATGCTGACGGAATCACAGGAGCACACCAATAAGGGAGGGACCTAGAGTAGGACCAGGAAGCAGCTGATTATTGATTACTTGGCCTTGATACGAAAAGGAGCAGTTAAACACTATGCAATGTTTACCATTATGCTCAATAAGGTGATGAGGAATAAGATTCTGGGGACTGAGTGACTTGATCAGGTCTAAGTTGGCTATATAACCAGCTCAGACTAGCTTATCTACCTCCTTATTGTAGATTTCAGCTAAATCTGGTTTCTTCTGCAACTGCCGCTCAGCTCTTCGGAGGAGGGTCATCACAGAGTCTTTGGAAGACTGTAGTTTCTGGCATTTTAAAATCTTAGCAGAGGGGTTACATAGCGCTCTATTCCATCCACATTCACTCTAGTGGTCTTTTCCTCCAGAAGTTCCATAGCTTCTTTGTCCTGCTTCGATCTAGTGATGAGCTTATCGTTCCTATAGGGGAGAACATCCGCCTGCCACAATTTCTCCACATCACACTTTAACTCGGCCTATGGGCTTGTTGTTGATGTGAAAAGACACTGTGGTGTGTCCTGTGGTCCGGGTAGGAATGTAGGCCCTTGAAGAGCCCAGCCCAGTCGGGTGTTCACGGCTATGGGTGCCCTCTTAGAATCAAAGGGCATACGAACAGGTTGACAGGAGTTATAAGATGGGGGTTATCAGTCCCAATGAGGATCTGAGGCTGTACATTTGAAAAGGCATCCAAAGGCACATCATGTAGATGGCAATAGCGTTGTCTAAGCTTGTTGATAGGGTAGGTTTGCTCCAACAAGAGAGTCTGTCAGATGTAAATGCTCCTTCTATCACATATTTTCTAGCTTGATTTGAGCTGCAGCTATCTTTAAGGTAACTGTCCTACCCTGCAGGGTTTCTGTTTCTTGCCTTACTGTACGCAGGTCAAGTTCTCAGCCGCCCCGTTTAACTCTAGGTTCTTTGTGGCTAAAGGCAATATGATGGTAAGCTCTGAGCCATCGTCCAAGATTGCATAGGTCTCGAGGGTGTGGTTCTTGTTACTCAATTTAACTTTTACTACTTTAAGCAGGACTTTGGGGGACTCCCAGGTGTTTACCGTTGCATTTAGGACAGGGCTTCTTCAGGTCACAAGTTGCCGCTAAATGCGACCTTCTACATCTCCAGCATCGTCCTTGCTCTTTTATCCATTTTGCAACTCTCTCTGCACTTAATTCCTGCAGCCTTTCGCAGTAAGTCAGGGAATGGTTTGGGGACTGACAATAGGGGCATGAAAATTTGGGTTTATGTCTAGCCTTATCTCCAGCAGTTGTGGTTTGTGCAGCGGCTTTGGACTAGCACCGTGGAGTATGGTAGTCGATGATAGGGCAAACTTTGGTCTCAGACTGTGTTCTCTTCTTGGGTATTTGAAAGGTGTCCGTTTGAAAGTTTGCGACCTGAGCTGCGACTGCTTGGCACTCTGCTTCTCCTTGGAGCCATAGTGAGAACTCCACTAGATTATAATGGGCAGTTGGGTGAGCTGCGCGAGCATGTCTTGCATAGTTGGCAACCGATTCAGCTGGTAATTTGCTTAATAGACGCTTAATAGCTCTGATGCTCCTGCTGTCCCTAAAGATTGCAACATACCCACCATGGATCCTCACTCTCACTGCAAACATATGGAAACTATAGGTATTACACGGGGGACTTTGGGAAGGTTCAGGATAGACTGTATTTCTCCCAGTGCCAGGTGATGTGGCTGACAGTACTGCTGCTCTAAGGCTGCTAGAGCCATGGTATAAGGACATGGTCATGAGCATAGGAAAGGGCATATGACGGCTGAACTCCGGTGAAGGTGACTAAACAGGATATGGTATTTGTATACTTCTGGTTCTTCGGGGGGTAAAAGGTTATTGAGGGCCATCTTTAACATTGCTAACTCATGGGGATCCTCGTGTATGAAGTTAGGGAATGAGGGTCCTTCAATGCGTGAAGCGTATCTTGGTCGGTTGTAGCTTTCAACCGGTTGCTGCTGCCATTCTGGGACTGATGGTTGTTGTGTGGAGGTAGGCTGAGATAGGGCTGTAGGCAGAGGTGGATATGCATGTTGAACTGGGTGACCATGAGTGGGGATTTGGGCAGAATGGGTTAAAAGCCTGTGAGTCGACTGAACAGAGGCTAGTGGTGCTTGGAAATGAGGTAAATCTAGGATGTGCATGGGCTGCTGGCACTTGACTAGAATGCACAGGAGCTTGTGGCACTTGGCTATAATAATCATAGGCTCCAGGCTGTTGACTAAGATGCACTGAAAGTACTGGCCTAGAGGCTACTTGGGCATTGTGCTTAGATGATAGACAGAGGGGCTGAAGACTGTTTGCTGAAATAGGCGTTGGTAGGCATAGCTTCACTGAAAGGTGCCGGGACTGAAAGCGGTTCAGTGACTGGTAGTTGGGCTGAGGGTCCTTGACTGGTAGGTGCAGAAACTGAGGGCGCTTGGCTGGGAGGTGCTGGGAGGAATATAAATTCTTGTTGCTTCTATTAGCAGGTTGTGCTAAAGTTGTGAGGGGTTTGTGCCCAGTCTTTATTAACTCTGCGGTGGCATTACTGGGTCGGCACACATTGGGATGGCAGTGT
>JAFMOB010000471.1:111567-239067 GCA_018985215.1 Larimichthys polyactis
TGAGAGGGGGTGAGGAGAATATTGGAGACAACAAGGAGAGGAAAGAAGAAAAAGAGAAGAGAAGCAGAAGGGGGGGAGCATAGGATTAGCATTCACTGACTGGAATCCAGTTTAAATGATTCGCTTTGTGTTGGGCAATGTGGCAAAAAGCTGAGATGAGATCTAGTCTCGTATCACCATATTGATATATTGTATATTGGCCAACTCTCCCCCTTTGTTTTTCCCAAATTATTTATATACACCCAGTAAAGCGTGTCTCTTTGTTTCTCCAGTGCTATCTTCATGAGAATCATTTAAACACAAATGTATTCATCAAATGTAGCCAGCCCTCTCTAATTCGATTTTAAAATGGATAAGTTCAAAACAAAGTTTGAAAACAAAACCCAAATGCCCATATGTACATTTTTTTTTTGCAATTGTTTTTTATATATATATAAAGCTGATTCCTGTTCAGTGTAAAACTAAATTAAGTTTAAATGAGACATTACTATTTTGAGCTTGCATACCTTTGTTTTGTTGATGAAGTGAAAGTACGCAAGTTCACAGGTAAACGAGCTGCCTGGCACGCCTCCACACAGGAATGCCCCTCTTGAAGTAGTCACAGAGCTGAGAAGAAGTTAGGTCAAAGGGTGGCGGTGGGGCATCACATTGGACACCAAGCCAAAGGTTGTGGCACTGTCCGGGTTCCAACCAGAGGTGATGTAATCATTCTGCCATCAAGCAGACACCCCTCTGGAGAGGTTTGACAGGAAGGAAAGGAAGCGCTACAAGTCCTAAAGGTTTAAAGCTATGTTCGAGTTAGTCTGTTGATCTTTCATCATGTTTATAGTGTTCATCTGTATCCATGTACTTAAATTTATGTATTCAGACACAGACTAGAAGTGTGCTAGGTCTATAAGAAATCTGATGGCTGTATTTTCTGTGTTCAATAGCGTAATACTTTCTTCTATGACTTCTAATTTTGATTATAGACATTTGTCCTCCATTCTACAAAGATTGAGTCGTGTTGATTATACCAGTAAAACTATTAGTACTGTACATACAAATTTGTTTACATCTCATGTTGAAAAGGGCTTACAGACAATCACCTGCATTTCACATTTACTGTAAGTGTTGAAATTACCACTACAGTTAAACTTTACCTCCCACATTGCCCGTGGCCGTGAGCGCATGAACTGTGCGCACCAACAGGCATACTGCAAACCACCACTCGTGTATAAATGCGCGCGCCCGAAGTAACACCAACACACTGCATGAATACACAACTTTAAGCCTGCGTTACGATATTAAAACAAGAGAGTCCCGCCAGCAAACTATTAACTTAACCGACATGTACAAGCACAAACTACGGTACTAACAGGTCTGATATTTACATTTTGCTAATGTTAGCAGGGCTGAATAATAGCCCTGGTCAGGTCAGTTTACTAAACACTTAACAAACTTAACAATACAGTTGGACTATTTATATATCTAATATATTAAAATATTAGTTCTACATTTTACTTACCTTCAAGGACTATGGAAAAAGTGATATCTTTGTTACCTTATTCCCAAATTGTTGGAGCCGAAAAAATGGCGTCTCAACCGCAAGTAGAAAATTCTGGGGAAGGCGGAGACGTCATGACGTCAGACGCACTGCGTCACGAGAAATCTAATTGATGCAGGTTGACTCAAATGAGAATAGCAGGTTACATCTGTACTGAGGGAACAACACTGTTACGACCATAAAATGGTATGAAAGAAGTAACATAAGAACCAGATTTTAAAGGTTATTAACAAAAGTATTTTATTAAATGAAAGTTTTTAGATTGTTTTAACAAAAGGAGTGAGGCAAAAGGGAACTAAGGGCGAGCAAGTGCTGTTAAACGAACAAACAAATATAACAAAAGAAGAACTCTAAACAGAGCCTATTATCTAACTAGAAACTCAAATCAAGAAAGAAAACCTCACTAACGTAGTCCAACTCTAAATAACAAAACACGTCAAAACAGCACCTCTAAACTAATGGGGCTAACAGAATACACTCTAGTGTGATCAGTATATATATCTAAACTAATCCCTGCCCAGTCCCAACAATTCAATACTCTATCCTCCACAGTTACTAATACCAACAAACGAGGCAAGCTCACAACCACCACACAAACAAGTGAAGCCGCCACGATGCTCGGGCGGCTGTGGTTTAAATCTCGGTGATGCTGCTGCGGGGGCCCTCTCATTGGTGGCGCGGAAATCATGCCGCACCAATCCTGGCCCTGCTTAGCTGCCGAACGTGTTGTCCCCGCCTACTCCAGTTTGGGGCCAACCAGGGACCGGGAACCGCACACCTGAATTTACCTATAGTGGGAAAACAAACACTACACACACACGTATATGCGCAGGGCGAAACGGCGACAGCCGTAACACCCCTCCCCTTAAGACAAAAAAATATACCCCTTTTTTTGTTACACACCAAATTACATTTTCGTTTTCTTTTCTACACACGAGATGACACTTGTCATCTTCTTCTAAACCTGGTTACCAACCGATATGTCAACGTGTAAGTCAGGTGTCATCTAAACGAAAAGTGCACAAAGCGACCCACACAGACAGATAACTCACAAAAGGAACTACCGATGGCAGAGGCCAACAAAAACATAAGGAGGTCGTGTAGCCGTTTACCTCCGCCCGGCCTACCAGTACCCCTGGGCCAACGTTGTGCGCCTCTACCACCCTCAACATTACCCACGCCAGAAAAATTAACGCAAACACAAACCAACCTATTACGGTACGCTGGGGCAACATGATTCCGTGCGATACATTGTCATTCTCCCTATCATCATCCTCGCCTCTTCCTGTCCGTGCCTCACGATCGGAGGACTCCAACTCTAACGCATGAGTTACCATCTCTCCTGCCACGTCATTTCCCATTAGAAACACCACATCTTTAATAGGTAACTCGGGGCACACAGCAATGGGGAAGAAGCCAGTTACAAGTTTACTGGCTACATGGACAGGGTGTAGATCTCTGGGTGCGCGACCCATCTCAACGCCGCGTAACACCGTGCCATACCCACAAGCGGACTGCTTCGAAAACGGTAGCACAGAGGAAAGGATTACAGATTGGGAAGCACCAGTATCTCTCAAAATGCGTACCGAGCGCTGATCTGCAGGTTCACCCGTCAGCGACACTAAGCCGTCAAAAATGAACGGTTTAAACCCATCATCACCACTCTTAACACTATCCTCCTCAGTGCCAGTATCCGACACGGTCTGGATCAAGCCGACACTTTGGGTTTGCGGCTCACCTTGGGTCTGCAGTTGCTCCTTACGCTTCAGTAATAAACAGTTAGCAATTATGTGCCCAGATCGGTGACAGTAAAAACACTCACGGTCCTCTTTCCTAGGGCTCTGCACCTTGGGCACACCATTTCGCCGCGTTGGTGCAGAGTTAGGCTGCTCCACAGGGACCGACGGGAATACTGCCTTATGCGTTAGTACAAACTCTTCTGCTAGTACAGCAGCGGAGGACAATGAAATCACTTTCTGTTCGTTTAGATAAATAACGATACGCTCCGGCAAACACTTTTTAAACTCCTCTACTAGCATTAACTCACGCAAGGAAGTGAAGTCGTTAACTGTACATGCTGCAGTCCAATTATCAAATAGCGTGCCCTTCTCACGGGCAAACTCTACAAATGTTCTCTGCTAAGCCTTCTGAAGGTTTCTGAAACGTTGGCGGTAGGCTTCAGGGACCAACTCGTACGCTCTTAGTATGGCAGATTTCACCGAATCATAATTCAAGCTCTCCTCTAAAGAAAGCGCCGACATAACCTCCTGCGCTATGCCGTGTAACTTACATTGGAGCAACAGTGGCCACACATCAACAGGCCACTGCAGCGCAGAGGCTATGCGTTCAAAGGCACTAAAATAGCTGTCAACTTCGGTTTCCCGAAAAAGAGGCACTAAAGTAATATGCTTACTAATATCAAATTGCCTCAGTGAACTGGTGGAGGGAGGGAACGTACCTGGCACAGCACCGGCGGAGTCACGCAGCGCGTGCGCCTCCAGCTCCAGCTGACGCAGCCTCACTGCTTTGTCAGCTTCGATCTCCAGCTTTCTTATTTCGAGCTGGTATTGCAGCTGTGCTTGTCGATCCTGGGCCTCTAGTTGGAGACGGGCAATGCGGACCTTCACCCTTGCCTCGTCCCTAGACCCCGAGCTAACTGAGGAGAGAGGATCATAGCGGGGCAGAGTAAACGGTGTCTTCAGCCGCGCACCTGCCCCTGTCTCTCCTCCTCCCGCAGCTACAGCACCCTGAGGCTCAACCTCAGGCTTTGGGCCACCCTTGTCACTGAGGGCGCCCTCCTCAGACACAGCACGTTCAGCCGTCTCTGGTGCCACCAGGACTCCCCTTTCCACTAAGTTCCTGACGACTAGAGCCTTTAGCTCCTTTTTGACCAACTGTCTCGAATAAGGGAAACCAAAGTGGAGCGCAATCTGTGCCAAATCACACTTCTTACATTTATCGATTTGATCGAGCGATGGGTTGGGATGGGAGGCAAAAGGGAACTAAGGGCGAGCAAGTGCTGTTAAACGAACAAACAAATATAACAAAAGAAGAACTCTTAACAGAGCCTATTATCTAACTAGAAACTCAAAACAAGAAAGAAAAACCTCACTAACGTAGTCCAACTCTAAATAACAAAAACACGTCAAAACAGCACCTCTAAACTAATGGGGCTAACAGAAATACACTCTAGTGTGATCAGATATATATATCCTCCACAGTTACTAATACCAACAAACGAGGCAAGCTCACAACCACCACACAAACAAGTGAAGCCGCCACGATGCTCGGGGGCTGTGGTTTAAATCTCGGTGATGCTGCTGCGGGGGCCCTCTCATTGGTGGCGCGGAAATCATGCCGCACCAATCCTGGCCCTGCTCAGCTGCCGAACGTGTTGTCCCCGCCTACTCCAGTTTGGGGCCAACCAGGGACCGGGAACCGCACACCTGAATTTACCTATAGTGGGAAAACAAACACTACACACACGTATATGCGCATATATAAATGGATAATGGATCAAATGTAGAATAGAAATAGAAATGCATGAAAATATAGAAATAGCTTATTACCGCAGTTCATTTCTTTTTCATTTATTTTGTAACGTTTAATCATGTGAAATCATAATCACTGCCGTTTCTTTATAATTATAAAATAGCAATTAAAGCTGCAAGCAGCGATGGTCGGGTCCTTGCATATGTGCGCATGTGGAAATGTGCGCATGTGGAAATGTGCATAGAGCTCCACGCCCACACCGTTTCCCCAAAATTCGTTCGTTCAAACTTGTCGAACCAGCCCGAAACAGCAAAAATGGCGATTTTTATTCTTAAATATCTGGCTTTCTGTTCATTGTAGCCCATTGCTCCAAGAGAGGTCCTGGCATGTTCTACAATTCGGCTGGGTTTCATAATTCTGTGTCTAAAACTGTGGCGGGGCTGTTCCAAAGAAAAATTCCAGGGGGCGCTATAGAGCACTTTTGCCTCACCTGCTCATTAATTATGCAGCCGAATTGTGCATAATATTGGTCTTAACAACCACAAGACGTTTCAGACAGTCCTGAGAAAGTATATGGAAGCACAACACATGAGTGTCTGAGAATCACAAGCAATCAGCAGGGGATTCGTGGTGATTTTTTCTTTGAATTTTTTTATGGATCGCCACGCCCACACCGTGTCCCCAAAATTCATCCTTTTGATAACTTTTACTCAGGACGTCTATGTTAAAACTCCTACCAAGTTTGAAGTGAATTGGATGAAATCCCTAGGAGGAGTTCGTTCAACATGACCCCTTCTCAACCAGCCCGAAACAGCAGAAATGGCGATTTTCATTCTTAAATATCTCGCTTCCTGTTCATTGTAGCCCATTGCTCCAAGAGACTTTTTTGTAGGTCTTGTTCTACCATTCGGCTGAGTTTCATAATTCTGTGTCCAAAACTGTGGCGGGGCTGTTTGAAAGAAAAATTCGGCAGCGTTGACTTTGACGCGCCGTCACGGCCACGCCCTCTGATAAAGTTGTGATTTTGATAACTTTTCATTGTCGAGGCCTTAATAACACACGCCAAGTTTTAAGCACATCGGATAAAATCCCTAGGAGGAGTTCATTCAAATGCGACCCCTGGAAATGAGGCCAAAACCGGAAAAGTGTACGCCGTACGGTTCCCTGTAGCCCGGGGCACCAAGAGACTTTTTTGTGCGTCTGGGCATGTTACATACTCCCACCAAGTTTCGTACACGTGGATGAAACCGTGGCAAGGGGCACCGCCAAAAACGCACACCCAGGTGGCGCTGTAGAGGCATATGCGTACGCCCATGTGTGAGACCCCCAAAATGCGAAATTTTACACCTGACATGGGGGGGATAGGCAAATTTTCGTGAGTTTTCGGGGGGGATATGGGCCGTCGAAAATGCGATTTACTTTTAGGAAGAAAAAAAAATACAAATGCGGAATAAAAAATAAACATACGAACTTCAATAGGGCCTCGCACCGCGTGCTCGGGCCCTAATTACATAAGAACTAGACAGCATGAACATGTTTGAACTACAAAACTATTGCTCAACATCCCCCGATCCTCCATCTGCTATCTGCTGCTTCTGTCTGCAGCCTGGCTGAGTGTAGTAGTTACCCCACGGATATAATCGTCAGTCCGATGTGGGACTTCCTGGTCAGATAGTACTTTTAACAAGAATCTTAAAACGCTAACACGCTGATCTAGTGATCAGGTTAGACGTTATTTCGACTGTACTGTTTCGTAGAGAAGAGATTCAGTAACGTTTGTCTCCAGTTAGGTCGTAGCCAGCGTTAGCGTCTCTAACTTTAGCTATGTCCGCCTCGAGTGGATGCTCCCCAGCAGGCCAGAGCTCGGGCCTCGGCCCTGGAATGTCTATGTTTCGCTGGCTAGAAGTGCTAGAGAAAGAGTTTGACAAAGCCTTCGTGGACGTGGATCTGCTGCTCGGAGAAATAGACCCAGATCAAGTGGATATTACGTACGAGGGTCGGCAGAAAATGACGAGCCTGAGCTCCTGTTTTGCTCAGCTTTGTCACAAAACCCAGACGGTGTTCCAACTCAACCATAAGCTCGAGGTCAGTAACTGTTTGTACGGTAAACGTTCCACTTGGGTGTTACATGTAAGTGATGGCGGTTATCATTCACAATACTCTGAGATCGAAGAGTGATTGGTGGTAGCAGTGCAGCTTTCTGTTGACACAACATGCATCCATTCTGAGTGGCATTATATACACTGAATATGATCTACCGTCGCTGTGTGTAACTTCTAAACGCTTACGTTGCGTTATGCCTCATGTTAGGCTATAAATAATGTAGCTGTATGACTGCATGGTATGTCACTGAAACGCCATGCCACTGATGTGACTGATATATTTGACTACATATTGTGCCTCTATTGAAGTACAGTTATATACAGAGCGCCATTCGACAGCTTCACACCTCAGGAGGCTACACACACACACACACACACACACACACACACACACACACACACACACACACACACACACACACACACACGGGAGGAGCTACCTGCTTCAAACAGTGACGGTGGCAGATAGCAGCAGCACTTCTGGTGGCAAGCTCAGCTGCTGTTGTTCTGGGCATCTGTTAGTGAGATTCATTTATTCATTCAAGTTTGTATTTAGAAAGAAATATCATATGTGTGTCCAAAATCCCAATTGTGTATATATGTCTCAATGTATCACAGGATTAAAGGCTTTCTAAAACTGAATATATTTAAAAACTCTTATTCTGTTTATGCAGTCATGATAAAGCAGATAAAAAAAAAGGTCACAATGAGTATATCATTGTAGTTATTCACTGTTTTATGAGTAGCTTTATTAAACCCGTTACTACAATATTTAAATATTTGAATCCTGGTCTATAGCAAGGTTTTGCAGTAAAATCTGTCTGAACATCATAACACAAAAGGCAGGCCCACTTACACATCAAAATGATGAGCCCTTTCCAAACACAGAGCACTTTGAGTTGTGCTTTCTGCTGGGTTCAGCACTGGCACAGTTTCACCACATAGCATATTTACTCATGGGAGAAGCACATAAATGAAGGAAAAAATTATCTAAATTAGTTAATAAGCCTGTTGTACAAAATGCGTCTCAAATGCTCCTGTTGGAGTTTCAAGCCATGTCGAGAACAGACCAAAACAGTGTCAGCTTAGCCAGATCTCACTTTTATTCATTTTTATTTTTCCATTGTAGCATTAGAATTGCCTTTTTTGGTTCTGTTTTAAGTGCCTGGTGGGCTTCTGCTGTTAGCTATCTAGTAAATGCCCATAGGTCACATGGACATCTACTAGCAGAATACCTAATGGGGGCAGAGATGTATAAAGTACTGGAGTAAAGGAGTGGAGTAGAAGTACAAGTGCTATATCAAAAAACTGACTTGAGTAGAAGTTGAAGTGTTCTTTAAACACCATACTTAAGTAAAAGTACTAAAGTATTCAAATTTTTTTGTACTTAAGTATTGCAAGTAGAAGTATGTAAAAAATTGCTACTCAAGTACTGAAAGTACAAGTAAAAGTACAAGTACTGTTTATATTATTTCAAATATTTATTAAGGCACAACTTCTAATGTTACAGTGTTACAATGTTCATGGTAGGGTTCTGTGATTTCCCATGGTCTGTGAATGCGTCTGAATGAATGCGAGAACGAGGGGGTGGGGGAGCAGGTGAGAGCGCGCCTGGGTGTCAGGTGTATGACGTACGGCGCACGAGCGAGTTTGATGTGTGAGACCGGGACTGTTCTGTTGTTTTTTTGGCGTGGTTACGGCCGACAGTAACCAAGTCCTGGAACCAAACCGTTCAGCAATAAATGCAGGTTTGTTGAATATCGCCTCGTCATTCATCACGCGTCTGACTGGACGCTACAGTAGTAACGAGTAACGATTCAGCACATGAAAAATGTATCGGAGTAAAAGTATTAAACTCATCAAAAATATGTAGTGCAGTAAAAGTAGAAGTTGGGGAAAAAAATAATATTCCAAAAAAGTACAGATACTGCATTTTAGTACTTAAGTACAGTACTTAAGTGGTTCCACTTCGTTACTATACATCTCTGAATGGGGGAACCCCTCTGGGCATATCTACATCACACTGCTGCTGCCACTGTTATGTGGCCACTACACATTGTCACAGCAGCTCTTCTGGCTGCTGAGCTTGTCACTTGGAAGAGCCACTGTTCTGGTGCATTCTTGATGAGACTTGAAACTCCAACAAGGACATTTTGTACAATAGACTGTCTGTGGTAGCTGCTGCATGTGGGGCTGCCACAGACAGTGGCAGGTCAGTGGCAGCTGAGCCTGTCAGCAAATAGCCACTGCTAGCTGCTGCAGTGACTATGTGGCGTGACCACAACGTGCCATAGACATGCCTGGTGTTCTGCCGGCAAGTATTTCACCTGATAGATGCCCATCACCACAGCTCCCGCTGCCTGCGTGGCATAATGATCATGTCTGATGATCATTATATTCTTTTTCAAACGTGCAATAGAGTCAAGTGTTGTAGTGAGCCTGCAGCACTAACAAGATGATCTATTTGGGAGGGGCTAAATGTATTGACCGTCGGAATGACTATTTTTCCCACATTCATGAACGTGGGAAAAATGGAAATTCACCGGAAATATAATAAAACAAGATAGTATTTCTTTCAAGAACAAATTAACAGTGATTAAAACATTATGGGCTTTCCAACAGTATAAATGAAATAATAATTATACTAACTGGAAATTCTACTGGAATATTTGAAGGATATTAAATAAACATTTACTTTCTTTGAAAAAACATGTCTACAAATTTATTCTAGGCTATGCAAAAGTAAAGTAATAGTGAAAAATTGAACAACCGCATTTCATTTTCGGTTTCGGTATTCGGCCAACCATTTAATTTTTATTCAGTTTAGGCCGAAAATTTTCATTTCGGTGCATCCCTAATAATAATGAGACGTGGCATTGAATTAAATGCTGCTGTCTGTGTGGCTCAACGCATCATCGAGCCACCTTTTAGGGCCACCCACAAAATCCTGGGCTGAAAACTGGTGAAAGACTGTTTTAACCTCTAACTTTACCTCTAGTTAGCCCTTCTTTATTGGATATGATTAATTTGTCTTTATTATCAGGATATGAACCACAGTCCTTCAAAATAGCTGTAATTAAATCTCTTCTTAAAAAGCCCACTTTAGATCCAGAGGTTTTAGCCAATTTACAGACTGATATCAAATCTTCCCTTTCTCTCTAAGATATTTGAGAAAGCTGTAGCTAATCAGCTGTGTGACTTTCTCCATAAGAAGAGTTTATTTGAGGATTTTCAGTCAGGATTTAGAGTGCATCATAGCACAGAGACCGCTCTAGTCACCTCCTAATGGCATCAGACAAAGGACTCATCTCTGTACTTGTCCTGTTAGATCTTAGTGCCACATTTAACACCATTGACCATCAAATTCTTTTACAGAGACTGGAACATCAAATTGGCATCAAAGGAACCTAAGCTGGTTTAAGTCGTATTTCTTAGATCAACCTCAGTTCACGTCAATGATGAATTCTCCATGCATACCAAAGTTTGTCATTGAGTCCCACAGGGTTCTGTACTAGGACCACTTCCATTTAGTTTATATATGCTTCCTTTAGGGAACATTATTAGGAATCACTCCAGTAATTTTCATTGTTATGCTGACGACACCCAATTATATTAATTGATCAAGCCTGATGAAACCAATCAGTTAACTAAACTCTAAGCATACCTTAAGGATATAAAAAGTTGGATGACCTAAAATTTTCTGATGTTAAATTCAGACAAAACTGAAGTTCTTGTAATTGGACCCAAACACCTCAGAAACTTCACCACTGACTCATCAAGTTTGATAGCAGCGCATCTTTTTGATTGACAGCTAATTGGCTAATAATCATTTTGTGTTGGAAGGGGGCGGGACAACTGTGAATTTTGATTGGACATAAATTTAAGTAGATTTGCAGAGGGACCGATTAAGTTTTCAAATTTATGTATGATTCACTGGCCCTTTAGCAAGCTACTTGGAAAGGTGTTGGAGACCCCTGTTCTAGAGACTTAGTTACTTTAGATGGGATCACCCTGGCCTCCAGCTCCACTGTAAAGAATCTTGGAGTTGTTTTTGACCAGGATTTGTCCTTTAATGTCCACATAAAACAAATTTCGAGGACTGCATTCTTCCACTTACGTAACATCGCCAAAATCAGACGCACCGTGTCTCAGGCGGATGCAGAAAAACTAGTCCACGCATTTGTTACTTCTAAGCTGGACTATTGTAACTCTTTATCAGGCTGCTGTTTCTTAGGACTTTGCAGCTAATTCAGAATGCTGCTGCACGTGTTCTGACAGGAACCAAGATCAGAGATCACATCTCTCCCATTTTGGCTTCCTTGCATTGGCTACCTATTAAATCTAGAATAGAATTTAAAATTCTTCTCCTTATTTACAAAGCTCTTCATGGTCAGACACCATCATATTTAAAAGAGCTCATAGTACCTTACTACCCCTCTAGAACACTGCGCTCTCAGGATGCTGGGTTTCTTTCGGTTCCTATAGTTTCCAATAGCAGATAGGAGCCAGAGCTTTCAGCTATCAAGCTCCTCTTCTGTGGTGTTAGGTGTTACTGAAAGGACAAATAAATGATCTTAAACTGAAATACATCAACTCACTCATGTGGCAGCATGGCAGACAGGAACAAAGGACCTAACAACACACACCCTGGTCCTTATATCACCTCCCCTGTGATGCTAGACTCCTGCCATCCTCCTGGTTGTAGGTGATCTTAGGGGTGGGCGATATATTGAATATACTCGATATATCGCAGCTTGTTCTACGTGAGATGTATGAAATGACTATATGACTATATGACTATGAAATGACTATAACGACCATCGAGTACTTGTCACGTAAATGTTTTAAGCCGTCGGCATTTAATTCTCCGGAGTTTTGCCTGTGTCACTCACTCCTGCTGCTCACGGCATGGAGCACACTGCCCCGCCCACCCAGAAAAATCCCCTGCGCGCATGCGTATTGTCTGTATCAAGTGAGGAGAAACGAGGCCCACTGGCCCACTCCGGAGGCGTACGCGCCGCGTACCGGTTGCGCCGCGGTCACCGGAGCAAATAGCCTAGTCTAGTCAATAAGAGCACTCACACAGGGCGCGCCGCGGAGCGTCTCAGAAGCGTCTCCCTGCGCCACGGCGCGAGCATTCCGTAGCATTTCTATTTTTTTCGCGAGCCGCTGCTAAACCTCGTAAATTTCAACAGAGCACTGCGCACCAGACAGGAAATCCGACACAGAATCAACATAATAAACTTCCGCCCCCTTTCAAAATAAAACACAATACGCAGTTCATGTAGCTTATCACAACTTCACATCAACGTTACGTCATGACCGGTGGCACCAGGTGAGCAGTCAATTGATCAAAGGGTCTCAACATGGACGATGAGAGACTAATTGTTGAAGTGGAACAACACACAATCATTTATGACACAACAGATGCTTTTTATAATCTCCTCCACGTCGGAGAAGCAAAGTCAGCTGTTTGTTGTTGTTTTACTTATATACAGTTTATTGCGGGGTCTCGCATGGTACGTCCAGGATTCTCGCGTAAATACGGCCGGCTCACTACGCTGCCAAGACGCGCCCGGTGTGAATTGACGCAGGGCAGAGGACGCAGCTAAAAGGCGGCACAGCATTACTAATCGAATAGAAGGGTCTACTTGAATCATGACTGATGTTATTTTTTGCATCAAAGGGTTAAATTTAACATTCATAGTGATTTACAGGAGAAATAAAAATATCGAGATATATATCGTATATCGCGATATAGCTTAAAAATATCGAGATATTGGTTATAGGCCATATCGTGCAGCCCTAGGTGATCTCCACCCACGAAAGCTTTAGATTTTTAACAGCCGCCCCTTCAAATATGAAAATTTTGAATTTAGATTAAATCTCAATCTTATGATTATGTGTCGTTAGAGGGCATGTTCTCCATAGGTTTGAGTAATACTAGTCTGGCCACAGGTCTGATGTATCTTTTTCCATTAATGGCGACTTCTGCAGTCCGGACTCTACCATCCTTGCTGGGCATAACATGGGTTACTTTTCCCAGAGGCCACAACCCCCTTGGCAGTTGAGGATCCACCATTAAAACCACTGCTCCTTCCTCCAGTTTACAGTTGTCTTTCTGCCATTTATGACGAATTTGCAGGTTAGGAAGGTAGTCTCTGATGAATCGGGACCAAAACAGGTCAGCTAATATCTGGCTGTGTCTCCATCGTCTTATACCAATGAATCCAGTACCTGCGTATACAGCTTGAGGGAGGGAGGCATCTTTCCTTGAGGAGGAGATTTAGGGTTATAGGATCTGGATCAGCTATGTCTGCAGAAACATATCCAATGGGTTTGGAGTTTAGAATCCTTTCTATTTCTGTCAGAACTGTAGCACGGACTTCTTCTGTTACTGTTTGCGACTGTAGAGCGACTCTTAAGGCAGACTTGATCAATCTCACTTCTCTCTCACACATACCACCGAAATGAGGGGCATTTGGTGGGTTGAAGTGGAAATGTATTTGTTGTTTCTCCAAATGTTCTTTTAAAGTTGGATTGAGGGTAGAGAATGCCTCTTTCAGCTCCCTTTTCCCCCTTTAAAGTTGGTACCGCAATCTGTTAGTAACTCATAAGGGCGTCCTCTACGGGCAATGAAACAGCGAAGGGACATGAGAAAACTGTCAGTATCAAGACTGGTGAGTATTTCTATGTGAGTACAGTGAGTGGTTAGGCATTTGAACAATATCCCCCACATTTTCTCTCGTCTTCTCCCTATTTTGATGTTAAATGGACCGAAACAGTCAACACCTGTGGATCAGAAGGGAGGCTTCCATAATCTCAGCCTGCAGGGGGGTAAATCAGCCATTTTAGGATAAGCAGGCTTAGCCATTTCCTACGTTCGTTACAAGTCCACTGGTGTTTTTTCACAGCTTGCCTACCACAGAGAATCCAGTAGGTATGCCGGATAGCTGCAAAAATTCTTTCTGGTCCAGGATGGAGGAGTTGTTCGTCATGTTTTATCAGGAGGCAGGTTGTGGGGTGTTTAGGGTCGAGAACTATAGGATGAATAACATCAGGATCTAATGTTTCTATCTGCCGAAGTCTACCGCCTACTCGAATGAGCTCTAAAACGCTATCAAATTGGGGGGAGAGGGGAAGTAGACGATTCTGAGGGGAAATCTCTTTACCGGCTTTCAAGTTCTTGAATTCATCAGGGAAACTCTCAATCTGAGCCTGTGAGAGTAGGAATGCCTCGGTTTTCACTCAAGTCAAAGACTTTGTATCGACATGACTCTGACTGCAACCAGTCAGAGAACTACAGTATAATCCACCTGTAAGAACTACAGTATAATCTGTCCACAGAACTGCTGGACAGGAAGCATCAACTCTGTTAGAATCAGCTGAGACAACTGGGCACCTGTTAGGGCTGCAGACAACTCTAGACGAGGTATGGAGAGGGATTTCAGGGGTGCAACCCGTGACCTGGCCATCACGAAGGAAACGCGAGTTTGACCATCTTCGCCCTTCGCCTTTAGATATGCTACTGAACCGTATGCCCTCTCTGAAGCATCACAAAATACGTGTAGTTCTTTGTTTGTAGCTGAAGGTGAGTTACCATTACCACTGCTTTCGTACCATCGAGGGAAGTTGATATGAGTCAGTTCTGGGAGTTCACTCTCCCATTTCTTTCATGCTTGAGACAGATCTCCGTCTTTGATTGGTGTATCCGATTCTTTCTGATTATCCAGCACTGCTGAAGTAGGACTTTGGCTCTAGTAGTGAAGGGCACTATATATCCTAGTGGATCATATTGTGAGGCAAGGATTTTGTAGATGTTTCTTAGGGTGAGGTTATGGTATGGGACAGGTCTATACTTAAAGCCCAAGGAATCGGATGAACAATGCCAAATTAGCCCAAGTGCGCCTTCCCTTGGGTCTGTTTGGTCTTGGTTTAGCCAGAGCTCAGCACTGTCCGATCGTGCCTCTGGTGGTAAATCATCCACAACAGATTGACTATTGCTGGCCCACTGCCTAATCTCGAATCCTCCTGTGGTCAGTGAAGCTCTCAGCTTTTGCAGGAGTTGTTTTGGCTTCTACTCGAATGGGAGACATTGGAGACAGTTATCAACATAGAATGGCTGGGTAACGGTTTCAACAACATCTGCTTACTGCTCAGTGTGATCCTGGACATGCTTTTGCAATGCATATATATAGCACAGCATGGGCTGCTAGTCATTCCAAATGAGGGGACTTGCCATTCATACACCTCTGGTGGTATTTTGCATTCCATGTTGCGCCATAGAAACCTGAGAAGGAGTCTGTCTTCAGGTAACAGTCTCACTTGGTGAAACATAGATTTAATGTCACCACTAATCGCCACTCTATGCTGACGGAATCACAGGAGCACACCAATAAGGGAGGGACCTAGAGTAGGACCAGGAAGCAGCTGATTATTGATTACTTGGCCTTGATACGAAAAGGAGCAGTTAAACACTATGCAATGTTTACCATTATGCTCAATAAGGTGATGAGGAATAAGATTCTGGGGACTGAGTGACTTGATCAGGTCTAAGTTTGGCTATATAACCAGCTCAGACTAGCTTATCTACCTCCTTATTGTAGATTTCAGCTAAATCTGGTTTCTTCTGCAACTGCCGCTCAGCTCTTCGGAGGAGGGTCATCACAGAGTCTTTGGAAGACTGTAGTTTCTGGGCATTTTAAAATCTTAGCAGAGGGGTTACATAGCGCTCTATTCCATCCACATTCACTCTAGTGGTCTTTTCCTCCAGAAGTTCCATAGCTTCTTTGTCCTGCTTCGATCTAGTGATGAGCTTATCGTTCCTATAGGGGAGAACATCCGCCTGCCACAATTTCTCCACATCACACTTTAACTCGGCCTATGGGCTTGTTGTTGATGTGAAAAGACACTGTGGTGTGTCCTGTGGTCCGGGTAGGAATGTAGGCCCTTGAAGAGCCCAGCCCAGTCGGGTGTTCACGGCTATGGGTGCCCTCTTAGAATCAAAGGGCATACGAACAGGTTGACAGGAGTTATAAGATGGGGGTTATCAGTCCCAATGAGGATCTGAGGCTGTACATTTGAAAAGGCATCCAAAGGCACATCATGAAGATGGCAATAGCGTTGTCTAAGCTTGTTGATAGGGTAGGTTTGCTCCACAAGAGAGTCTGTCAGATGTAAATGCTCCTTCTATCACATATTTTCTAGCTTGATTTGATGCTGCAGCTATCTTTAAGGTAACTGTCCTACCCTGCAGGGTTTCTGTTTCTTGCCTTACTGTACGCAGGTCAAGTTTCTCAGCCGCCCCGTTTAACTCTAGGTTCTTAGTGGCTAAAGGCAATATGATGGTAAGCTCTGAGCCATCGTCCAAGATTGCATAGGTCTCGAGGGTGTGGTTCTTGTTACTCAATTTAACTTTTACTACTTTAAGCAGGACTTTGGGGGACTCCCAGGTGTTTACCGTTGCATTTAGGACAGGGCTTCTTCAGGTCACAAGTTGCCGCTAAATGCGACCTTCTACATCTCCAGCATCGTCCTTGCTCTTTTATCCATTTTGCAACTCTCTCTGCACTTAATTCCTGCAGCCTTTCGCAGTAAGTCAGGGAATGGTTTGGGGACTGACAATAGGGGCATGAAAATTTGGGTTTATGTCTAGCCTTATCTCCAGCAGTTGTGGTTTGTGCAGCGGCTTTGGGACTAGCACCGTGGAGTATGGTAGTCGATGATAGGGCAAACTTTGGTCTCAGACTGTGTTCTCTTCTTGGGTATTGAAAGGTGTCCGTTTGAAAGTTTGCGACCTGAGCTGCGACTGCTTGGCACTCTGCTTCTCCTTGGAGCCATAGTGAGAACTCCACTAGATTATAATGGGCAGTTGGGTGAGCTGCGCGAGCATGTCTTGCATAGTTGGCAACCGATTCAGCTGGTAATTTGCTTAATAGACGCTTAATAGCTCTGATGCTCCTGCTGTCCCTAAAGATTGCAACATACCCACCATGGATCTCACTCTCACTGCAAACATATGGAAACTATAGGTATTACCACGGGGGACTTTGGGAAGGTTCAGGATAGACTGTATTTCTCCCAGTGCAAGGTGATGTGGCTGACAGTACTGCTGCTCTAAGGCTGCTAGAGCCATGGTATAAGGACATGGGTCATGAGCATAGGAAAGGGCTATATGACGGGCTGAACTCCGGTGAAGGTGATCTAACAGGATATGGTATTTGTATACTTCTGGTTCTTCGGGGGGTAAAAGGTTATTGAGGGCCATCTTTAACATTGCTAACTCATGGGGATCCTCGTGTATGAAGTTAGGGAATGAGGGTCCTTCAATGCGTGAAGCGTATCTTGGTCGGTTGTAGCTTTCAACCGGTTGCTGCTGCCATTCTGGGACTGATGGTTGTTGTGTGGAGGTAGGCTGAGATAGGGCTGTAGGCAGAGGTGGATATGCATGTTGAACTGGGTGACCATGAGTGGGGATTTGGGCAGAATGGGTTAAAAGCCTGTGAGTCGACTGAACAGAGGCTAGTGGTGCTTGGAAATGAGGTAAATCTAGGATGTGCATGGGCTGCTGGCACTTGACTAGAATGCACAGGAGCTTGTGGCACTTGGCTATAATAATCATAGGCTCCAGGCTGTTGACTAAGATGCACTGAAAGTACTGGCCTAGAGGCTACTTGGGCATATTGTGCTTAGATGATAGACAGAGGGGCTGAAGACTGTTTGCTGAAATAGGCGTTGGTAGGCATAGCTTCACTGAAAGGTGCCGGGACTGAAAGCGGTTCAGTGACTGGTAGTTGGGCTGAGGGTCCTTGACTGGTAGGTGCAGAAACTGAGGGCGCTTGGCTGGGAGGTGCTGGGAGGAATATAAATTCTTGTTGCTTCTATTAGCAGGTTGTGCTAAAGTTGTGAGGGGTTTGTGCCCAGTCTTTATTAACTCTGCGGTGGCATACTGGGGTCGGCACACATGGGATGGCAGTGTTTTTGTACTGACTTAAGAAATCCTACCACTCTCTGCTACATGCACGGACTCTGATAGTGTAGGATCTGAACACGCTTGATTACAAGGGGGGCACTGCTCACTTTGTCTATAACGTGGTTCACCACAACTTTGTGCATCATACTCGTCGGCTTCTGAATTACTCTGTTCGTATTGCTTCAGTCTCTCTCTAAGGTCATTAACCATGCTTTTCAAATTGGCTATTTCTTGCCTTAATAACACAGTCTCTGGTGATGATGAGCGGGTTGCTCCATCACGCATGGGGGCCTGGTTATACAGTTCGGTATCAGCGCCGGTCCTGGCCACATTTGCGCCCTGGGCGAACCCCCCCGGCCCTGTTCGGTATGATAATCTTGTAGGTAACCAGGGGGCTTCCTCTCTCGCTGCGGTCTTCCTCTTGAATCCATATCCAGTTTAGAAACTCAATCCGGCTCGAAGGACCATGTTAAAGGGCTGTATATTTTAAAGGTTACTTGTAGTGGAGGATGAATTTGACTGGATCGTGGAGTTTCTAGCTGGGGTGCACATTCGAACACACAGGGTCCAAGAGGCCATTTAACCGTTTATTTGTGATTTTGAGGTAGTTGGTCAGATGGTAGGGAAAGATGATTATCTGTACAATAAACAAACATAAATCAACACACTGCCATATGTACAATAAATGAGAATTATAAACAAAGATTAGCACGCTTACTTATTAATGCATCCGCTCAGATTACAGAGATCTCAAGTCTTTATCGATAACAAACAATACGTTTGATCTGTTCAAAAGAAATACACAAAATTAGGATGCAGAACCTTAGGTGTTACTGAAAGGACAAATAAATGATCTCAAACTGAAATACATCAACTCACATATGTGGCAGCATGGCAGACAGGAACAAAGGACCTAACAACACACACCCTGGTCCTTATATCACCTCCCCTGTGATGCTAGACTCCTGCCATCCTCCTGGTTGTAGGTGATCTCCACCCACGAAAGCTTAAGATTTTTAACACTCGGAATTGTAAATGGTAAATGGTAAATGGACTGTACTTATATAGCGCCTTTCTAGTCTTCCGACCACTCAAAGCGCTCTCTACACTACATATCTCATTCACCCCATTCACACACATTCATACACTGATGGCATTGGCTACCATGCAAGGTGCCAACTGCTCATCAGTTTCTGGATCTAACCATTCATACACATTCACACACCGATGGCACAGCCTTCGGGAGCAATTTTGGGGTTGGTTCAGTGTCTTGCCCAAGGACACTTCGACATGCAGACCGCAGGAGCCGGGGATCGAACCGCCAATCATCTGATTGGTGGACGACCCGCTCTGCCTGTGAGCCACAGCCGCCCTACAATTGTCCTTGTGGTCTTTGAATATTCAATGCCATATAAGAGAACAAGGTGAAAGAGTGGACATCTACTAATGGGATACCTAATGGCAGAACCCCACTGGATCAGATACGTCTATGTCACACTGCTGCTGCCAATATGTGGCCACACCACATTGTCATACCAGCTCTTCCGGCAGCTGACGCACAGACAGTGGAAGGTCAGTGCTGCTCTCTGTGTGGCAGCTGGCAGACAATGAGTGGGTTAATTTACACCCTGACAGAAGCCAGTTGAATGTAAAGCACTGAGGCTTTCATTACTCCTCTCTGCATGATATTAAATTCACCTACAATCACTTCTTTATCTCTTTTAAGCATGATCATTGGTGGCACCTGCAGGGGTCACTTCTCTTTAGTAGACAAACTATGTAATGGAGGCACATTTGTTAAATAGAATCTGTGGCACAGGTAAGGTTGGATTTGACCTTTGACCTTTTGTCTCCAGGCTCAGCTGGTTGATCTGCGTTCTGAGGTGACTGAGGCGAAGGCTGAGCGGGCAGTGGTAGAAAGGGAGGTCCATGACCAGCTCCTGCAGCTTCATGCTCTTCAGCTGCAACTTCATGCCAAGCAAGGCCAGGCTGAGGACTCTGACTCCATCAAAGACAGACTGGTAGGTAGAAGGGAAGAGAAGCTGTCCACAGCCTTCAGACTAAATGAGGAAAACGTTGACAATAACATTTTCCTTTTATTTGATACAAACAATACAGAAATACAGGGGGAGAGAAGGGGGGTATAACATAGAAAGGTCACTGGACAAACTGGAGACATTGCAGCTATATGGCATTTGTCAGCCACTCGGCTACTAGACACCCAAGGACAAACTAAGTTTAACATAAAAGAAAAGAAATAACACACTTCTGTTTATCTTCTGGTGTCCAGAAGTAGTGAACACTGAAGATCCAAACTATGAAAAACCACACATGGAATTATGTGGTAAACAAAGTCAAGTCTGTTTTATATTTTCCATTCTTTTTCTTTGATCTGCTTTGATCTTTGCTCTGCACACTCTTCATTCTCTACAGTCAGCTTCATGAAGTCATCACCTGGAATGATTTTCTTCTCATACACAGTATACTGAGCACACAAAAGTTGCTGCTTTTCCCTCACTCTGCAGTCCAACTCGTCCATGGGTTATTGCAGGGTGTCAGTAATAGATTATTGAAAATATTTAAAATCATTTATCTTTGCTCATTAAAATCAACAGAGGCAGTGGTTACAGGGGTAGTGGATGCTACTGTTGCCTTGCTGCTCCCTATCGGATTTTCTGTTGTTTTCACTGCTTGCAATTACCTTAATACTGTTGTGCGTATTGCTTTCCAATATATCTAATACTTGTATTGCCTGGTTAACTTATTCATAATCTCTGTTGCCTGAAACCAGAATTTTTCTAATTGAATTCTTTGTCCTTCCTCTGCACCTTTTGCCCTAAAGCCTGCACCAACATTGGAAGAGATGGTAAGTTTATCTTAGGGTGTCTTTTGCATAACATCTGATTTAAAAAAATAAAAAATAAAATGTTTGGATTAAATATAGATTGAGTCGTAGGCTTGTGCTGTTTGTTTTCCAGAAACTTACTATGATTCTCTTTCATCTCTTTTTCATGGCCCTGACACCTGATATCTCTGTTCTTCATATGCCTGCTCAGCAAAACTTTGCTCTGTGCCCCAGAGTAGTTAGTATTATGGATATAATTTGGATAGTGATATTAAAGATGGGACAGAAGATTGTTAGACTTCATGGTGTGTAATATATGTTTTCATAGAGCAAAATTCGAAAAAAAACAGCTGTTAGCCACAGGTGTGTTTCAGCTGTGATAGTGGACGAGCAACATCCCAGAAGTCATTAGTGAGTTATGGCTCATGAAGTTGATGGAAGATCCACACAAGCTCCACACAAGCTTGCACTTGGACTCTGATGGCTTTGTACCTTGGACAGCCCTGACTACAAGTGTTGCCTTACTGACCGGCCCACACACTATGAGGAGTATTTAAAGCACACTGGTAAAGCTTTACGATCCATTAGGCTGCCTTGTTTCCTTCGCCCGAGTGCCAAAATCATTGTGTAGCAAGAGAAAGGGAGAGAGAGAGACACTGAGACGTACCGAGCCTTATGCAGGACGTTGAACTGCATGACCTTTCAGAGATAATCCTGCCATGATGCTGCACAAGTTCTGTTCTGGACAACAGCTATGTCCAAAGCCTCCACATCTTCCTTGACATCTCTTGAAGCCCTGCGGCTGAGGTGCATACTTGCATGCCGAGGAACTACGTAAGAACGTGGGCGTACCTTTTATTAACGGCATTAGTCAACAGTGGCCCCCAAGAACTAGCATTCAATGTCATGGTTGGAGTTATGTGTATTGTTCAATTTGAATTATTGCATTGAAAAACTGAATCTGAATTGTAATTTGAAATTTAATATATTAGTTTGGAACTGAACATTCAGTTCTCACAATTCAAATTACATTTTCTGTGTCAAACATCCGGGTAGTGTCCCTGAACCCCACATTGCTGAAGGCTGATCCATCGGTGTATGAATGTGTATGAATGGTTAGCTCCTCAAACTGATGAGCAGTTGGCACCTTGCATGGCAGCCAATGCCATCAGTGTGGGTGAATGAGATATGTACTATAAAGCGCTTTGAGTGGTCAGAAGGCTAGAAAGATGCTATATACTGTAAGTACAGTGCATTTACAATTTATTAGACTCGCTGGCATTTCCATTACGTGATTTCCGCATTACTTTGAGGAGGTTTTCTTAATTAGTCTCTCAACCGCTGCCGTTGTGTGTCGCAGCTGCCACTGACATGCTGCGGCAACTGCTGCTGCTTTGAGCATCTGTTTTTATTTTTTATTTTATAAATAATAATTACTTTGACATTTTTCCTATATAGTGTATCATGATTGTATAATTGAAGAACATTTGTTTAAAATTATGTTCAATGGTAGAAAACCCTTAGTGCAGGATTTTAAATTAGAATCCTGTGATGCACTGAGAAATGTAGACTAGCAGGCTTTATATGTATATTTAGGATTTGGGGTATATAGGTGTGATTGCAACTGGCAGCTGTCCCAGACACCGGTAGCAGTTGAGAGAGATGTGGAGAGATTAATTAAATTAATGCAGCAATCACATGATGGAAATGTTACTTCCATCGAGTCTAATACAACAATGACTGTTTTATAAAGAGGCGTCCTGTGTATCTGTGCTCGATTGCTCTGCCTCAACATCCAGGTGGATGTTTGTCACAGAAAATTAAATTTGAATAGTGATAGGTGAATTTGAATAGTGAGAAGTGAATGTTCAGTTTCCAATCTAATAAATTCAATTTCAAATTACAATTCACATTCAGTTTTTCAATGCAATGATTCAAATTGAATAATACAAATTCAAATTATGTGATTCAAATTCAATTTTTTAATACAATTATTCAAGTTAAGCAATTCAAATATAAATGATTCAAATTCAGTTTCTGTTGGAACATATTTCAGCCCATATCAGCGCTCACTTCACCCTGGTTAATCACAATGTAGTGCTCTCAACACCAACAGTCACATGGCTCCAGTCAGAGCCTTACAGATTCAAGTTCATAGTCACCAGAGTTGCTGAGGTCCAGGAGGTGACTAAAGCCCTAGCCTAGATGTATGTGGACTATGTGCTAACAATCCTGCAGATGGCATTGGGAATACCCTAAGGGACCCACTCTATCAGGAGATGGAGTGGGTTGTACACTAATCAGAAGATCCATGGTTCAATCCCTGCAAAACCTGGTTTTCTGTGTAGATTGATTATATAGACTGTCTTGCAAAGCAACACTTCAAAAGCTACAGAAAGCTTCAAAAGAACTCCATTCATCACAATTCATCTTCTGTATTCTGTTTGGCCAAATGGCCTTCTCTGCACACTTAACAAACATGATGGCAAAAGATGCTGAATTCCTTGTAAGAGGACCCTCTCCATATGTAGATACAACGGGCTCATTATAAGATCATAAAAAACTACATATTTTAAGGAGATTATATATTACTAAAACCATAGTAATGCATGTTGTGTTACATTTCTGCCATTAGATCACCCTAAAAGTTACACACTGACCCTTAAAGTTTGTAATGATACTTAGAAATGTTTTACATTTCTTTGATCTGACTATTTAATTACTTTTTGGTTTTTGCTTGCTCTCTCTCCTTCTATCTAAGAGAAAGCGTCCATCATTCTTCATTCTTTTAATTAATAAATCCATTCTTCATGCCTCTAGCCTGTCAGTGGTGGACTCCTTATCATATTGCATCAAAGTCGTATAGAATTAATAAATTGTTCTCCTCACCTATAGGTTAAAAAGTGAGATTTTTAAGATTCAGTAGTGGTGATATTATGTGCTTATGTTTTGATAATATAAGATGTTTCGATTATACATTTTCAAAACATGATCTGCTCCCCCTTTCAGCTCAGGCACACTAGCCATTGTTAGCTGATGTAAAACACATCACTACCACTGCACTAGCACAGGCATGTCACTACAGACACCAGATTTGAAACGTCTGAATGTAACAGATGATATTAAGTTTTGCACTCCAGTTTTAGGTTGAATTGTAATTATAAGTCTGTACCAGAACTTAATACTAAAGATTTGAGATCCTGGTATTTAGTGGGAATTGTCACAGAATCAATATCCTTTTCTCAGTAAAAACATCTGGGGGCCTAAGATGTGTCTGTCTGTGTACCGAGTGTGTTCATGTGTTAAAAACCATTGCATGAAACGAAAACACTGTGCAAGCCTCGTTAATGCACCACACTTTCAAAGCCGAATAATGATCTTCAGTTTTCACAGTCCTATAACTTGGCTTTGCTTCTTGTTGTCTGAGGTGTTTACATGTGATGTGCTTGTTCTAGGAGCAGGAGCTTGAGGCCAGCAAGAAGGAGAAGTTAGCAGTGGCAAGGCTGGAGGCAGAAGTGAGACTATATAAAAAAGATAATGAGGCCCTTCGTAGGCACATGGCAGTGCTGCAGGCGGAAGTGTATGGAGCCAGACTGGCTGCCAAATACTTGGACAAGGAACTGGCTGGCAGGTAAGGAGATGAAGCTCAGAACATCTTTTAGGTTAAAGTCAAGGGTTTACTAAGAAGACATAATTAGAAGAAGACATGAGTGCATCAAAACAACTCAAGCTCACTATAATTACGATGGAAAGCCAAAAGGCTCATCTGAATTTACCTGCCACCCGTCATCTGATAAATGTCCCTCTAGCAGGCATGTATCAGCACTTGTTTATAAGCAGTGTTCATCAGAAGCCTATACATAACACCAGTATCTACCGGTTATTAAAAGTAGAATAGATTCCTCACTGTGGAAAAGATAATTTAATCCCATGGCAAAGCCATAGTTTTTATACAAGAAATGTTACAGTAATATCAGGCAAGCTATCTTATCCCAGTCAAAGAGCATAAATGAACACCTTCTTAAATAAGCTGATATATCTTCCTTTCACATATTTGAATATAAAGTCATATGTATGATTTGGAAATTTGATGTCTGCTGAAAATTTGAAATGACACCAGAATCTTTTGCATTCTTCTCTGTCTTCCAGGGTGCAGCAGATCCAGTTACTGGGCCGTGACATGAAAGGGCCTGCACATGACAAGCTGTGGAACCAACTGGAGGCAGAGATTCACCTTCACCGCCATAAAACTGTCATTCGAGCATGTAGAGGCCGGAATGATTCTAAGAAACCTCTCCCGTCTCCTGTGGGGCATGTGAGTGTAAAACTACAAAGCAGTTGAAACTCTTATGAAGTTTTTTTTGTGCTTCCATTGTCAATGATGTTAATGTCATTACAGGACCCAGACATGTTGAAGAAAACCCAGGGAGTAGGCCCTATCAGAAAGGTGGTGCTAGTCAAAGATGATCATGAGGGGCTAGGAATCTCTATTACTGTAAGTATTGTCTCTATTTCTCTGTGACGCTGTGACAGCCTATTTCAGAAAGACATACTATTCACATTTGCGTGTGTGCGGGCTGTAAAAGCTAAACCTCATGAAGATGTGCTTAAAAATCTGAAAATTAAGAGAACCTATACAATACAAGAGAGGCTATGTGTAGTTGCCTCAGCAATGTTTGCCTCCATTGTGCAGCTGCATGGAGGGGAAGGGCTGCTGCCACTCTTGTACAACTCTCATTGCTATTTGCTACTGCTGTTTGATACAGTAATACTAAATACTAAACACTAGTCTAGTCTTTTGACGACTCAAAGCGTTTTTTACACTACATATGTCATTCATTCATACAATAATGGCATTAGCTACCATGCCATTGACTAGTGAATGACCTGCTCTATCTTCTGAGCCACAGCTGCCCATTTATCTTCATATTCTTCTATCGATCATCTTTTATGCCTATTTAGTAATTTTAAAGGTATCAGAGGCCTCTGAATTACACACCTCTTCACCAGCAGTGGACACATTAATATAGAGGGATGATCCTGGAGAAACATAAGCTTCAAAGTTTGATTCTCTGGTCTTGATGAATAACTGGTTCTGACTAGGGGTCGACCGATACGGGTTTTTTGATGGCCGATGCGATACCGATTTTTTCCCCATGGCCCATGGCCGATACCCGATTTCCGATACCCGATTTCCGATACTGATATGGGTTAAAAAAAGTTTAAAAAATGTTCCAGGTCTCAAGTTAAAAATAAATAGCCATTTATTTAACATAATCAAATTGAGGTAGAACTTCAAGTAATAAACAATGAACAACCAAGTAATACAAAAACAAAGTGTCTTGGTGCTTTTAGAAAAGCTGAATAACATAAAATAATAAATATTTCAAGTGACTGAACTGACGTTAAGAACAAGTAACAAAGCAGCAAAACAAAAAAATGTAAAATAATAATAATAATAAATAAACAAAATTGTGCATAATATGCATGACAGACACTTAAAAGTCTTTAGTTACCCCACACATCACTCACTGTAAATTCTCAATAATCCCAGTAAGGAGCTGTAGATTGTAATGGAGGAAGCAGAGGCGCTCAGCATGTTCCCCTGTCAGTCTGGACTGACAGGGGCGCTACCCCATGTGTTAAAAAAAATATTTCCGTACGTAGGCCTAAGCTAAACTATGGCTTAGCAAGCCTTCTCGAACCCCCTTAAAGTTTCATTATAGGTCCTGGACTGTTTTGCAGATATCTCCCAAATCTGACATCTGTCGCTCCTCACTGATCACTTTTTCTCGCTCCATCTGTCTCTCCCTCACGTGCGTGCACACTCACTCACACACACACACACTGGGCTGCTTCACCGGTGTTCGCCGGTTTAACTCCTTCAAACGCCGAATTGACAGTGACTGATAACAACACCGACTTCATTTGAACTTTTAACTGCGGGTGATTGCATCATAGCCTACTCTTAGTGTTACAGCTCCCTAGTTTAGGTTGGCAGTTTAAATGCGACGCACTTAAACAGCATTCCCGTTTTTTTCGACTCACTTAATGACTTGTGGGGGGGAGGGGTGGCGCTGCAGCAGCGTGCAAAGCGGGTCTTCACAGAGCTGCCCTTGAACGCCTGTCTGTAAATGACGCTGGATGCGTATCGGCCGTATCGGCCATGTGTATCGGCCGATGCCGATACACCTAGACAACGCTAATATCGGCCCGATATATCGGCCGGCCGATATATCGGTCGACCCTTAGTTCTGACTGAGGGGGAGTTGCAAAAATTATGTTGAAAGTCATATCAAGTCACTTCAGTGACATGATGCTCAGTACTCAAATTTAAACTTTCCTGACCCTCACTATTAAATCACCTAAACAAGAAGAGTACATGGCCAAATTAGTTTAGTGAACTCTAATGTGTATATCTCTTCTCATCAGGGAGGGAAGGAGCACGGTGTTCCCATTCTGATTTCAGAGATCCATCCAAGTCAGCCTGCAGACAGATGTGGAGGTCTGCATGTCGGAGACGCCATACTTGCCGTCAACAGTATCAATTTGCGAGATGCCAAACACAAGGAGGCTGTCACCATTTTGTCTCAGCAGGTAACGCAGGCTTGCATACACACAAGGACATTTCACTACACTTTCTGTCCATGTATCTAAAAGTCCTGTCTGTGTCAGAGAGGACAGATAGAGTTTGAGGTGGTGTATGTGGCTCCAGAGGTGGACAGTGATGATGAGAATGTGGAGTATGAAGATGACAGTGGCCATCACTACCGACTTTACCTGGATGAACTGGATGACAGCAGCACAGCACCACCCAACAACAGCTCAGCGTCACTGCAGGGTATGTTTGACCACTTTTTTAATCCATAAAAAATCTTTCAGAATGCTGAAATGTACGAAATAGACATTTTCTTAATTTTTTAAAGCTCAAGAGCACTTGTGTGAGTTCCAATATTGTAATTTTTAGTTCATTAGTTTGTGTTTGCCAAATTCTTACACCAGAGGTGAGAATGGTCCAATACTGTATGAGAAGAAAACCCAAATTGATTTTCCATTAAGACACAAATGGACACTTCCTCTAATTCAAGATTGTCTTGTTGTTCTCATTTCCCTGGTTTGAGACTTGTATACAAGTTTCATATGGTAAGAACATACAGTAGTAGCAACTTAAAAGTTCCCGTTCAAGCTGAACGCCAGCTGAATGGCAGCCGTCTTCCAGCTGACTTTCAGCCGGCTCCCTGCCAAGTCCCGTGAACGGAGAGACCCCCCTCCTTCTCCTGGGCGTGTCTATTTTTTACTATAACTCCACCCACTCATGTGATTACAGGGTATAACCAGGAGATGGCGCTTCTCTCACAGAACTTATTTACAGTTGTTCTACCTGGAGATGACGTAGCTTACACACCTCATTAGCATTCTCGTTGCTCAATCTTTTGTTCGCACTTACAGTAATGGGCTTATTGGTCTCGCAGTGTCACAGATCGGAAAATGCAGCTGGTTTGACTACTGCACACTATACAGTAGCCTTATGATTTGAGCGTGTTCATGAATTGAAATTAAATTTAAGGTGTTTATATCTAACATGTCAGCATTCACCAAATCAACAACATCTAGTCTGTTCTGTCTTTACTAGCGGTGGGCCGTTATCGGCGTTAACGTGCTGTGTTAACGTGAGACTCTTATCCGGTGATAAAAAAAATATCACCATTAATCTATTCTCAAAGCTGTTCCAGCCTCTCAGGTCGCTTTTTGACTTTTTTCTCTTTTGTTCGTTTTTGTTTTCTTCACTGTAACTCCGTGGAGTCCTGATCTCTATAGCAGTTTAGAGAGTTTTGTGCTTTTGTCGTGTTTTTCTCGTGGTTTTTCTTGGTGTTGTTTTTTAAATGCCGCTTCCACCTTTGTTTACTCAGAGAAATGCCGGCCGAATCAGCTGTTTGATTGGCGCATTAATCTATGGCCACCACTAGTCTTTGCATAATTACAGGAGCGTCTCTTCTCTTGTGTTCGCGCCTCTCTCTCGTTTATCTGCATGTAAACAACAAACTAACCCTTAAAAAAGTTACAAAAAACGGTTCGGACGTCTCAGGGCTGCCAGGCCTGTGTGTCAGACCTGCAGATACAAGCGATGGTTTATTTTTAATTAACAGTTTATTTGGAGGGGAGGGCTCGTTGTTATTGTGCGCACATAGAGCTGCAGGAAGCCCTTTGTTATGCAGGTATTTACTGTAGTGCACGCTTTAGGCCAGGTAAACCATACAAACCTCATTAGCATCTCATTGTTTGCACTTGATGGGCTTTTTGGTCTCCCAGTGTCACAGATCACAGAGCGGAGAATGCAGCTGGTTTGAGTAGTGCATACTATACAGTAGCCTTGTGATTTGAGTGTGTTCATGAACATGAATGACTCCTTTTCATTTTCGTCCATTCCATAGGCTAAATGGCGTAAATGGAAAGAATATTGTAGTGACCCGGAACAATGAAGCTACGAAGCAACTGGTTTTGCTGGACTTTATTCCTAATCTGGAACACAGGCTCCTGTGGCCGTAGCCAACGGCAAAAAGCAATAAAACCAGGCAAGCACAGCAGCATATAACATTAACACATTAGCTACTTCGTGCCCCTCATCGCCATGGCAACTGCCATGACTGACCGGCTTCACAGCCTCTAACAACGCCACCCCCCCAGGCGTCACCCCATACACTGCAGCCTAACTTACTGAACACAACTCAACAGCCACAGTGTATACACAGCCCGTTACAATATGTATGAAATAAGTGAAGTATGTTTGGTCTTAATAAAGTTTGCAGTATATATGTTATGTTTTTATTCTACATGGACACCACTGTTTATTTTCCACTATGCCTCCCTCCATTATAATAATACACGGCACAGCTTTTTAAAGTCCAGAGAGAAGTCTGTTGCAAAAGTCCACGGTGGAATGCCTAAATACATTTTTGATGGTTTCGTAAGCTTATACTGCAAACTTTATTAAAACCAAAAATACTTGATTTATTTCATACTTGATTCACCCGTAATTCTTTCGATTTGCGCTTTACGCCATTTAGCCTATGGTCACTGTTTAAATCAACAACATCTGGGCTATGTTACGGACGTTACGAGCGGAGGTTTCTTTAATAACGCGTTTATGTTGGCATGTTCTTGTTGCTGCCTCACTGTTATCTTATCACAACTTTTTTTTTTTCCATCAACTGATCAGCTGATCAGCTCACCCCGGCGTATCTGTTCAGATGTGTCTTTAGACAGTCGACGGTGAGAGCGGAACATCACTGCTCCTCCCCGTGGACAAATGAGGCATTGCAGCTGGTTTTCACACAGACTGCTTAGGGGCGTTTCCAATCGGGGACTCACTGACTACGTCATCGCGGAGGATTACATTCCGGTCACGCACCAGCCAAGGACCTGTGACGGACCTGTGACGGACCAGCCACGGTCCCGTCACGGTTCCGTCACGGAAACACGGGAACTTTTAAGTTGCTACATCTGTAGATGCACATTAGAGATTTACACCCGTTACAGCTTGTGCATGTGCTGCACAATCAGGTTGGATTCATTTAGCGTCGCCTCTCCTCCAGCAAGCAAGATGCAGAATTAGCGACATTTAGCAGTGGTTAGGTACCATCATTTATTTATACAGTACGATGAAACTATTCCACTCTGATTAAAACAATCACGTGGCTCAGGAGGTAGAGTGGGTCGTCAAGTCTGCATGTCGAAGTGTCCTTGGGCAAGGGTTCGAATCCGACCTTGTGGAACTTTGCTGCATGTCATCTCTCTCTCCCCACATTCCTGTCACTCTTCAACTGTCTCTATCCAATAAAGCTTGCAAAGGCCAAAAATATATCTTTTGAAAAAATTGCTCCTGGAGGCTGCGCCATTATTGAATGAATGTGTGTGAATAGGTGAATGAGATATGTAGTGTAAAAGTGCTTTGAGTGGTCGGAAGACTAGAAAGTCCATATGTAAGTACAGTCCATTTACCATAACTCTGCTGTTGTTATGAGGGTTGTTGCTTGAGGTCTGATGCAGAACAGAATATTACTTCTTGTAAATCTGAATCTGTGTCTTCCCTGCAGCTCTGGAGAAGATGTCATTGAGCAATGGACCAGAGAATGGAGGAGATACTGGGATCTCCATTGAGACACCTTCAAAAGAAACCCTTTCAAAGCCTCCTGATAGTGACTGCTCCTCCTAGAGGCTCATACCATTGGTATTTGTAGACATAACGAAGATATAAGAGGATTGGTGGAAAGTCCCTCTTAAAGAACCGAATCAAAGAAAGCTATGACAAGCCTGGGGACAAGGGAAAATGAACACAGTCTGTTTTCCCTTACTCCTTTTGGTGTTCTGGGGTGGTGGGATTCGGGGGTTTAGCTTGGGCATGTGGCAATGATTTGGGACAAAAGTACATGTTTAAAGGAGCCAGAGGCATACAATATGTGACTGAATGATACTAAACAATGTCCTACTTTGAAAAATGTATTACTTTTTTTTTTTTCTTATAAAGATACTAATGACTAGACAGCTGTATGTGACCAGCAAAAGGAAATGGATGTCTCCAAGCTGTCATGGAGGCACAGTGACATCAGGGAAGAAGAGGTGACTCATTGGTGTAAAAGATCTTTCAGGCTTGTAGAAAGAGTGTGTTGCTACTGTAGAGTTATACTTGTCTGGTCTTGATAGCACTGTGACAAGACTATATTGTCATTTTAGAAACCCCATTTAGAGGCTAGGAAAAATTGTCAAAAAGGAAATGAATGAAAAAAGATATTTTGATGATTGATTCATTAAATGAGGATAAATTGGATATAAACCTTTTCAGATGTAAATGGTGAGCGGGCAAGAGCTAGGTCATTCATACTCTTTCACTTGAAATGTTCAATAATAATATCAAATTGAAAAATGCTGTAAAATCTTGCTAGTTGTTGCCAGTACACTTTAAAACTTTTATGACACATTTAAAACCTAAGCAGTACAGATAGTTATATAGTTGGTGAAATTATGTATGCAGGGTCTAAATATTGTAACAATGATATGAAAGGACATCTTAAAAGCGCAACATTTCTTTAGAAGTCCATGCTGAACAAGTATAGCTACTTCTGGCTCTAAAGTTTTAAATGCTGAATCTTTCTCTGTAGTACATTTTGACACTTTGACACAATCTTACTTGTATTCATTTTATTCTTTAATCCAACATAGAAATTTGTAATAGAGGTCTTTCAGGTGATGTCATTTACACTCTGGTAACTGCTCTGGCTTACAGTTCCTGTAAAACAGATAAATGTACCTATATCCTACTCCAAGGTTTTCAGTGACTGTACCTCTCATACTAGTGTATGATCCTAAACCCTGTCCTGGTATCATATTCTGTTTATAAGATTGCTGTAAAGAAGATGTTCCATTGTCCTGCCATAGATTTCTAACCCTCCATCACTAATGTATTATGGCATGTCACTGTATGTTGAATATACAGGCGAGGGTTCAATAACGTTTGTACGATATAATGTAATGAAATACAATCATTCATAATAATAGGTTTACGGTATTAAATTTTTTTTGTGTCACATTACATTGTATTGTATCACATATTTTGTCAGGAACACGTCAGTGTAATGCAGTAAAATACTACAAACTACTCTAAACTGGGTAGAGAGTTGAATCAGCTTCTCTTTGACACAGGCCTCATCAGTGTGCTGTTGGGTGCATAGACATTTAGTTAAATACATTTTTGTGCCCAGCTCTTGTGTTTGTGTTCTGGCCCAAAGGAACATGAGAAAAGGTGCCATGACTCCATGACCTTGCAGCATTCACCTGTCAGTTTCTTTACTTTTCTACGTCATTTTGTTAACTTGTCACAAAGTAGGATGAGCATTTTTATTGGTAATGTATTCAAGTTAAGTAATTCATTCAGACCTTAAATAAAGTTGAAATGATTTTGTGTATTGAATTTTTTTTTTTTTGATAAATGTCTTGAGTGCCTTAAAACTCACCTCTAGATTTGCAAAGTATAGAACGCTCCAAGCACCCCTGTGCAATTTGGATTTGAAGAGTAACTGACCAAAGGTGATCTTAAAACTCCCAGCGTCAGTGAAAAGGGCTTTAACAGGCAGCTTAACAAACGGTAAGTCTTAATTCAATTTATTTATATAGCACATTTAAATACAACAAGACATTTCCCAAAGTGCTGTACAACATCAAAACAAAACTAGAAAATTCCCGCAGAAATTTTGAGAGTGACGAGTGGGCTGTTGCCGGGGGTCTGTAGTCAAAAAGCACACCTCAAATAGTCATTTTTAACATGTTTATTTAGACAAAGGAGCAGCTAGTGCTGCCGCGCAAACAATTGACATTAGCGTGTTAACAATTACCATGTCTTTAATTTTTAGTGGCTAATGTTAATTAGTATGTTAGCATTTTCATTAATTTTAGCATTGGCCGTTAATGTTACCAGTTAGCATGTCTTTACAGCTAGCAGTAACGTGCTAGCTTTTCTGCTGTCTTTACGCTAACAATTAATATTAGCATGTTAACATTAACATGTATTCTTACTGACTGAAAATGAGTGGCTAGCATTAATGTGCTAGCAGTTAACATTAGCATTCTAGCATTAGCATGTTATCAATGAGCATGTATTTAATTCTTAGTGGCTAATAGTAATCAATAAGCATTAGCAGGTTACCATTACCAGGTTAGCATTAGCATGTTAACATTAGCATTTATTTAATACTTAATGGCTAATGCTAATCGTTAGCACGCTAGCTCCTCTGCTGTCATTGTCTGTCATTTTAGACAGACAACGTGCTAGCAATTATCATTAGCAGGTTAGCTTTAGCATGTTAACATGAGCATTTACTTAATTCCTAGTGGCTAATGTTAATTCATTCATTGCTCATTGCTAGTGCAGACGGCTAACAATTAGCATTAACATGTTAGAATTAGCATGTATTTAATTCTTTGTGGCTAGTGCTAATTAACATTAGCATGTTAACATTAGCATATTAGCAAGTAGCATGTATTTGGTTATTCATGGCTAATGCTAATTGCTAATGTTGACGCGTTAGCAATTAGCATTAGCAGTAATTTTAGCTTTGGCCGCTAATGTTAGCAGGTTAGCATGTCTTTACAGCTAGTGCTAACGCGTTAGCTGCTCTGCTGTCTTTGGCACACTAACAATTAATATTACCATATTAACATTAGCATGTATTCTTAGTGACTAAAAATTATGGGCTAGCACTGACGTGCTAGCAATTAACATTAGCATGTTATCATTAGAATGTATTCTTAGTGACTGAAAATGACTGGCTAGCATTAACGTGCTAGCAATTAACATTAGCATGTTAACATTAGCATGTTGGCAATGAGCATGTATTTAATTCTTAGTGGCTAATAGTAAGTAGTAAGCATTAGCAGGTTACCATTAGCAGTTTAACATTAGCATGTTAACATTGGCATGTATATAATATTTAGTGGCTAATGATAATTGTTAACACGCTAGCTGCTCTGCTGTCATTATCATTTCAGACAGACAACGCATTAGCAATTAACATTAGCATGTTAACATTAGCATTTATTTAATACTTAATGGCTAATGCTAAACGTTAACACGCTAGCTGCTCTGCTGTCATTGTCTGTCATTTTAGACAGACAACGTGCTAGCAATTATCATTAGCAGGTTAGCTTTAGCATGTTAACATGAGCATGTATTTAATTCCTAGTGGCTAATGTTAATTAACATTAACATGTTAGCAATGATCATGTATTTAATTCTTCGTGGCTAATGCTCATTGCTAGCGCAGACGGCTAACAATTAACATTAACATGGTAGAATTTAATTCTTTGTGGCTAGTGCTAATTAACATTAGCATGTTAGCATTAATATATTAACAAGTAGCATGTATTTGGTTATTCGTGGCTAAGGCTAATTGTTAGTGCTGACATTACATGTTAACATTACATGTTAACATTAGCATGTATTCTTAATGACTAAGAATGAGTGACTAGCATTGACGTGCTAGCAATTAACATTAGCATGTTAACATTAACAGGTATTTAATTCCTAGTGGCTAATATTAATTAGCTTTAGCAGGTTAACATTAACATGTTAACAATGATCATGTATTTAATTCTTAGTGGCTAATAGGGATGTAACGATACACTCAACTCACGACTCGATTCGAGTCACGATTTTTTGTTCACGATCCGATTTTTTCACGATTTATTTAAAATCAAAATAAGCTACAGACAAATTATGACCAAATAAAATATCTTTTGATTTGTAGGAAAAAAATCTCTTTTTACAGAAACTCTCAAACAGTTTGTGTTCTTATTAGGGCTGCCAGCAAGCAGCTGATCTGACCAGCCCTCGAAGAGGAGGGCTCTATGGCCAAACCGTAATTCCAATCATTGAACGGACATAACTGGGGGCATCGCGTGCCCTTCCTGATCGTTTTACATAGATATTTTGTGTCGATAAATGAAGAAACGTGCCCTCAGAAGCAAGAGAGAGAAACGTTACTTCTGCCTTCCTTAAGAAAATTTCTCTCCTTTTTTAACATGGGGGTATATGAGGCTGATGATGGGAGTTGCTGCCGCAGATTTACGTGTCAGGCCAAAACTATATGTCTGACAGCTTTAGCAGGCGAATGTGAGTAAAGACGACAAATTTTCCTACGTTTTATGCATAAATCATGTCTGTAGCTGGGCATTTGAGGCCACGGTAGTCAAATACGTTTTATTTTTTCACTGATTTTTCTCCCTGCTCCTCACTCTAGCTGATGATGTCATCCACTCTAGCAGAAACATTCCGCCACATACACACCCATTATAAACCCAGAAATTTGACTAAAAACCTGCTCAACTTTGAGCCTTGATAGTTTAAAAACGGTAAAAGCTGTCGATGAGTGTAGTGAATCCCTGAAGATAAGGGAAGCATACCTGCGTTTTAAAGTTCAAACGAAGTCTCCGGTGAAAGTATGCCAGAGCAGTTCATTGTTGAAAATGTCTGTTGAAATGTATTTTTTTCGGGCCTCCCCATTCATTCCCTATGAGAAATTTTTCGCAGTTTTTCCAGAATAAATTCGCGAAAAACACGCGAATCTCTTAGAAAAGTAATGGCACTCGATTCGGGATCAAGACGCACGTTTTGATATATAATTTGTTGGGGTCCTCTCACCGCTGCGGGCCGCATTAATGTTCGAAAAAGGGCGGAAAATGAATAATAATGCCATGAAACACGCAGAAGAACAATAGTTGACGAGTGCCGTAGGCTAGAATGCTAGAATGCTCCAAGCACCCCTGTGCAATTTGGATTTGGAGACTAACTGACCAAGGTGATCTTAAAACTCCCAGCGTCAGTGAAAAGGGCTTTAACAGGCAGCTTAACAAACAGTAAGTCTTAATTCAATTTATTTATATAGCACATTTAAATACAACTAGAAAATTCCCGCAGAAATTTTGAGAGTGACGAGTGGGCTGTTGCCGGGGGTCTGTAGTCAAAAAGCACACCTCAAATAGTCATTCTTAACATGTTTATTTAGACACTGGAGCACATTAGCATGTATTTAATTCTTAGTGGCTAATGTTAATTAATATGTTAGCAATTGCATTAATTTTAGCATTGGCCGCTAATGTTACCAGTTAGCATGTCTTTACAGCTAACGCTAATGAGCTAGCTGCTCTGCTGTCTCTGACGTGCTAGCAATTAACATGTATTCTTACTGACTGAAAATGAGTGGCTAGCATTAACGTGCTAGCAGTTAACATTAGCATGCTAGCATTAGCATTTTATCAATGAGCATGTATTTAATTCTTAGTGGTTAATAGTAATCAATAAGCATTAGCAGGTTACCATTACCAGGTTAGCATTAGCATGTTAACATTAGCATGTTAACATTAGCATGTTAACATTAGCATTTATTTAATACTTAATGGCTAATGCTAAACGTTAACACGCTAGCTGCTCTGCTGTCATTGTCTGTCATTTTAGACAGACAACGCGCTAGCAATTATCATTAGCAGGTTAGCTTTAGCATGTTAACATGAGCATGTATTAAATTCTTCGTGGCTAATGCTCATTGCTAGCGCAGATGCCATGAAACATAACAGTTAGCATGTCTTTACAGCTAGTGCTAACGCGCTAGCTGCTCTGCTGTCTTTGGCGCACTAACAATTAATATTACCATATTAACATTAGCATGTATTCTTAGTGACTAAAAATGATGGGCTAGCACTGACGTGCTAGCACTTAACATTAGCATGTTAACATTAGCATGTATTCTTAGTGACTGAAAATGAGTGGCTAGCACTAACGTGCTAGCAATTAACATTAGCATGTTAGCATTAACATGTTAGCAATGATCATGTATTTAATTCTTAGTGGCTAATGTTAATTAACTTTAGCAGGTTAACATTAACATGTTAGCAATGATCATGTATTTCATTCTTAGTGGCTAATGCTAATTAGCTTTAGCAGGTTAACATTAACATGTTAAACATGATCATGTATTTAATTCTTAATTCTTTTCACCCTCTTCAAATCCCAACTTAAAACATACCTGTTTACAACCGCCTATCCACCATGACATCATCCCTGCATGCACATTTTCTCCTTTCTTGTTTTTATTGATTTTTGGTTTATTGATGTTGTTTTTCTGTGTTTTAAATGTTTTATGCTGTTTTTAAATGTGATGTGTACGGTGACCTTGAGTGTCAGAAAGGCGCCTTCAAATAAAATTTATTATTATTATTATTATTATTATTAATGGCTAATGCTAATTAACATTAGCATGTTAACAATAACATGTTAGCAATGATCATGTATTTAATTCTTAGTGGCTAATGCTAATTAACATTAGCATGTTAACAATAACATGTTAGCAATGATCATGTATTTAATTCTTCCTGGCTAATGCTCATTGCTAGCGCAGACGGCTAACAATTAACATTAACATGTTAGCATTAGCATGTATTTAATTATTTGTGGCTAGTGCTAATTAACATTAGCATGTTAGCCTTAGCATATTAGCAAGTAGCATGCATTTGGTTATTCGTGGCTAAGGCTAATTGCTAGTGTTGACGCGCTAGCAATGACCATTTGCAGTAATTTTAGCTTTGGCTGCTAATGTTAGCAGTTGGCATTTCTTTACAGCTAGTGCTAACGCGCTAGCTGCTCTGCTGTCTTTGGCGCACTAGCAATTAATATTACCATATTAACATTAACATGTATTCTTAGTGACTAAAAATTATGGGCTAGCACTGACGTGCTAGCAATTCACATTAGCATGTCAACATTAGCATTGTTAACATTAGCATGTATTCTTAGTGACTGAAAATGAGTGGCTAGCACTAACGTGCTAGCAATTAACATTAGCATGTTAACATTACCATGTTGGCAATGATCATGTATTTAATTCTTAGTGGCTAATACTAATTAGCTTTAGCAGGTTAACATTAACATGTTAGCAATGATCATGTATTTAATTCTTAGTGGTTCACAGGTGGTTGTTTATTCACCACAGGGGTGTAGTCTGTGATGAGGTGAACGAGGTTGTGATCAGAGCGACCCAGCGGGGGGAGGGGAGATGTACACAAACACGGCAATGACCTGTGAAAACTCCCTCGGGAGGTAGTATGGCCGCATGCTGACCGCTAACAGCTCCAAGTCTCTGGTGCAGAGTTGCTCCTTCACCCTGATGTGTCCCGGGTGGCACCATCTATCGTTCACAAACACAGAGATCCCCCCTCCCTTCTTCTTACCGATCTCTGGTGCTTTCCGGTCCGCCCGGACGAGCTGGAATCCGTCCAGGTTAATGTGCGAGTCCGGAGAAAGTTCAGTCAGCTAAACATGGTTTATACCGTCTTTTCTTCTCCCTGCGCTTCACCTCCGCTCTGCATCCTCTTCTGTTCCTCCGTAACTCTCTGGGGATCTCCGGCCGCTCCACTCAGTGAAGGGGTGTGTGTCGCAAGCCTAACAGCTGATCCCGAGTGTAAACAATGGAGCCTGGTTCAATGTATTTCCTACAGCCACATCAAAAAGTGCCGAAAACAGCAAGGAGCAGACCACGAATGTCACAATGTGAACATCCATAGCTGCACACTTGCTTAAAGTGTTGATGAGGTAAAAACACAACAAATAAAAAAACTAAAAAGAGGTAGAAAGTTCGGAGCTGCTGTAACAAGCGGCTGCTCACTATCGATATATGCTCACTATCGATATAGCTATCGCTATGCTAGCAATTACTATTTGCACTAATTTTAGCATTGGCTGCTAATGTTAGCAGTTAGCAGACGGGAGAGGTCCCACGAAGGGATGTGTGTGTGTGTTTGTGTGTGAGTGAGAAATAGAGAGAGAGAGAGAGAGAGAGACTGTGTGTGTGTGTGTGTGTGTGTGTGTGTGTGTGTGTGTGTGAGAGAGAGAGAGAGAGAGAGAGAGAGAGAGACTGTGTGTGTGTGTGTGTGTTTGTGAGTGAGTGAGTGAGTGAGTGAGTGAGTGAGAGAGAGAGAGAGAGAGAGAGACAGACTAATGTTAGCAGTTAGCATGTCTTTACAGCTAGCGCTAATGTGCTAGCTGCTCTGCTGTCTCTGTCGGCCATTTTACACAGACAAGTTAAAATGAAGCCAATAACTGCTCAAATGGCCACTGGGCTGCTGCAACTGTTGTCAGTTGGAACGCCAGTTGAAAATCCTGACAGAGAGAGAGAGGGAAAATGCTGAGACCAGTCCTCGAAGAGGAGGGCTCTATGGCCAAACCGTAATTCCAATCATTGAACCGACATAACTGGGGACATCGCGTGCCCTTCCTGATCGTTGTACATAGTTATTTTGTGTCGATAAATGAAGAAATGTGTCCTCAAGAGCAAGAGAGAGAAACGTTACTTCTGCCTTCCTTCAGAAAATGTCCCTCCTATTTTAACATGGCAGTGAATGAGGCTGTGGATGTGAGTACTCGATCAGTTGGCCTGTATGGAGCCAAAACTATAAAAGAGACAGCTTCAACAGTGTTATCGCTGCGATCACCTCGAATTTTCCTACATTTGAGGGGATAATCATGTCTGTAGTGGGGCATTTGAGGCCACGATATTTAAATACGTTTTATTTTTTCACAGATTTTTCTCCCTGCTCCTCACTCTAGCTGATGATGTCATCCACTCTAGCACAAACATTCCGCCACATACACACCCATTATAAACCCAGAAATTTGCCTAAAAACCTGCTCAACTTTGAGCCTTGATAGTTTAAAAACGGTAAAAGCTGTCGATGAGTGTCGTGAATCCCTGAAGATAAGGGAAGCATACCTCCGTTTAAAGTTCAAATGCAGTCTCTCGGTTAAAGTATGCCAGAGCAGTTCATTGTTGAAAATGTCTGTTGAAATGTACTTTTTTTCAGGCCTCCCCAGTCATTCCCTATGGGAAATTTTTCGCAGTTTTTCCAGAATAAATTCGCGAAAAACACGCGAATCTCTTAGAAAAGTAATAGCGCTCGATTCGGGATCAAGACGCACGTTTTGATATATAATTTGTTGGGGTCCTCTCACCGCTGCGGGCCGCATTCATGTTCGAAAAAGGGCGGAAAATGAATAATAATAATTTTAATGCCATGAAACACGCAGAAGAACAATAGTTGACGAGTGCCTACGGGACTCGTCAACTACTCCCAGAGCTTGCTAGCTCTGTGAGTAGTTGACGAGTGTCGTAGGCACTCGTCACTAACTAGAAAATTCCCGCAGAAATTTTGAGAGTGACGAGTGGGCTGTTGCCGGGGGTCTGTAGTCAAAAAGCACACCTCAAATAGTAATTATTAACATGTTTATTTAGACACTGGAGCACATTAGCATGTATTTAATTCTTAGTGGCTAACATTAATTGCTAACAGTGATGCAATTAACATTAGCATGTTAACATTAGCATGTATTCTTAGTGACTAAAAATCAGTGGCTAGCACTGACATGCTAGCAATTAACATGTTAATATTAGCATTTATTTTGTTCTTAGTGGCTAATGCTAGCATTAGCATGTTAGCAATTATCATGTATTTAATTATTAGTGGCGTCAGCGCTAGCAATTAACATTAGCATGTTACCATTGGCTGAAAATATTAGCAATTAGCATGTCTTTACTACAATGAGCAGCAGCCAGAAAAAAAGCACATCTCAAATAGTCATTTTTAACAGATTTATTTACACAACAATCAGGCAGTCCTCAAAGCTCACATCATCTTAACATTTAATTTAAAACACATTAAATACACAATTTTATAAATATAATTATTTAACAGTTAATTTAAAATCACAATAAATACATTTTTTTTATAATATAATAACTTAACATTTCATTTAAAATAAATAAAAATAGTTATGTTATGATTTAACACTTTCACAAAATACATACAAATTTTCTATAATATAATAATTTAACATTTCATTTAAAATAAATACAAATACAGTTATGTTATGATTTAACACTTTAAAAAGCACCATTATATAAATATAATAATTAAACATTTCATTTAAAATTACATTTAATACACAATTTTATAAATATAATTACCTAACAGTTCATTTAAAATCACAATAAACACAAATTTTTATGACATAATAATTTAACATTTCATTTAGAATAAATAAAAATAGTTATGTTATGATTTAACACTCACAAAATCTCAAAATACATACACATTTTTATAATATAATAATTTAACATTTCATTTAAAATAAATAAAAATAGTTATGTTAGGATTTAACACTTTAAAAAGCACCATTATATAAATATAATAATAAATCATTTAATTTAAAATCACATTAAATACACAATTTTATAAATATAGTAATTAAACATTTTTTTTTTTTTTAATGAATGTTAAGTTATTATATTATAAAAAAATGTGTTTATTGTGTTTTTAAATTAACTGTTAAATAATTATATTTATAAAAATGTGTATTTAGACATGGTTAGCAGAATCCCTCACTCACAGGGGTGCATGCTCATGCAACAGAGGAAAGACTGGCGGCAGGGCAGTGATGATCTTTGATGTTGTCTGCAAATACACAAAAAGAGATGTCTGTGAGACAGTCAGCTTTATGGCAGAGTGAATTGTGTCAAGTTAAACTCATCCAGATACAGCACAGTCGTTGAAAACACATTGGTTAATGTCCCTTACTTGGCCTCTGCTCAGTTGTTGCTGTCTTCAGCTGAGGTTCCGTGGAGGTCTTCTTCCTGGATCTGCAGTCATCCTCTCTGTATTGCTATGGTCAACATTGAATTTTGAAATTAAATTTTGTTTAAGCATTTCATCACTCACAAACTTTTTAAAACAAACTATGGTCATTAAAACTTATGGGAAAGTGTTGCTCACTCATTGTCTGCAGGGTTGTTGCATCCTCAGTGGAGTGCTCTGGAAATCTGCTGGGGTCCTCTTGAGGTGTTCTGCCTGGATCTTAATCTTTCCCTTATTTTTCCCAGATTTTAAAGATATTGATAAAAGATATAAGTCAGTTACATGTTTCACAGCATTGAGTAAATATTTGATCATCAACTTAAAAAATAAAATTCTGTAAGTTAAAACCAAATAATAAAATGCTCCTACCTTATTTTAACATTAGCATTTATTTAATACTTAATGGCTAATGCTCAACGTTAACACGCTAGCTGCTCTGCTGTCATTGTCTGTCATTTTAGACAGACAACGCACTAGCAATTATCATTAGCAGGTTAGCTTTAGCATGTTAACATGAGCATGTACTTAATTCCTAGTGGCTAATGTTAATTAACATGAACATGTTAGCAATGATCATGTATTTAATTCTTCGTGGCTAATGCTCATTGCTAGCGCAGACGGCTAACAATTAACATTAACATGTTAGAATTAACATGTATTTAATTCTTTGTGGCTAGTGCTAATTAACATTAGCATGTTAGCATTAGCATATTAGCAAGTAGCATGTATTTGGTTATTCGTGGCTAATGCTAATTGCTAGTTTTGACGCGCTAGCAATTACCATTTGCAGTAATTTTAGCTTTGGCCGCTAATGTTAGCAGTTAGCATGTCTTTACAGCTAGTGCTAACGCGCTAGCTGCTCTGCTGTCTTTGGTAACTAATATTACCATATTAACATTAGCATGTATTCTTAGTGACTAAAAATTATGGGCTAGCACTGACGTGCTAGCACTTAACATTAGCATGTTAACATTAACAGGTATTTAATTCCTAGTGGCTAATACTAATTAGCTTTAGCAGGTTAACATTAACATGTTAACAATGATCATGTATTTAATTCTTAGTGGCTAATAGGGATGTAACGATACACTCAACTCACGACTCGATTCGAGTCACGATTTTTTGTTCACGATACGATTTTTTCACGATTTATTTAAAATCAAAATAAGCTACAGACAAATTATGACCAAATAAAATTATCTTTTTATTTGTAGGAAAAAAATCTCTCTTTACAGAAACTCTCAAACAGTTTGTGTTCTTATTAGGGCTGCCAGCAAGCAGCTGATCTGACCATTACCTTTCAGCTTGAAGTATGAGCTAACTGAAAATAAAAACAACAAGATGATAGCTCATTTACCCTTTAATGAGACTCCACGGCCCCGGGAAACGGCGAGGTCCGGGCGCTGTAAACACAGAGCCGGTCGCGTTGTGTGTGTGTGTGTGTGTGTTTGTGTGTGTGTGTGAGAGAGAGAGAGAGAGAGAGAGAGAGAGAGGGACTGTGTGTGTGTGTGTGTTTGTGTGTGAGTGAGAAAGAGAGAGAGAGAGAGAGAGAGAGACTGTGTTGTGTGTGTGTGTGTGTGTGTTCATGTGTGAGTGAGAGAGAGAGAGAGAGAGAGAGAGAGACTGTGTGGTGTGTTGTGTGTGTGTGTTTCATGTGTGAGTGAGAGAGAGAGAGAGAGAGAGAGACAGACTGTGTGTGTGTGTGTGTGGTGTGTGTGTTGTGAGACACAGAGAGGCAGACGCGGCAGTGGAAGCTGCAGCCACAACGTAACCTATTTCTAATAAAAAAAAAGACGAAAAAGAACATATCCTACTTCTCTCGCATTCGCCAAGAATCGCGATTCATTTTTTCTGTCAAACAGATGCGAGTCGTCACACATTTGTACCAATTTTAATCGTGTCACGATGCATCGTTACATCCCTAGTGGCTAATGCTAATTAACATTAGCAGGTTAACATTAACATGTATTTGGTTATTAGTGGCTAATGTGCTAGCAATTACTATTTGCACTAATTTTAGCATTGGCTGCTAATGTTAGCAGTTAGCATGTCTTTACAGCTAGCGCTAATGTGTTAGCTGCTCTGCTGTCTCTGTCGGCCATTTTACACAGACAAGTTCAAATGAAGCCAATAACTGCTCAAATGGCCACTGGGCTGCTGCAACTGTTGTCAGTTGGAACGCCAGTTGAAAATCCTGACAGAGAGAGAGAGGGAAAATGCTGAGACCAGTCCTCGAAGAGGAGGGCTCTATGGCCAAACCGTAATTCCAATCATTGAACCGACATAACTGGGGACATCGCGTGCCCTTCCTGATCGTTTTACATAGTTATTTTGTGTCGATAAATGAAGAATTGTGTCCTCAAGGGCAAGAGACAGAAACGTTACTTCTGCCTTCCTTAAGAAAATGTCCCTCCTATTTTAACATGGCAGTGAATGAGGCTGTGGATGTGAGTACTCGATCAGTTGGCCTGTATGGAGCCAAAACTATAAAAGAGACAGCTTCAACAGTGTTATCGCTGCGATCACCTCGAATTTTCCTACATTTGAGGGGATAATCATGTCTGTAGTGGGGCATTTGAGGCCACGGTAGTCAAATACGTTTTATTTTTTCACTGATTTTTCTCCCTGCTCCTCACTCTAGCTGATGATGTCATCCACTCTAGCACAAACATTCCGCCACATACACACCCATTATAAACCCAGAAATTTGACTAAAAACCTGCTCAACTTTGAGCCTTGATAGTTTAAAAACGGTAAAAGCTGTCGATGAGTGTCGTGAATCCCTGAAGATAAGGGAAGCATACCTCCGTTTTAAAGTTCAAATGCAGTCTCTCGGTTAAAGTATGCCAGAGCAGTTCATTGTTGAAAATGTCTGTTGAAATGTACTTTTTTTCAGGCCTCCCCAGCCATTCCCTATGGGAAATTTTTCGCAGTTTTTCCAGAATAAATTCGCGAAAAACACGCGAATCTCTTAGAAAAGTAATAGCACTCGATTCGGGATCAAGACGCACGTTTTGATATATAATTTGTTGGGGTCCTCTCACCGCTGCGGGCCGCATTCATGTTCGAAAAAGGGCGGAAAATGAATAATAATGCCATGAAAACACGCAGAAGAACAATAGTTGACGAGTGTCGTAGGCACTCGTCACTAACTAGAAAATTCCCGCAGAAATTTTGAGAGTGACGAGTGGGCTGTTGCCGGGGGTCTGTATTCAAAAAGCACACCTCAAATAGTAATTATAACATGTTTTTTAGACACTGGAGCACATTAGCATGTATTTAATTCTTAGTGGCTAACGTTAATTGCTAACAGTGATGCAATTAACATTAGCATGTTAACATTAGCATGTATTCTTAGTTACTAAAAATCAGTGGCTAGCACTGACATGCTAGCAATTAGCATTAACATGTTAATATTAGCATTTATTTTTGTTAGTGGCTAATGCTAGCATTAGCATGTTAGCAATTATCATGTATTTAATTCTTAGTGGCGTCAGCGCTAGCAATTAACATTAGCATGTTACCATTGGCTGCAAATATTAGCAATTAGCATGTCTTTACTACCATGAGCAGCAGCCAGAAAAAAAAAGCACATCTCAAATAGTCATTTTTAACAGATTTATTTACACAACAATCAGGCAGTCCTCAAAGCTCACCTCATCTTAACATTTAATTTAAAACACATTAAATACACAATTTTATAAATATAATTATTTAACAGTTAATTTAAAATCACAATAAACACATTTATTTATAATATAATAACTTAACATTTCATTTAAAATAAATAAAAATAGTTGTGTTATGATTTAACACTTTCACAAAATACATACAAATTTTTATAATATAATAATTTAACATTTCATTTAAAATAAATACAATTACAGTTATGTTATGATTTAACACTTTAAAAAGCACCATTATATAAATATAATAATTAAACAGTTCATTTAAAATTACATTTAATACACAATTTTATAAATATAATTACCTAACAGTTCATTTAAAATCACAATAAACACAATAAAAATAGTTATGTTATGATTTAACACTCACAAAATCTCAAATACATACACATTTTATAATATAATAATTTAACATTTCATTTAAAATAAATAAAATAGTTATGTTAGGATTTAACACTTTAAAAAGCACCATTATATAAATATAATAATAAATCATTTAATTTAAAATCACATTAAATACACAATTTTATAAATATAGTTATTAAACATTTTTTTTTTTTTTAATGAATGTTAAGTTATTATATTATAAAAAATTGTGTTTATTGTGTTTTTAAATTAACTGTTAAATAATTATATTTATAAAAATGTGTATTTAGACATGGTTAGCAGAATCCCTCACTCACAGGGGTGCATGCTCATGCAACAGAGGAAAGACTGGCGGCAGGGCAGTGATGATCTTTGATGTTGTCTGCAAATACACAAAAAAGAGATGTCTGTGAGACAGTCAGCTTTATGGCAGAGTGAATTGTGTCAAGTTAAACTCATCCAGATACAGCACAGTCGTTGAAAACACATTGGTTAATGTCCTTACTTGGCCTCTGCTCAGTTGTTGCTGTCTTCAGCTGAGGTTCCGTGGAGGTCTTCTTCCTGGATCTGCAGTCATCCTCTCTGTATTGCTATGGTCAACATTGAATTTTGAAATTAAATTTTGTTTAAGCATTTCATCACTCACAAACTTTTTAAAACAAACTGGTCATTAAAACTTATGGGAAAGTGTTGCTCACTCATTGTCTGCAGGGTTGTTGCATCCTCAGTGGAGTGCTCTGGAAATCTGCTGGGGTCCTCTTGAGGTGTTCTGCCTGTCAACATGTAGGAATTTTCCTACATTTGAGGGGATAATCATGTCTGTACTGGGGTATTTGAGGCCACGGTAGTCAAATACGTTTTATTTTTTCACAGATTTTTCTCCCTGCTCCTCACTCTAGCTGATGATGTCATCCACTCTAGCACAAACATTCCGCCCATACACACCCATTATAACCCAAATTTGACTAAAACCTGCTCAACTTTGAGCCTTGATAGTTTAAAAACGGTAAAAGCTGTCGATGAGTGTCGTGAATCCCTGAAGATAAGGGAAGCATACCTCCGTTTTAAAGTTCAAATGCAGTCTCTCGGTTAAAGTATGCCAGAGCAGTTCATTGTTGAAAATGTCTGTTGAAATGTACTTTTTTTCAGGCCTCCCCAGCCATTCCCTATGGGAAATTTTTCGCAGTTTTTCCAGAATAAATTCGCGAAAAACACGCAAATCTCTTAGAAAAGTAATAGCACTCGATTCGGGATCAAGACACACGTTTTGATATATAATTTGTTGGGGTCCTCTCACCGCTGCGGGCCGCATTCATGTTCGAACTAGAAAATTCCCGCAGAAATTTTGAGAGTGACGAGTGGGCTGTTGCCGGGGGTCTGTAGTCAAAAAGCACACCTCAAATAGTCATTTTTAACATGTTTATTTAGACACAGGAGCAGCTAGCGCTGCCGCGCAAGCAATTGACATTAGCGTGTTGACAATTACCATGTCTTTAATTTTTAGTGGCTAATGTTAATTAATATGTTAGCATTTGCATTAATTTTAGCATTGGCCGCTAATGTTACCAGTTAGCATGTCTTTACAGCTAACGTTAATGAGCTAGCTGCTCTGCTGTCTCTGACGTGCTAGCAATTAACATGTATTCTTACTGACTTAAAATGAGTGGCTAGCATTAACGTGCTAGCAGTTAACATTAGCATGCTAGCATTAGCATTTTATCAATGAGCATGTATTTAATTCTTAGTGGTTAATAGTAATCAATAAGCATTAGCAGGTTACCATGACCAGGTTAGCATTAGCATGTTAACATTAGCATGTTAACATTAGCATTTATTTAATACTTAATGGCTAATGCTAATCGTTAACACGCTAGCTGCTCTGCTGTCATTGTCTGTCATTTTAGACAGACAATGCGCTAGCAATTATCATTAGCAGGTTAGCTTTAGCATGTTAACATGAGCATGTACTTAATTCCTAGTGGCTCATGTTAATTAACATTAACATGTTAGCAATGATCATGTATTTAATTCTTCGTGGCTAATGCTCATTGCTAGCGCATATGGCTAACAATTAACATTAACATGGTAGAATTAGCATGTATTTAATTCTTTGTGGCTAGTGTTAATTAACATTAGCATGATAGCATTAGCATATTAGCAAGTAGCATGTATTTGGTTATTCGTGGCTAAGGGTAATTGCTAGCGCTGACGTGCTAGCAAGTAGCTTAGCATGTTAGCAGTTGTCATGTAATAAATTCTTAGTGCCTAATGCTAATTGCTAGTTTTATATTGCTATTTTTATTTTATTAAAACATTTCAAATGGCTGTCACATGTGTGGCAGATCCACTCTACAAGTCTCTCTGGTGGAACAGAGCAAGGGGAAGAGCAGTCGTTACAGAAATGAACATAGTTTCCTGTCAAGCATGCTGCTGACACTTTGGTGTCTTTGCTATATTTTCCTCTCTTGCATAGCTTGACCTGATTGGGAAACAGTGCTCTGTTACAGACTGTGCAAAGTATGTGGGTCCGTGTCTAATAGTTTCACGGAATGATGCTATGGCCGCTTCCATCACAGGACTCATCAGGGGCTGGGGAGTTTCCTGGCGGTGGGTTACAATCAATCTGTACTTACTTTTAATTCCCAGTGCCCTCTTCAACTTGTAATTTATGCGAAAGGCAGCATTTGTGGCCAATTTGGTAATTCTGTGCTGGCTGACACGTTGTATACAACGTAGTCTGAATTCGGGATCATTGTGATACTTTGTGTTGAAGTTTTCGTTTAGCTTATGCCTGTAGGTCTGGTCGCATGCATATTTGGTTGTCTTATACGTTTTCAATTTTTCTCTAACTTCAAGATTGGTCAGGTACTTTTTCTGTCTATTCCGAAAAGCGGGATCTGCCTTGTACCTCTGGGTCAGGTACTTTTTCTGTCTATTCCGAAAAGCAGGATCTGTCGTGTACCGTCTTTTGATTTCTTCCTTCTTTTTAATCTGAACTCTGGGATCTGCATAGTAGCATTTAAATGACAGTAGCTGTTGTTTGTGGTGATGACTGTCTTGGTCAAATTTAGTTTTCACCGCCTTGATTTTTTGCCTTCTAAAATCTGGACAGGTGGCATACCTGTTTTTTTCGTGATGGATTTTTCTTTCCCTTTTTAGTTCTTTTACTTCAGACACTAGTGCACATTGCCCTTTGCCGTCACTGTCACCTCTCTGCCTGGCTTTTCGACGCTGTTGTTTGCTCAGCTTGGCCAAATTTGTTGTTGCTTGGGGGACTGCTGAAGAGATGTCATGGGCGTTCAGATCTCTGTCAAGGACTTCAGCTCTCACCACCACTGCTTGCAACGGGCCGAAGGCAGTTTCAGATTGGTTTGCTTGGGTTTGGGCTGCTGATTGTGGTGGACCTTCACTGGAACCAACAGCTTCAAATGAAACAGGCACAAACTCATAGCTTGCATAATCTCCACGATTTGCAAACAGTTTGTGCCGGTGGTCAGCCAGATCACTGAGTTTGGGGAAGGTCATTGTGATTGCAGTTCCGAAGTGGTACGGTAAGCCTGCTGCATTTCTGGAGTGTGAATCGAAGACTCCATACCTGCCTGATTTGTCACGGAAAACTGCAATGCACTCTGGACTTACAATGATTACAGCACTGCTGAGGTCTGTTGACAGAGACCCTAGCTGTGTGACGAGGGGCACCCACCCCTGCTCTCCTCCAGGGCTGGATACTTGGGCTTTCAGTAAGCCACATCTGATATCAGGCATGTGCACATTGTAAAGATTTGTGTCTGTTGGGACTTGTTTAGGCATTTCCTCAACTGTCAAATGGTTACTCTGAAATATTTTCTCCCGAATTAGCTGTTTTTTAATTCTAACATAGAGTGAGTCCCCCTGTGCCAGCACTCTATCGAGGGCAGCCCTGTTGAGCTGACAGCCCTCATTCTGGTAAGCCAGAAAAGTCAGGGACATGCAGGTGCACTGGTGGTTTCTGGAGAAGCGCTTGTACCTACGGTCACTCTGACTATGACTGGCTCTTGCCGTTTGAACACACTTACCTTGTGCCCTCGCTGTGCCCTGAAATTGTGTTATAAAGGGATTATTTCACTATTATCATTACTATGTTTTCATCAATGGCATCACTATTATTTCTAATAGTAGTAGTACTGAAACTTCACAAAATTGACTGAATTTAACAAAATAATAATAATAATAATAATAATGTTCAGAAAAGTAATATTCCACTAATTGTATTTATCTTTAAATAATTTGTGAAAATATGTCAAGCTACTTGATTGGTTATCTTGTTAAGAACTCACCATCAATGACATTGTCCTCCACTGTTTTAACTGTTGAACTGTTGTGTTTGAGTTGAAATAAACCTGTCTTGTGTGTCTGCTGAGGAGGAGACAAACTTACTTCTTTAGCTGGGGAATGAGAGGTGGTAGGGGCACTGCTGAAGCTCATGGGCCAACTGCCTGTTGGGGGAGTCGATGTCCAGACGGTCTATGATAAAATATAATACCAATTTATCTTTCTATTAGCCACTGACGTTTGTGAAATACAGAAAGATAGTGTACTGTAAACAAACAAACATTCTGTGTGTGTGTGTGTTGATTGTGGAGGAATAAAAATACCTTAGGCAGGGAAGGAGAGTCGCAGACTGCATCCCTAATGGTCCAAGACGGCCCAGCTGGTGAAGGAGTCTTGGCCATCTGAGAACGCACAACAGCAAAAATAATGACTTAAATGAAACACTTGATTCAGGTAGAGTGATATACAAGTATGAATAACACATGACAGCTCCTACTGTGAGAAGATCCATTAACATCATCATTCAACTATAGTGATGGTATGTATCAGTATATATATTTTTTTAGTGAAATAGACATTATCCTTGAGTAAAAAAAAAGCCAATTACTGTTTTCAATAGAAAAAAACAGTACAAAAACGGTCCATGGATGTGGCAGTTTTAGTAGCACTACGTTAGAAAAATTTAATTTTAACTTTAGTGTACTGAAGGCACCTGTCACAGTGTATTTCTTAATATTAAAAAGTCAGCATTTTCCAAAGTACCACCTGAGATATTCTGCTAGATGGGGGCCATCTGACATGCACCACATATAAGAATTTGAGAGAGTTAAGCAAGGAATTTTAATACAATTTTAAAAAGTTAACTTCTCATTCAGCCTCAGAAAGAAACAGAAAGATAGCGAGCAGATGAAAGAGATAAAAATACCTTAGGCGGGGAAGGAGAGTCGCAGGCTGCATCCATAATGGTCCAAGACGGTCCGGCTGGTGAAGTAGTCTTGGCCATCTGAGAACACACAACAGCAAAATCAGCAAAATGAAGACTTGAATGAAACCCTTGATTCAGGTAGAGTGATATTTACCTTTGAAACTGGTGAAGAGCAGGGGGTTTCTGCATCACCTGATCTCCAGGACGACCTGGCTGGGGGTGATCCAACCAGCTGTTTACAGATGATCACAAACGTATTAAAATACAGACAATGTGGATCTCATTGAAGACACCGTGTATTCTATAAATTCTCAGTGTGTGTCAGTTGTCGAAAGTAGTTACATACGTTGTTCACTGAAGACCCGTTGCTGCGGGGGGTCCGAGGGCGCTTGGCTGGCACAGAGGAAGCCACCTGCACCATTAAATACAAAACGTATTACTAATTAAACCTAAAAAATAGACTACTATTAGTAGTAATAGTACTTTTAAGCAATATTGACTGTTAAGGAGGTAAGGTGGAGGATGATTACCCTCTTGGGCTTTGGATAGGGCTGGCAGTCCACAGGGCGGGAGAGAGTTGAAGGGGAGACTTCTTCCATAGCACGCAAGGTTGCGCTGCTGAACCAGACCGGGTTCAGCGGGAAGGACCACTCCTTCTCCTGTGAAACAGAAAGTACAAAGACCACTGATGAGTTGTCTCATCAAATACACAAGGTATAAAATAATAACCAATTAACACAACCCAAAGAAATGCTAACAAACCTGCTGCTGGGACTGAGAAGGTTTACCAGGCTGGCTCACCTGGAATGGGGAAAAAAAGCATCATATTGTTTAAAACAAATAGGTACATTTTATTTCAGGAATCATTTCAGGAAAATCCCATTTGTACCCAGTTGTGGCTGTAAGTGTCATGCACACATTATACTGTGTAACAATTACCTTGCTGAACCACTGAAATTACCACTGAAATGGGTCGGGTGACCGTGGAGCAAGGACATCTCCCACCACAACCAGCTTAGGAGAGAATTTCCTAAGTTGCTGCGAGGGCCTGGGAGAGACCTGGGGTGCTGGTGGTGGTGTCTCCAGTTGGTGCATGGCGGCAGACCACAGCAACTGTGTGAGGATCCCCATCCCCTCATGATCGCTCAGATGGACCTGCAGAAATTACAAATTCATAGTTTACCCCCAGAAAGCAGCTGCTGTTCACTGAGCTTTTCATATCAACGACAAAGAAGTGCAAATTAGTCTTTCACTACATTTTTTTAGAATTTTACTTCTACTTACACCATCTTTTCTGCTCCACAGCTCCAGTCGGGTAAGCGGGAAGTGCTCCGCCACGGAGGAGTACTTCACACCTTAAAAATCAAACAAAAAAAACATAATTATATGCTTTTTTCCCCCCTTACATTACGCCATCTCAGTTCATACTTGAGTATATTTTTCCAGACTTTTAGCCCAAGAACATATAACATGTTTAAAATGTAGCTTTATGAAAAATTATTTATTGTATTAATTAATTAAAGTTTATTTTTATACATACCCATACGAGCGGCAACGCGGTGGAACTCCTGACGAAGAAAGTCTTGGTAGGACACCTCGACGTTCAGGCGGGGAGGAAAATCGACAACAAACAAAACATGTTCATTACCAAATTACATTTTCATTTAAAATCACATTCATTTAAAATCGCATGTGTGTTATAATAAATACACATTAGCCAATGTACTATTACTAGTGCAAATACTAATATGACCAAAGAACAAGCAAGACATGAAATAAAGCGTACCTTGGGCCAGCGGTTCCTCACCGTAGTGAGGAGCTTGGCAAAGTCGATGGCAGCCTCATCGACAGTCCTGCTGGCGGTCAGGTTGTTGCTGGGGGCCAGCAGACAAACTGCCTCAGGGATCCGAGGAAGCACAGCATGTTGCACCTCGGTCCGCAGCTGAGAGGCAGAGGCCCCCGGGGTTGACATGAAGCCAAAGGAAAGGCATCCCTCTGGCATGTCAACCAAACTATCTACCAGGGCACGTAGATGGGAGTCTCCGACAATCAGAACAAACTGCAAAAACAAAGATAATTTCTTTAGCATTTCTTAATCATTAATCCCTCTCATGATCAACAATTTCCTCATAATCAGGAAGATAATAATACCTTCTTGTCAGGAGACTTGGGTGGCACGACCAACTTGTGCTGCCGCCCAGCGAAGGGGGAAGTTGGCCATGTCCTGGCTGAATGGCGGTAACCGGTACCGCGGCCTGTTTAGAAAAAGACAAAACAGAGTATGGTAAAAATTTATGAAGGAGTCCAAACCAGGAAATATCAAACACGAATAACTCTTTTCTACAAGTACAAAAGGGCAGGAAAGAAAAGTAATTGAAAATGTTTTCACAAATATATATCACAAATAAATACAAAGGATGAATGAATTAATAAGTGTATTTATCATTGAAGGATTAAAACAGGGAAATACTCACGTGCAGCAAGGGTGGCACGCGCATCATCCGGTCCCCACAGCAGTCTGGCTGGCAGCGACCATCCAACCAACTGATGACAGATAATTAACAAATTTAACAGTGACAGAGACAGTGTGTCTCAGTATAAACACTAGCGTGTTGTTTAAAATCAGTTTGTGTGCTTGTCAGTTGTGGTAGGAACATACGTTGCTGACAGGAGATCGGGAGCCGGGGGATGGGGTGTCCATGGTCCTGGACAGTCTTGCTGGTATGGGCTCCTTCCTGGACTCCTCAACCTGGGGGGACACCGTCTGGAGTACCTAATGAAACATTAACACCAAAAAAAAAAAAGTCATAGCAGTTAGATCATGAACACCATAGTTAAAATGTAAAACACTAAATGCAACACAGAAGGGCGTCTTCTGTGTAAGTACCTGCGGAGGGGGACTGGATGGCCTTGGCTCCTCCTGGTTGAGCCTACTCCATCTCAGCCTCGCTGCCTCGGACCGCCTTCCCTTCCTGTGCATCCTGCTGGAGAGATCAAACAAAAAAAAGGCAAATCCAAAACAACAACCTAACCTAACCTAAAATACTAAATCTACCTAAATTAATCTAGTGAATGTACTCTAATCTAAATTGAACTATAATAAACCTTAAATAATCTAGTTTTATGAATGAATAAGATTAAGAGTGTAGAATAAGAGTGATGTGTGCAGATGCCGTTGAGTTCCGTTGATGAGAGTGCCGTTGATTAGTGCTGTCAATGAGCGCTTTGAAGCCTTTGACCGGGACCAAAGAGAACCTGCAATAAAATTGAATTTCAGTGTCTGAGAGTCTCTGTTAGCAACAGGCTAGCAGCATTACAGGCACATCTTAAACAGCTCAATCAAAGTCTCTAGGTAAAAGAGAGCAGATTAAAATAAATCACATGGGATTTTATCAACAGAAAACTGTACATTAATTACCAAAAGAGAAATTAGACATGTATGAATGTATACACTTTTATAGTTAATCTGTTTAACCAGCTGTTAAACAGATTACATTTACTTAGAATTGTTGATAGCATTATCAAATATGGCTATCTGCATAATTATTTGTGGAGGAAACGATCCTACTCATTATCAAAACTGGTCTCTCTCTCTCTCTCTCTCTCTCTCTAATCATCGGACACAAATCAAATTAAACGTCATCGTGTCACTATATTTTTGCGGCGTAAATTACGAGTCAGTCTCAAGGTCACACTGGGGACGTAAACGTCGCGGTCACCGGAGCTGATCGCTGCCAGTCTAATCAATTAGAGCACTCACAAATTAAAAATATAAAACACAATACACAGTTCATGTCGCTTATCACAACTTCACATCAACGTTACGTCATGACCGGTGGCACCAGGTGATCAAAGATCGATCAAAGAGTCTCAACATGAACTAACTGTTCAAGTGGAACAACACACAATAATTTAATTTACGACACAACAGATGCTTTTTATAATCTCTTCCACGTTGGAGAAGCAAAGTCAGCTGTTTGTTGTTTTCTTTATACAGTTTATCGCGGGGACTCGCATACGTCCGTGATCTCGTGATCTCGCGTGAATACGGCCGGCTCGCTACGCTGCCGTTACACTGCCAACACCGGATCGATGACATATCACACATTCCTACTTCATACCCGTAAACATGATGTCGAGCTACAATTATATAACTTTTTTTGAATGACTAATTTAGGCTAGTGTTATTAAGCGAGCCCAGTAGAAAAACCGTAGCATATGTACTTACCTCTGATGCAATCAAAGGGGAAGAGCAGAGCCGCACGGGGCTTTTATATGATGGGCGTGCGGAAAATGCGAGTAGCCAATCACAGTCCTGCTGGATTCATTGTCAAATCAGATGACTGATATATGTCGCATCATAGGCATAGCAACAGCAGATTCAAACACAAATAACGCAGATTGACGTTCACTAGAGAAAATGTCAATAACAAGCATCAAGCAAGTAGCATGTCTATAATTTTTAGTGGCTAATGGTAATTGCTAGCACTGATGCACTAGCAAGTAACATTAGCATGTTAGCATTAGCATGTTAACATTAACATGTTAGCAATGATCATGTATTTAATTCTTAGTGGCTAATGTTTATTAGCATTAGCATGTTAGCATTAGCATATTAACAAGTAGCATGTATTTGGTTATTAGTGGCTAATGGTAATTGCTAGCGTTGACTTGCTAGCAATTAGCATTTGCACTAATTTTAGCATTGGCCGCTAATGTTAGCAGTTAGCATGTCTTTACAGCTAGCGCTAATGAGCTAGCTGCTCTGCTGTCTCGTGACGTGCTAGCAATTAACATGTATTCTTACTGACTGAAAATGAGTGGCTAGCAGTTAACATTAGCATGCTAGCATTAGCATGTTATCAATGAGCATGTATTTAATTCTTAGTGGCTAATAGTAAGTAGTAAGCATTAGCAGGTTACCATTAGCAGTTTAACATTAGCATGTTAGCATTGGCATTTATATAATACTTAGTGGCTAATGATAATTGTTAACACGCTAGCTGCTCTGCTGTCATTATCATTTCAGACAGACAACGCGCTAGCAATTAACATTAGCATGTTAACATTAGCATGTATTCTTAGTGACTGAAAATGAGTGACTAGCATTGACGTGCTAGCAATTAACATTAGCATGTTAACATTAACAGGTATTTAATTCCTAGTGGCTAATATTAATTAGCTTTAGCAGGTTAACATTAGCATGTTAACAATGATCATGTATTTAATTCTTAGTGGCTAATAGGGATGTAACGATAAACTAAACTCACGACTCGATCGAGTCACAATTTTTTGTTCACGATACGATTTTTTCACGATTTTTTTTAAATCAAAATAAGCTACAGACAAATTATGACCAAATAAAAATATCTTTTTATTTGTAGGAAAAAAATCTCTCTTTACAGAAACTCTCAAACAGTTTGTGTTCTTATTAGGGCTGCTAGCAAGCAGCTGATCTGACCATTACCTTTCAGCTTGAAGTATGAGCTAACTGAAAATAAAAACAATTAACATGATAGCTCATTAACCCTTTAATGAGAGTCCACGGCCCCGGGAAACGGCGAGGTCCGGGCGCTGTAAACGCAGAGCCGGTCGCGGCGCACCACCTTGGAGGAAATGCGCCCGGCGGGGTCGAATCTTTTTTTAAACTGCTGGCTAAAGATAAACGTAGATACAGTGATTTGTTCTGTCTCACTGAAACCTGGCTGCAGGAGGATGAATATGTTAGCTTAAATTAATCCACTCCTCCCAGTCATTACAATACTCATATTCTCATAGAGAATATGATATATACTCATAGAGCGGGTCGTCCACTAATCAGATGATCGGCGGTTCGATCCCCGGCTCCTGCGGTCTGCATGTCAAAGTGTCCTTGGGCAAGACACTGAACCCCAAATTGCTCTCGAAGGCTGTGCCATCGGTGTGTGAATGTGTATGAATGGTTAGTTCCGCAAACTGATGAGCAGTTGGTACCTTGCATGGTAGCCAATGCCATCAGTGTATGAATGTGTGTGAATGGGGTGAATGAGATATGTAGTGTAGAGCGCTTTGAGTGGTCGGAAGACTAGAAAGGCGCTATATAAGTACAGTCCATTTACCATTCCTCGAAGTACTGGTCGAGGTGGTGGAGTTGGAGCCATATTTGACTCAAGTCTATTAATAAATCCTAAACCTAAACTAAATTATAATTCATTTGAAAGTCTTGTTCTTAGCCTCACTCACCCAACCTGGAAAACATGGCAGCCAATATTATTTGTTACAGTATATCGAGCTTCAGGTCCTTATTCTGAATTTTTATCTTGATTTGCAGAATTTGCATCAGTCTTGATCCTTAAAACAGATAAAGTAATTATTGTAGGTGATTTTAACATTCATGTGGACAACCACAATGATAGTCTTAGTACTGCGTTTATCTCTTTATTAGATTCAGTCGGCTTCTGTCAATGTGTAAATAAGCCGACTCATTGTCTGAACCACACTCTTGATCTTGTTCTCTCATATGGCATTGAAATTGATCATCTAATTGTCTTTCCACAGAATCCTCTTCTGTCTGACCATTTTTTAATAACCTTTGAGTTCATATTACTGGACTATAAGCCTTTGTGCAGAAACTCCTACAGCAGATGTTTATCTGATATTGCTGTAGCCAAATTTAAGGAAGTGATTTCTTCAGCATTGAATTCAATGCCATGTCTCAATGTAACAGATGACTTGTGTGCTTCCTTTAGCCCTTCACAAATAGATCATCTTGTTGATAGTACTACAGGCTCATTAGGGACAACTCTAGACTCTATTGCACCTCTGAAAAAGAAGACAATTAAACAAAGGAGGTTAGCACCATGGTATAGCCAGCAGACTCGTAAATTAAAGGCACGTAAATCTGAATGCAAATGGCGTGAAACTGGAAGAATCTCGTCTAGTCTGGCAAGATAATCCAAAACATACAGGAAGGCTCTCCGTAATGCCAGAGCAGCCTACTACTCTTCATTAATAGAGGAGAATAAGAACAACCCCAGGTTTCTCTTCAGCACTGTAGCCAGGCTAACAGAGAATCACAGCTCTACTGAACCATCTATTCCTTTAGGTCTAAGTAGCAATGACTTCATGAGCTTCTTTAATGATAAAATTATAACTATTAGAGACAAAATCTTTTCAGATACGGCTTTTCAATACGGCCCGCCAAACTTATCCACTTCTATCTAAAAAATCTAAATCATTCATCGATCATTCATTTCATCTTGTCCCTGCAATGCCAGCGTTTCCCCAATAGATGGCGCACTGAACACTGGGGGACCTTTGTTGGAGTGTATTGTACTCTTTATTTCACTCTAATTTTCCTGTTGCCGTTTGAGCCCTTATGTAAAAATGAGCGGACCAAAGAAAAGAAAAGTGGACAGTGAGTGCTTAATAAAGAGTGGACAAGGAAATATTTTTTCACTGAAGTGCGATCAATGGCTGTGTGTCTTATATGCAAAGAAGCTGTTGCAGTTTGTAAAGAGTAATATATCAGCCGTCACTTTGCAACGAAGCATGCAAATTATGCTAGCACAGAGGTTTTCAGAGTCTGAGGCGTGCGTCCCTTGGGGGGCGCCAGAGGACCTCAGGGGAGGCGCTGCGGGGGAAAAACTAAAAATATATCTTACAAAGATATGTGTCTCATCACGGTGCGATGAAAACTCGGCGAGCTAGCCTCCAAAGAGTAGCAAAAAAATCCACAAAATGATACAGTAGGTCTTATCTTTGCTGTTTTGTGTCAAAAGTTCTATTCCAGCGTGAAAAAACGCCTCCTGCTAATGTCTCCTGCTATGTCTCCACTTTAGTTTGAATCAGTCACGAAGCTCCTGGTTGTTTACATAAAGACAAAGAGGCTTTGACAGTGAAGTGTGACCTCTTGGTACGATATACGACCTTTGGGTTTACTTCATTCTGGATCGTCATTGGTGGGTCAAAGGTGAATGTGGGTGGTTCTCCTGACTCTGATTGGTCGACAGGTGATAGGTGACAGGTGTCAATCATCCACACTCTGTGTTGTTTTAGTGGGGTAGTCATTCTTAATTGGAAACAATTAATCTGTCTTTATTTCTTTATTATCAGGATATGTATCACAGTCCTTTAAGGTAGCTGTAATTAAACCTCTTCTTAAAAAGCCCACTCTAGACCCAGAGGTCTTAGCCACCGATATCAAACCTTCCCTTTCTGTTTAAGATACTTGAGAAAGCTGTAGCTAGACAGCTGTGTGACTTTCTCCATAACAATAGTCTATTTGAGGATTTTCAGTCAGGATTTAGAGTGCATCATAGCACAGAGACAGCATTAGTTATAGTTACAAATGACCTCCTAATGGCATCAGACAAAGCACTCATCTCTGTACTTGTCCTGTTAGATCTTAGTGCCGCATTTGACACCATTGACCATCAAATTCTTTTACAGAGACTGGAACATCAAACTGGCATCAAAGGAACCGCCCTAAGCTGGTTTAAGTCGTATTTCTTAGATTGATTGATTGTTCACGTCAATGATGAATCCTCCATGCGTATCAAAGTTTGTCATGGGGTCCCACAAGATTATGTACTAGGACCACTTCTATTTAGTTTATATATGCTTCCTTTAGGGAACATTATTAGGAATCACTCTATCAATTTTCATTGTTATGCTGACGACACCCAATTATATTAATTAATCAAGCCTGATGAAACCAATCAATTAACTAAACTCCAAGCATGCCTTAAGTATATAAAAAGTTGGATGACCTACAATTTTCCGATGTTAAATTCAGACAAAACTGAAGTTCTTGTAATTGGACCGAAAACACCTCAGAAACTCTCTTTCTAGAGACTTAGTTACTTTAGATGGGATCACCATGGCCTCCAGCTCCACCGTAAAGAATCTTGGAGTTGTTTTTGATCAGGATTTGTCTTTTAACGTCCACATAAAACAAATTTCGAGGACTGCATTTTTCCACTTACGTAACATCGCTAAAATCAGACGCATCGTCTCTCAAGCGGATGTAGAAAAACTAGTCCACGCATTTGTTACTTCTAAGCTGGACTATTGTAACTCTTTGTTATCAGGCTGCTCCAATACGTCTCTTAGGACTTTGCATTTAATTCAGAATGCTGCTGCACGTGTTCTGACAGGAACAAAGATCAGAGATCACATCTCTCCAATTTTGGTTTCCTTGCATTGGCTACCTATTAAATCTAGAATAGAATTTATAATTCTTCTCCTTACTTATAAAGCTCTTCATGGTCAGGCACCATCATATCTAAAAGAGCTCATAATACCTTGCTACCCCTCTAGAACACTGCACTCTCAGGAATCTGGGTTCCTTGTGGTTCCTATAGTTTCCAAAAGTAGATTGGGAGCCAGAGCTTTCAGCTATCAGGCTCCTCTTCTGTGGAACTACCATACCGTTCTCATGGATCGTGGCTGCTGCTGTGATCCTGCACGACATCCACTACACATATTCAGTCATTGTAATTGTACAATATGTTTGTGTTGATTTGTCCTGTACACGTGACATCCATTGCACGTCTGTCCGTCCTGAGATATATATATCATATTTTTGATATATATCAAATCAAATATATATATATATTTTTTTTTTTTCAGTTGGACAACCCTCTTCCATCAGGCAGTCCTGCTCAAAGCTCACCTCACCTAATCTTAACATTTAATTTAAAAACACATTGAATACAAATTATTTTGAAAGCCTTTTGTCATGTGTGTGTGTGTGTGTGTGTGTGTGTGTGTGTCTGAGTATGTGTGTGTCTGTGCGTGCTTGTGTCTGTTACTGTTCTGTACTGTGGGCCGCATTAACAGACAAAATAGTGCGGAAGATGAATAATAAAAACAAGAAACACTCACGAGGCATTACTCCCCATAGCTTGTGTCAAGTAAGTTGAGATCCCTGATCCGCTGACACAACGAAAGAGTTAATGTAACAACCTGGGAAATGGATGATAGAGAGTTTCTCACTGTTTGGGGAAGTGAAACTCCCCAGCAGAGGGCCAGAGAGTTGGGAACGAAGGGACGGGAAGGGCAGCCCCACTGAGGAGGGTCCAGCGAGCAGTTGGGGGGGGGGCCTTGCCACCGAAGAGCCAAAGAGCTACGAGTGGCACGGCGAAAAGGAAAGAAAAAAAAAGTTGAACTATACAGCGTACGGCACACCTCGGAGAAGGTGGCACGAGACCTCGAGTGGGGACTCATAGAAACCAAGGATAAAAGACAAGCCTACGTGCTGGAGGCCAGTCAAACCGACTACGACATCCCAGAAAGCTGGAAGGGTAGGCTAGAGGAAAACCTGAAGTTGGTAGTAACAGCCACCATGGGGGAATGGGTTAACATCATCATTACACGGGACTCACACCGAACGCTGAACGGAAGCGGAACGGAAGCGGAACTGTACTTTGCCCGGCGCCAACTCACACCAGACGCGGATCAGCCGCGGAACGGCAGCGGAGCGAGCCGGCCGTATTCACGCGAGATCACGCGAGAATCCTGGACATACCCGAGACCCCGCGATAAACAGTGTATAAAGAAAACAACAACAAACAGCTGACTTTGCTTCTCCGATGTGGAGGACATTATAAAAAGCATCTGTTGTGTCATAAAGGATTGTGTGTTGTTCCACTTCAACAATTAGTCTCTCGTTGAGACCCTTTGATCGATCTTTGATCATCTGGTGCCACCGGTCATGACGTAACGTTGATGTGAAGTTGTAAAAAGCTACATGAACTGCGTATTGTGTTTTATTTTGAAAGGGGGCGGAAGTTTATTACGTTGATTCAAGGCCCGGTTTCCTGTCTGGTGCGCAGTGCTCTGTTCAAATTTACGCGGTTCAGCCGCGGCTCGCGGAAGAAATAGAAACCTTGCGCAAAGCTTGCGCCGTGGCACGGAGAGCCGCTTCTGGGACGCTTCTGATCCGCGTCTGTTCCGCGCCCGGTGTGAGTGCTCTCATTGACTAGACTGGATTCTATTTGCTACGGTGACCGCGGCGGTGCCGTTCCGCTTCCGTTCCGCTTCCGTTCCGCGTTCGGTGTGAGTTGGCCTTTATGCGCACTGTAGTGGCAGCTCCTTCTTCCTCTGCATGCCACCAACAGAGCGGGTGCATAGCAACCAGTGTGACTCGACAAAATTCTCTATGGTGACCAAAGTTGGTTTTAGTGTCAGCCTACACTTTTTCATGTATTCTGTTGCCAGCAACTCCTGTTGGTTTGGACGGCTCTCTGACAGTCTGATTTTGTCCATAAAGACCGTTCTTTCTTCTTTTAGGTGTAGCTGCATTCGTTTCAGCTTGAAAAACCAAACCCACCCCAAGATTACATCATCTTGGGGTGGGTTTTTCACATAAGGAAATTCAGGCCAGTCTTCCTGGGACTTTAGAAGGAAACTTGGGCCTGGCAACTAAGTCTTGCCTTTTATGAAATCCTTTACTTTCATCCCCCTTGAGGCTTGGTCCGCTGGATTTTCTCCGGACTTCGCTTTCAAGATGGCTGCCATGAGCATGGCAGTGTAGTAAGTGAGCTCCCTCAGGCTAACAGTTTAAAGTCCGCTTAAACTCGATAGAAAGGGCATTGAAAGTAATGCAGTAGTTTAAGTAAACGCGGATAATGGGCGGAAGAGCTAAACCCAACAAGAATTCTGATAAACCCAAAGGAAATTCAAGTCGAACTCAGAAGCCAAATTCCAGCATGCTAGCTGACAGCAACCCAGACCCAATCGCTTCACTTCGGACCGGCATGGAAGGTATCAGCAAACAGATCCAGGCCTTACAGAACGAACTGAAAGCTGATCTTAAATCATTTAAAGAAGAAATAACAACTCAGGTGAAGCGTGAGATGTCGGATCTGAAAGCAGATATAGACCAGAAATTTGCGACCGTCTCTAACGACATACAAGAACAAAACGAGAAAATTTATGCTATCCTGACTCGAACCGAGGAGGTGGAAGCCTGGAGCTCGGAGGCTTATAGAGTACTCCTAGAAGTATTGCGAGAGCAGAGTAAAACCAGAGACAAATTAGAGGACTTGGAGGCAAGGTCTAGGCGAAATAATCTGAGGATACACGGAATTCCAGAAGACACAGAGAAAGGACAGACTCTTGCGTTTGTGAAAGAGTGGCTTAGCACTGAACTGTCAATTGATACAGACCTCCAAATACAGCGAGCCCATAGAGCTCTGGCTGCGAAACCGAAAGCGGATAAACCCCCAAGGTCAGTGATCGTCAATTTTCTTCAATACAACGTGAAGGAGCTGGTTCTGACCAAAGCATGGGAGAAGAAAATTATTAAAATCTGGGACAATCGGATATACTTCGACCATGACTACAGTGCTGGGGTATTGCAACGACGCAAGGATTATGTGAACGTGAAAGCAGCTCTTAAAAAACAAGGCATACGCTTCCAGACACCGTTTACAAAAATGCATATTCACTGGGCCAGTGGGAAGAAAACCTACGAAAATGCACAGGAGGCGGTGGCGGAGCTACGCAGAAGAGGAATAGAAGTCGACAACTCAACGAGAGAATCAACAGGTGTCTCCCTACTGGAGCGGCTACAGTCTACTGAGGTCTCATCTCGGGCCAAACAAAAGCTGCAGGAATTTCAACACAACTCCAGGGAGAGAGGTCATACGGAGAAGGACTGAGTAAGGATGTTTGGTTGGCAATTAGACATACATTTCAAAGGGTGTTATTCATAAGTCTACTGCTTGGGTTGGGCTTTAAAGACAATGTAGAGATAAAGGGTTAAGCTTTTTTATTTTGTGGCTTGGGGGTGGTATTCAACGAACTCAACTAGTATGTGTAGGTCGTTCCCCTGTGGATGGACTCTCATTGCTGGGTGGGGGCCCTTTCCTAGTGAAAGGTTTTTTTCCCCCAAAACAAAAGAGATGTCAGCGTATAATAAGGGATGTTGGCATCTTTTTATGGAAGTCGTCAGTAATAACTTCACTTTTTTGTTTGTTTCACAGTTGTTCTTGTATTGTTCATGTTTGTTCAACTGTTGGCCTAAGGGGACGTACAACTAAGAACTGTATGTTTATTATTGATGACCACAACACATGAAGAATTGAAGGTCATATCCTTAAATGTTAATGGTCTAGGGAACCCAGTTAAACGAGCTAAGGTAATGAGGAAACTGAAAAAGGAAAAACTTCAAATATGTTTTTACAGGAAACCTACCTGTCACAAACTGAACATGAGAAACTGAAAAGATTTGGATTTAGGAAATCATACTATAGTTCTCATACTAATACACGTCAGAGAGGGGTAGCAATTTTGATATCAAACTCAGTCCCATTTGAATGCCATAAGGAAATAAAAGATAGGGAGGCCCACAGACCACAGTTACACTGGTAAATGTATTTGTGGGGGGGACTTTAATGTAGTTCTTAATTACGGCCTTGATACAACGAGTAGGAAAAGAAGTAAAACACATATTTTAAAACTTGTAAATAATACATTAGAAGACATGGGCTTCTTTGATGTCTGGAGGGACTTCCACCCTCTTGAAAAGGACTATAGTCACTACTCAGCAACACACTCTGTTTACTCAAGAATAGACTACTTTTTCATGCAAAGAGAAGACCGACATAGAATTAAGAATTGTCGAATAGGTGTGACAGAAATACAGAACTACTTAAATCAAATCAAATTAAATCAATTTTATTTGTATAGCCCAAAGTCACAAAGTACATTTGCCTCAGAGGGCTTCACAATCTGTACAGGGAGTGACACCCTCTGTCCTTAGACAGAGCAGACTGAGTCACTTCCTTAAATTTGGCTACAGCACTATCAGATAAACATCTGCTGTAGAAGCTTCTACACAAAGGCTTATAGTCCGGTAGTATGAACTCAAAGGTTATTAAAAAATGGTCAGACAGAAGAGGATTCTGTGGGAAGACTATTATATTATCAGTTTCAATGGCATATGAAAGAACAAGATCAAGAGTGTGGTTCAGACAATGAGTCGGTTTATTTACACTTTGACAAAAGCCAATTGAGTCTAATAGAGAGATAAAAGCAGTACTAAGACTATCATTGTGGTTGTCCACATGAATGTTAAAATCACCTACAATAATTACTTTATCTGTTTTAAGGATCAAGCCTGATGCAAATTCTGCAAATTCAGATAAAAATTCAGAATAAGGACCTGGAGCTCGATATACTGTAACAAATAAAATTGGCTGCGAAGTTTTCCAGGTTGGGTGAGTGAGGCTAAGAACAAGGCTTTCAAATGAATTATAATTTAGTTTAGGTTTAGGATTTATTAATAGACTTCTTATTAATAGAGTCAAATATGGCTCCAACTCCACCACCTCGACCAGTACTTCGAGGAACATGAGTATTATAAAGACTCGGAGGAGTGGATTCATTTAAGCTAACATATTCATCCTCCTGCAGCCAGGTTTCAGTGAGACAGAACAAGTCAATATCATAGTCAGATATTAATTCATTGACTAAGACAGCTTTAGATGACAAAGAGCTGATATTCAATAGTCCACATTTAATTCTCTTATTTTGGACTGTTGGAGATGTTGATTTAATTTTTAAGTTTTTATGATGAACTCCTCTTCTGTTTGTTTTATCTTTAAATAATGTAGGTGGACGGGGGACAGACACAGTCTCTATACTAAAGGACTGGGTGGGTAACTGCTCTAATGGAGGCGCAGAGAAGCGTGTAAGACTGCAGCTCTGCTTCCTGGTCTCAACTCTGGGTTGTCGACATGGTTTTGGTCAGCTAATAAACTTGGCCATATTTCTAGATATGAGAGCTGCTCCATCCAAAGTGGGATGGATGCCGTCTCTCCTAATCAGACCAGGTTTTCCCCAGAAAGGTGTCCAATTATCTATGAAGCCCACATCGTTTGCTGGACACCACCTCGACAGCCAGCGGTGAAATGACGACATGCGGCTAAACATGTCATCACTGGTCACATTGGGGAGGGGACCAGAGAAAACTACGGAGTCCGACATCGTTTTGGCATATTCACACACTGATGAAACATTAATTTTAGTGACCTCCGATTGGCGTAACCGGGTGTCATTACCGCCGACGTGAAAAACAATCTTACTGTATTTACGTTTATCTTTAGCCAGCAGTTTTAAAAAAAAGACTCGATGTCGCCCACTCTGGCCCCCGGGATGCATTTAACTATGGCCCCCGGTGTCGCTAACTTCACGTTTCGGACTATGGAGCTGTCAATGACCAGAGTTGGCCTCTCAGCGGGTGTGCCGCTGAGTGGGGAAAATCTGTTTGAAACGTGGAGCGGTTGGTGGTGTACTGTAGGCTTCAGTTTGGGGCTATGCCTCCTTCGAACAGTCACCCAGCCTCCCGGCTGCTCGGGAACTACCGGGGGACGGCTAACTGAAGCTACCTGTGGCTGTACCGCACCGGCTACAGGGGACTGGCTAACTATAGCAGCTACTGACTGTTCGGTGGTGCGGTACCGTGCCTCTAACTCACTGACCCTCGCCTCCAAAGCTACAAATAAACTACATTTATTACAAGTACCGTTATCACTAAAGGAGGACGAGGATTAACTGAACATGTGGCACACAGGACAGGAGAGAGCAGGAGAGGAGAGAGGAGGAGAGGGCAACAACACCGATACCGGAAGTGACACAATACGTTACCGCAAAGCACGAAGAGGAGGAGTTGATTAGCAATGACAATGGTGAAACAGATCCAATCATACTTTGGGACGCCCTAAAGGCAGTCATACGAGGAAAGTTAATAGCAATTTCAAGTAGCCTGAAGAAAGCAAGAATGACATACTACCAGTCTCTACTAACAGAACTTAAGACAACAGAATTTAGGCATAAGCAAAACCCAGATGATGAAACACAACAAAAATTGAAAGAGATTAGACAGAAAATAAATGAAATCTTTCAGCAAGAAGTGGAACTAAAAGCACGATATCTGAAACAATCATACTACGAAATAGGCCCCAAAGCAGCCAAATTGTTAGCGTGAAATTACGTAAGCAACAAGCAGACAGAGTGGTTCATAAAATAAAAGATCCAAAGTCTAATCAACTCAAATATGACCCAAAAGAAATTGAAAATGTTTTTAGAGACTACTATGTGGATCTCTATTCACAGAAAACGGTTATTAACAAAAGAGAGATTAAAGCCTTTTTGGACAATTTAGACTTACCGACTATAGGCAATAGTCAAAATGAAAAAATAGCAGCAAAGATAACTGCAGAAGAAATTAAAAAAGCTATAGGAAATCTAAAGACATCTAAGACACCAGGAAGTGATGGTTTTCCAGCGGAGTGGTATAAGAAATTCAACAAGGAGTTGTCTCCTCTTCTCCACACTACCTTCAACTGGATTTTACAAGAAAACTGCATTCCACCTTCATGGAAGGAAGCAATTGTTACCGTACTCCCTAAAGCTCAAAAGAATAAGGAATTATGTCAGAATTATAGGCCGATATCAATTCTCAATATTGACTATAAGCTATACACTTCCATCCTAGCTCAACGATTACAAACAATAATACCAGATATTATAGATGAGGACCAAACAGGTTTTGTTAGAGGACACCAAACTCAAGACAACATTAGGAGAGCATTACTTATAATAAACAGAATTAATAAAAACAAATTACCAACAGCATTGATAAGCTTGGACGCTGAAAAAGCATTTGATATGGATTTTCTCCGGACTTCACATAACGCCACTGGGAAAGATGGCTATGTTCCCTTATCACTGTGACCCTGTTTGCGACAAAGGTCGTGAAGCGACTGTGTTCATTCTCAATGTATCCCAGAACAGTGGTGCTGTCAGTCCAAAAGATGGAGTCTTGGAGTGGCACCTCGAGTTCACGTCACAACATCTGGTCTATTTTCACAGCCACCACTGCAGCTGTCAGCTCTAACCGTGGTATTGTTACACATTTCAAAGGGGCTACCCTTGCTTTTCCCATTAAAAAAGTGCAACACTTCTCCCCAGCTTGGTTTGACAGGAGCAGATAGGTAGCAGTGCCATAGCCAGCCTCTAATGCATCAGCAAAGTGGTGTAATTGTGCTGACTGCAAAGGTCCAAATGCTGTTGGCTTTACACACCTTCTCACTGTGAATCCCTCTAACAGTTTCATTTCTGCCAACCATTCTTGCCATCTGAGTGCCTGACGGTCTTTAATTTCTTGCTCCCAGACACATTTGTCCTCACACAGAGTCCTTAGAATCTGCTTTGCGGGCAGAATAACTGGCGCCAAGAATCCTAGGGGGGTCATACAATGCACTGACTACAGACAAAATCCCACGCCTTGTCAGAGGCTTTTCAGGAACATTCAATTGGAATTTGAAGCTGTCTGAGTTTGTGCACCACTGTACACCCAGGGCACGTTCCATGGGAGGGTTGTTGTGGCTTAGGTCCAAGTCTTTAACATCGGTTGCGCGATCATCTGCAGGGATGGTTAAAAGAACTGCCTTACTGGAAATGATCCACTTAGTCAGCTGAAAGCCACCCATGGCGCAAAATGCTCTCAGATCCTTCACAAGTTGAATTGCTTGATCAGAGGGAACTGACTTCAAGCAGTCATCCATGTAAAAGTTGTGGAGAACTGTGTCAGCTGCTTCTGGACTTGCTATTCCCCTGTTGTCCTCTGCTGTTCTCCTCAAGGCATAAGATAAGCAACTTGGTGAAGATGTAGCACCAAAAAGGTGACAGTCATTCTGAATTCTTTCATCTCTTCTCTCAGGTTGCCATCAGGCCACCAAAGGAAACTTCGAAGATCTGCATCTTCTTCAGGGACCTTAACCTCGTAGAACATGGCCTGGACGTCTGCCATCAAGGCCACCGACTCTTGCCTGAAACTCACTAGAACACCAAGAAGCGTGTTCTTAAGATTCGGCCCCCGCAGCTGCTCATTTAAAGAGACTCCTCTGTAGGTTGCTGTGCAATCAAAGACCATGCGAATCTTCTTTTTCTTGGGGTGGTACACTCCGTGATGGGGAATGTACCACACCCTGCCATCATCACGCAACAGTTGACTGCATATTCTTACTCAATGACATCCTTCATGAACGCCTTATAGTCTTCCTGGAAGCTTGGGTGTCTTTTTAATTTCCTTTTTAGACTGATGGCGAGCTGTTCTGCGATACAGCGATTGTTTGGCATTTTGACTGCCTCATCTTTTAGTGGCAGGCTCACACAGTAATGCCCATCCACCAGTCTAGCAGAGCTGCTCACCAGAGACATGAACTTGTGGTCTTCCTGTGACATTTTATCTTTCTCTTCACAGTCACACTCTGGGAAGTCTGCATTATACTGCTGTCTTAACAACGCTTCTACTTCCACTACTGAAAGACGGTTACCTGTGTGGCTCTCACCTTTGTCCCTGTCCATCTCCAGACTTCTTAGTGGCCCATTTACCACCCAGCCTAAGGCAGTTCTCACTGCATAGGGACCATCTCCTTCACTATGGATTACCTGCCATGGCTCCATGGCCTTTGGAACATTGGTGCCTATGAGCAGGCCCACTTCAGCATTGATTTGAGGTAGAGACACATTCTTCAGGTAAGGCCACCTTGCAATGTCTTCCTGCTTAGGAATGTTCTCCTTCTGAACTGGAATGAAGTTATGGGTGAACACCCTGGGCAGGTCTATGTAAACATCCTCTTCCACACCACACACTTCTAAGTCTGTCAGGACGAATGTCTTCAAAACCTTACTTTCATCTGCCCTGCTACAGCCCATGGTGTCGAGAAGAATCTGTGTTCGTCTGCCCCTGAGTTTCAGCTTTCTCAGGAGGTGTTCAGTACAAAAGCTTACAGTGCTGCCAGGATCCATAAATGCATATGTTTCCACATATCTATCACTCCTCTTAGATTTGATCTTGACAGGCACAACAGCTAATGCACATTTCCCTCCGGCCACAATAGGCACAAGCTTTGTTCTTCAGAGACATGCATGCATTGGATATTTCTTTGCTCTCAGAGCAGTCTTCTTCCTTAACAGCAGGCACACTGTCTTCTTTTTTCTCCAAGTGCAACAGGTCTGGATGTCTTTGTGAACATGTTTGACACTTTGCTTTCCTTTTACAGTCCTTGCTAAGGTGTCCTGGGAAAAGACATCCAAAGCACAGACCTATGGACTTTAGAAAATCCAATCTTTCCTTGATTGGTAGTTCTCATAGCTTTCTACACTCTGATAAAGTGTGTTTGTTGTGGCAGTATACACAAGGCTTCAGCAAAGCAACATTAACAGCTTTCTTAGCTGTCACATCTTGTTCTTTCTCTTCCCGTGGAGCCCCAACGCCTGTAGCAAAGCTGCCGTTTCCCTTCTGACTACCTTTCTTGAATTGCCGATCCTTTCAGACTTTTCCTTCCTTTGTTGCAGGAGACTCTGACATGCTTCCAAATAGGGGGTCCATGATGATTTTTGCCTGGCAATCAATGAATTCAACCTTGCACGTCCTCTCCCGTGCTCTTGAATTTCAAAAGCTGTCACTCTCCACTTCTCACACAATTTGTAGGGAAGCTTTGAAAGAACAGTCCACAGTGGGGTTGTCCATTTCCTCCATGAACTCCAAATCGTCCATGTATTCTTGCAGCCAGTCAGGAACAGCGCATATGCATTGAGAGCTTTACCATCATCTTGCCTGATGCTAGGCCAATTCAATGCCTTCTCAATGTTGGCATTTGCTATTTTTAGCTCATTACCGTAGTGTTTCTGCAACAGCCTTCTGGCTTCTTTATAGCCTCTTTCAGATGGCATATGCTCACAGCTACGGACTAACTCCTGTGCTTCACCACTGGTGTATTGCTCCAGGTAGTAGATCTTATCTTGATAGGTATCAGCTTTTCTCTCAACAGCATGTTCAAATGACTTATTGAACGACTTGTAAGTGAGCGGATCACCTTTAAACACGGGAACCTCTTTACCTGGTAGACTTGACAGGTTGTGCTGTCTTTCTTTTTTTTCTTTTTTTTTTGGAATTATTTAGTTTTGAATTTTTCCAAAAAACAAGGACAAGGTTATGGTTACAAACTGACAGGACAAAACAAAAACAATAATAATAAAAATATTAATAATAACTTAATAAATAAAATACATCTTGCAATAATCAAAAATACAAAGAGAGACAAAAGGTAGCATAACTGCTCATAGATCATGCCAAGCCTAGCTTAAATACAGGGAAATTAGTCAACGAAGCTGGTATATTTTCCATATAAATTAAAAATGGTTGCCATATTTTATAAAAAGTCTAACTTCTTTTCTGCATCCAATAGGTTATTTTCTCTAGGGGTACACAGCTATTAATTTCACAAAGCCACATTTTAATTGGAAGAGCGGCATCCGATTTCCACTTTATCGCAATACATTTCATAGCAATTATCAAAAGGATTTCTGTGAGTTTCTTTGCATAATTTGTCTCAAGATTAGAGTTAGTAAAGTTGCCTAGTAGACAAATTTCAGGGTTCAGTGGAAACGTAACCCCGTGGATGTTTGATAAAGTTTTGTGTAATTTATGTGGGGTAATATACAGCTGGTGCAGAAAGTTGAATTGTATCAACCTGTACCTAGCATTTAAAGTAGAGGTGACCCCATCCCTGCACAAGTTCCTCCATAACTGCTCCTCGATAGTTATTCCCAGGTCCTTCTCCCATTTAACCCTTGACCTGTCCCTATCTGGTATCGATAAAGTTGACAAAAGAGCTGTATACACCCTTGAGATAATTCTAAAAAATGGTTGGCCAGCATGACACAGATGCTCAACTGGAAACATGGGGGGTAAATCCCAATTTCCTTTTTGATTGGCTCTAATAAAATCACGTAACTGGAGATAACTAAGGAAATCTTTATTTGTCAATCTGTACTTTTCTTTAAACTGTTCTAGAGACATAAAAACTCCATCTTTATAGCAGTGTTCTAGGTGGCAAATGCCTTTCTCCTGCCAAAATATAAAGTTGCCACTCTGAAGGATCTTTGGTAGCAATCAATTTCCCCATAATGGGGTTTTAGGAGAAAGAAATCCTTCTATCTAGTTCACGCAGTTTATACCAAACTTGGATTGAATGAATGATTAAAGGATTATCAGTTGCAGTTTTAATTGTTTTTTTATCCTATTTGTACAATAAATTTGTTGGTAACTCCTCTTTCATCTCTATCCTTTCAATATTGAGCCACTGAGTGAACGCATGCGCGTTTTGGCTGCCGCTGCTCTCCAGCAAATGTTTCAACTTTTTAAACTTTTTTAAACTTTTAACTAACCTGGATTTTAAACCTGTGTATGACTGTCGCGGTTCACAATGCGGTCTGTGCTCGGCAAATTTGTTACCTGGTGTGGAATCGCCTGGATTACCGTGTGTCTCCTCTGCCGACCTGCCTCTGGTTTGTTCCAGTATTCGGCTGCTGAGCTCCTCCGGCTACGAGGCTACCTGGCTGTCCCCCCACCGGTAAACCTCCTGCGCCTCCACCCGGACATTGCCCTGCTGCCTCGCCGGAGATACACACACCGGGGATCTCGCCGGAGCTTCCACTCCAACGACGCCTCGGCCATAACTTCTATCTGGTCCACCACTCGCCGACCCCGCAGACCTCCAGAGCGAGCTGTCAATTCCAAAGCACTAGCCATTCCGGCTAGGTCGACAGCTAACGCCTCCCCGACAGTCAGACAGGATAACCATTCAGTCAACTTTGGACTTCTCAACATCCGCTCACTCACGAACAAAGGTAGTCTCATCCACGAACTCCTCACCGACCGTAAGATTGACTTTCTCTGTTTAAGTGAAACTTGGCAACAACCCGGCGACTTTTCCCAGCTCAACGAATCCACTCCACACGGCTATGTTTACATCTGTCAACCCCGCGGCTCTGGTCGTGGGGGTGGTCTCGCGTTAATCCACCGCGAGACTTGGAAAGTCCAGCCAGTATCCGTGCCCACTCTACTCACTAGGCACTGTTGCCAACTACCCGGTCCCACTCCCACCATCATTGCCTCTATCTACCGCCCCCCTAAGCCACACAAAGACTTTTTAAATGACTTTTCAACCCTTCTCACGCACCTCTCCACTCTCTCCCCTAATATAATTTTGTTAGGGGACTTCAATATTCACATGGACAACCTCAATCTCCCCCTAACCCGTGACTTCTCATCATGTCTTGACAGTTTTGGATTCCAGCAATTTGTAGACTTCCCCACCCACTGTAAAGGACATATACTGGACTTAATCTGCTGCTCTGGCCTCTCACCCTCCAACTGCTCAGCTGATCACCTCCCCATATCTGACCACTCTCCCCTTCAGTATCACCCTCTCTCTCTCTATCATCAAGACTCCCCGCCCCATTTCTTTCCGTAACATCAAAAACATTAACATTGACATTCTCTCTGCCTCCCTTGAACATATTCAGATTCCTGACCACCAACAATAGTCTACAAAACATCCTGAACTGTATTGCTCCTGTTAAAACTCGGTCTGTCACTTTTTCACAAACTGCCCCCTGGTACACCTCTGAGCTTCGATCCATGAAAGCAAAAGGCTGTCAGCTTGAGCGTCTGTACAAGAAAACTGGTCTCACTATTCACAGAGAAATGTACAATACCCACATATTACACTACAAGCACTCCATTTCTCAAACTAAATCTAACTATTACTCCTCTTTAATCCACTCTCATGAAGGCAACTCCAAAACACTTTTCACCCTTCTCAACAGAATCATCAAGCCACCTGACTCACTCCCCACCCACCTGTATTCAACTGAAACATGCAATACCTTAATGGACTTTTTCAATGCAAAAATTCACAATATTCACCAACATCTCCAGTCCAACCCATCTTCTCTCCCCTCCCTGATTTCTTCCCCCTTTGCCAGATCCTATCCACCTTCCAACTCCCGGAGCCCTCTGAAATATCTGACCTCATCACCAAGTCAAAGTCCTCCACCTGTCAGCTTGATCCCCTACCCACAACCCTTGTAAAATCCTGCCTTCCTTCTCTCCTCCCCATCATCTCTGCCATCATCAACTCTTCACTTAGCACTGGAACTGTTCCTCCACCCTTCAAAGTTGCTGCTGTTACTCCAATACTTAAGAAACCTGGATCTGACCCTTCTGACTTTAATAACCTCCGCCCCATTTCCAACCTTCCCTTCATCTCCAAAATATTAGAAAAAATTGTAGCCTCTCAACTCCACTCTCATCTCTCTCACAACTCCCTCTATGAGCACTTTCAATCTGGATTTCGCCCCCTACACAGCAATGAAACCGCCCTCATAAAAATTACCAATGATCTTCTCATGGCAGCTGACTTAGGACTACTTTCCATCCTCATCATCCTCGATTTAAGTGCAGCCTTTGACACCATTTCTCACCCCATCCTCCTCCAGAGACTTTCCTCCATTGGCATCACTGACACCCCTTTAGACTGGTTCCACTAATATCTATCTGGTCGTACACAGTTCATACAGCTCAAGTCCTTTAAATCCCAACCCTCCCCTGTTACCTCTGGCGTACCCCAAGGATCAGTCCTGGGGCCCCTCCTCTTTATCACCTACCTCCTTCCACTTGGCAACATCTTCCGTAAATTTAACATCAATTTCCACTGTTATGCCGACGACACCCAGCTCTACCTATCCGGAAAACCATCTGTCACTCTCCCCCCCCCCCCCTCACCTCATGCTTATCCGAAATCAAATCCGGGTTCACCTCCAACTTCTTAAAACTTAACAGTGACAAAACAGAAGTCCTCCTTATAGGCATCAAATCCACCCTATCCAAAGCTAGCAATATCTCTTTTTCAATTGATGGATCCTCAGTCTCCCCCTCTCCCCAGGTCAAGAGCTTGGGTGTCATCCTAGACAGTTCTCTATCATTCCACTCCCACATTAACAACATCACTAGGTCCGCTTACTTTCACCTACGCAACATTAATCGTCTTCGCCCCTCCCTCTCCTCCCACACCTCTTCCATCCTTGTACACAGCCTTGTCACCTCCCGCCTTGACTACTGTAATTCCCTCCTCTTTGGTCTCCCCCACAAATCCCTTCACAAGCTGCAACTGCCCACATCATTACCAGAACCCCTTCATTTCACCATATTACCCCTGTACTACAGCATCTCCACTGGCTCCCCATTAAGCACAGAATTCATTTTAAAGTACTCCTCCGTACTTTCAAAGCCATCCACAATCTTGCCCCTCCTTACCTGTCTAATCTTCTTCACACTGCTATTCCCTCTCGCTCCCTTCGTTCCTCCTCCTCCCTCCTCCTTACTGTCCCACTGCCCGCCTCAGTACTATGGGGAGTAGAGCTTTCAGTTTCTCTGCTCCCCAACTCTGGAATGCATTACCCCCTGACATCCGCAATATTGACTCTTTACCCCTCTTCAAATCTAGACTAAAAACTCATTTGTTTCAGTTAGCCTATGCACTTTGACTTTTAATCATTTCTTTGTTTTATATTTTACAGCCTGTGCTTTTTATTGTGTATTGCCTTTTTAATCTTTGTATTTCTATTGCTTTTTGTCTTTGTATAGTGTCCTTGGGTGTTTTGAAAGGCGCTTTGAAATAAAATGCATTATTATTATTATTATTATTAAGGAGAAGGACCCGTGTCAAACATCTGTGCCAGGAATCTGGATTGAGCAGCATAATAATACAACTGAAAATTAGGGAGTTTCAGACCTTCATCCTCATACTCCAGTGTTAATTTATCCATGCTGAGTCTTGGAGTCTTACCATGCCAAATAAACTGTCTAGTTAATTTTTTAAGGGAGGAGAAGAATGCTATTGGGACATGAATTGGAAGTGACTGAAACATATACAGGAACCTAGGCAGGATATTCATCTTTATGACATTGAGTCTACCAAGTAATGTAAGAGGCAGATCCATCCATTTTTTCAAATCTCCTCCCACCTTTTGGAGCAGAATAACTAAATTGAGCTTGTAAAGATTTTTAAGATTACTGTCAACAAACACACCCAGATATTTAAAGCCCATAGGAGACCATTAAAAGGAAATGTATGCTTATCTTTACTGAAATCAAATACAAACAACGGCAAAATCTCACTTTTGTCAAGGTTAACCTTACCCAGAAAATGAACTGTATGTACCCAGTAGTTCCTGGAGGTGAGAAAGAGAGGGTTAGTCAAAAATAAAATAACGTCATCAGTTAAAAGTGAAATCTTGTGTGTATCAGTGCCGATCTCAAAGCCACATATATTAGGATTGCTTCTAATGGCCTCTGCCAGGGGCTCAATAGCAAGCGCAAAAAGGGCGGGGCTAGCCAGGTCTCCCTGTCTGTTGCCGCTATATAGCCGGAATGAGCCAGAAGTGATCCCGTTTGAAATAACCCTAGCCTGAGGGGATTAGGTAAAGAGATTTTATCAAATCAATAAACCCAGCACCGAAACTAAATTTCTTCAAAACACCAAATAGATATGACCATTCGACCATATTAAAAGCCTTTTCTGCATCCAGCGAGACAGCGATACTTGGTATCTTATTCTTGTTAGTGAGATGTATTATGTTAAATAGGCGCCTTAAATTATTAGTGGACAGTCTATTTATAATAAACCCTGTTTGATCTGGGTTGACAAGCCTGGGAAGACACATTTCTGATTAGTCATTTTAGTAACTAATTTATAATCTGTATTGAGGAACGAGATTGGTCTATAAGAAGAACATTTTTGAGGATCTTTCCCTTTTTTGTGAATAACTGTAATAAGAGCTTGAGAGAAAGAGTCCGGAAAGCACCCGTCCCTCCTGCTCTGCTCGAGCACCTCCATCAGCAGTGGTATAAGACGTTCTTGAAATTCTTTATAAATATCAGATGGAAAGCCATCATCCCTAGGTGATTTATTTACAGGAAGTGATTTAATAGAGTCCAACAATTCAGCACTAGAAAAGGGCTTCTCCATACTCTCCCTATCCTCCTATGATAAACATGGCAAGTCAATGGAGGATAAAAATTTTAGATAAATCTCCATGAGCTTGTGATGTATAAAGGTCCATGTAATACTTTTTAAAGGCCTCATTAATTTCCGTGGGGTTGTAAGTTATAGCTTTAGACGGTGTTTCTATAGCATTGATTTTTCTCCAAGTTCATAGAATTTTTGCTTTGATCTAGTTATTGCCCTCTCTGCTTGATACGTATTTATGGTGTTGTATTTCAATTTCAGATTCACCAATTATCTGTACAGATCCTTAGTTGGGGCATTTTGGTATGTTTTCTCAAGTACATAAAGTTGTTGTTCCAGAGTGTTAAGCGCAGCGCTGTATTTCTTCTTTAACCCTTTTGTATAGGATATAATTTGCCCCCTCAGAAAGGCTTTTAATGTGTCCCAATAAATGAAAATATTAGGAGCAGATGATCTATTTGTTAAAGAGAAAAAATCGATCTGTTCTCTTATGAAAGTACAGAATTCAGGTTGTTTTAAAAGTGTTGGGTTGAGCCTCCATCTGTACCTTCCAGTTACCATGTCAGGAATGGATATAGACAGCACCAAAGGAGAGTGATCACTAAGCAGTCTGGGAAGGTATTCAATGTCTAACACTCTATGAAATATTTGACCCGAAATCAGAAAATTATCTATATGGGTATGACAGTTGTGAGGGTGTGAATAAAATGAATAGTCTCTATCCTGTGGATGCATCTGCCTCCAGACATTTAAACACAATTAAATTTAAGTCTCTCATAAAATAAATTGTAATTTTAGCTGATTTGGTAAGAGGACAGGGTCTATCAGAAGATCTATCTAGCACAGTATCTAAACAGAAGTTTACATCTCCTCCCACCAAATGAAAACCAGCCGCTTGGGAGACTTGAAGAAAGATCTCCTACATAAATGGATGTGTAATGGAAAATTTATATTACATGATTGTGTGTTCTTTTATAATCATATATAGCCATGTTTGATCTCAGTAATATTCAAAAAGTTTTTGAAGTATAACACTGTGTTCCTTATAATCTTGTTTGGTTTCACTCAGTACCTTGCACTTAGAAATATCTCTCTCATTTACGCAGGTTGTTTGTAGCAGTTTTGTAGCAGTAGTAGTTTGACGTACCGTATTTTCACGAGCATTAGGCACACCGTACGAAAAGGCGCAGTCTCAGTTATGTGTGCCATTACTGTATTTAACACACACATAGGGCGCACCATACGAAAAGGCGCAGTCTACACACACATATGGCGCACCGCCTTACAACAACACACACACAAGCATACAAGTGTGCGTATTTAAAAATAGAGCCAGAGCAAAACTGAGTTTGATTGTGCTTTATTTCAGTCTTTATTACAAAGTGCTAACATTTTTTAAGCACATTACCGCAGCACACATTAGCACATTACCGGTAATCGTCATTAATTAAACCCATCGAAGTCCTCATCCTCCGTTTCTAAGTTAAACAGCTGCGCTAAATCAAATATGCCAGTTCCACTTTCTTCGCTATCAGAGACATTTTCTGTGCCGTGCGGCCCCTCGGAAATGATGCCGGCTTTTGCGAAAGCTCGAACAACAGTGCCAGTAGACACGTTAGCCCACGCATCTACAATCCATCCGCAAACTGTGGCGTAACTTGCCCATCGCTGCCTGCCACTCTTTGTAAAACTGTGGTCTCCATCGGTCATCCATCGCTGACACGCCGCTCGCAGCCTTACTTTGAACGGCCGGTTCACACCGATGTCCAGCGGGTTCCTTTGTCTGACCTCCCGGAAAAACAGCAAGTGCAGCGTTAATTTGTTTCACTTCTTTTTTCACATCGGCTGTGAGATGGGCACGTTGTTCTCAACACAGGTTTAACAACACACATAGGGCGCACTGCACTATAGGGCGCGCCGCACTTTTTGAAAAAAATATAAGACGTTTATATGCGCCTTATGGTCGTGAAAATACGGTATAAACTTTGGTTCTGACCTTGGTTCTCACGGTCCAGGAGTTTGTTAGTGAGGTTTGATAGGGATGAACACATTCCATTGTAGCCACCTGCTACAGTTAGATAAGTAAATCATAATAATGATGAATACTCCTTAGAAGTGTATAAGAATCAGCATGGGACTGCCCCACCCTGAACATTTTCTGCAGACTGTCTTGTGCATTTGTAGAACTGTTCCTCTTGCAAGAATAAAATGACAAAACCTTTAAAGACCAACTGATTGACTCAAGATCCTTATTTTGTGTTGGTGAATTGCTTCCCAGAAATTTCAGCAACAAACTTGGCGTTGTCGGCAGGATCTCAGGCTGATCGCTCGGGACCCGGAGAAGGTGACTGGCCATCTGAGACTGATCAAATTTGTCTCACCTCCACCTCAGTTCATTCGAGACGGGAGGACACTCTCCGTGGACCTAGAAGCTGTCACCTCGAGGTCCAACGAACTCAGATTAACAGAAAACATCCTAAATTCAGGGTAAGCAAATTTTCAATTGTTTAATGAATCTAAGGATCAATTTTGGATTGAGACAATCAGTCTTTGAATATAGAGAAGAAGGTTACTCTGGTGGCATCTTAGGACAAGTGTAGTAAGGTACTCTACACTAAAAGATTAACTGATAGTGTTTGTATTAAGTAGTAAGTATACTACAAAACTAATCTCCAGGAGGTTAAAATACAACTTATCAGAATAGGTCAGTCAGTTACCTAGGCAAAACTGGACATCTTAGGGAGACGTTTCTAAGATTAAAGACGTGCGCAGACTCCTAAGGAAATGGGGTCGTCTGGGTCCAAGGTTGTGAGAGAGTGTCCTGATTCTCCATGTTGTCAAAGCATAAAAAAGAAATATGGTGATCAATGGGTACCGTTTTTCCATGTGTGGGTCGAAAAGTGGGGTTTCCCAAAAGAAGGGAGTTTTAGTATAAAAAAAACTAGAGATGTTAAAGGCGAAAATAGATGCTGCAAGAAATGAGGTAAGAATGAAGAACAAAATTATTAAAAAGGTTTTAGATGAGATGCATTGTCACAAAGAAAGCTGGAAACTGTGGATGAAGGAAGCAGAACAAAGGGAACGACAACAGGCAGGGAAAGAAATGCCTAAATGTTCAGAGACAAAGTTAGGGAAAGAATGCTTTGCTACTGACACATGTAAACCTTCTCCCTCTGCTCCATCTGCGTATGCTGAGGCAAAAAGTGAAATGATGGCCCTCCAGCACAAGCACGATGATGCATCGTATGTCTTCCCACCACCACCACCTCCCCCACCCCCGTCATATGGATCGATATCTTCAACAATCAAGGAACAGGATGAGAGCTCTACATCTGGAGGAACCAGATCTAAAAATGCAGACAGTGCTTCAGTCCCCTCTGTCTCATCATCTATGTCTGAACAAATGCTCTCATCCAGTCACACACGCACAGGAGTCAAGTACCAGCCTGATCTAGCTGACAGTACAACTATGGTAATGCCACAGCTAACAAACTCATTCCACCCATCCTTGCTGCACCCTAACTACAATAGGCCTATGGTTGAGTATCCAGGTCCAACAGGTCCCATAAGAGTCCAAGAGGATGGACAGACCCGGACATGATGGAAGTGGGAAAACAGCTTTCCTCCCTGGAATCTGGTGGGTACCGGTTTGGTGAGGAATTGGTGTCTGCATGACAACTATCCAACAATGCACCCAAAAAAAGGAAGAAAGCACTGAAGATTATTATCACAGACTGAGTGGTGTGTTTGAACAATATTGTGGCATTCCCAAACCTGACAATATGGACAGGGAAAATTACGAAACAGTGTATGAAAGTCATCTGAAAAATTGTTTCTTGAGTGGTCTCCGTCCTAGTGTTTACCACAGTGTCCAGAGTTCCTGCATTGGCTGGAAGGATCAACGTCTGAAGGAGATCCGTAGACATGCCAAACATGCCGAGGAGCGGCAAACACAGGAAAGGGACAAGGAACACGAAAAACGTGAGTTGACCCAGTACAATGCTTCTCTAACCATGATGCAAAGTATCGTTGACCAACATGCGGGCTGCGGACCCAATCGGGGACGCAGAGGACGTGGACGCGGTCGGGGAGGCAAGCGAGGGAGAGGTGGAGGAAGAGGACAAACACAAGAAAACAATGCAACGTATGATCAGGATGAATGTTTCTACTGCAAGGAAAAAGGACACTGGGCCAGAGATTGCCCCAAAATGAAAAAAGAAGAAAAAGGAACATCCAAATTTGCCTCTGACTGACTGCCTGACACATTCGTCAGTTTCATCTGAGGAGGAAGGTAATGCACCACACACAGCTGTTTGCAAGGAAGAAATGCTTGGCACTGATACACTGCTTTCCATGCTGTTAGGGACCGTTGATAGGTTAGAAAAAGAACAGCCACTTACAGCCTATTGTCATCTGAAGCCTATAAAAAAGCCTACTATTGTTTGCATGGTAAAAGGGACCCCAATAACTTTTTTGGTTGATTCTGGCACCACAAATTCCGTAATCAGATCCTCTAAGATCAATCCCACTGACATTAAACTCAGTGGCAGGTATACTTGGTCAGTTAGTGCTACAGGAAATTCAGTTAAAGAGGAATACTCTACTCCCATGATTTGTGAGTGGCAAACGGATGAGGGATTAGTGACGAGTAAACATTCCTTTTTGATTTCTGATGTTTGTCCAATTAATTTGTTAGGCCGTGATTTGATGTGCACATTTAACATTGTCCTCACCTTAACACCTGATGGATTGAGGGTTTCAAGATATGCAGATAACACATCAGCCTTTGTACATTTCAGTCTGACCACACCCTTGTATGTGTATCAGTGGTGGTTAGACCTCACTGTGTCTGCTCCATTTTGCAATCTGCTGCTGATGTGATAAACCCCTTCTCTGATAAAATGACACCTGAACATTTGCATTGCACTGCTCATGTCTCAGACGGACCAGACACTGACTATGCAAAAAAAATTTTTGCGACTTAAATGACAGCTCACTGACTACCAACTTGTACTGGACAGAAACCGAATGCGCAGCAGCCGTTTCTCTGACTTAGAAACAACTCAGATTTTATGACATACACGATTCACTGCCACACATCTCCATTTCAAAACCTGCTAGCAAACAGTGGAGAGATTTGGGCCCATTTGTTAATCGATGCGAGCGTGCCTTAGATTGGACTCCCATGCCAGAAAATGGTGCATGTTATTCTCAATCTCTGGGAGCATTTAAAAGACCACTGCAAACTAAAATACATTGTTTACGTTCTGTGTATCTTTTGGAAAAAGATAATCCACATCACCTCACTGCATGCAGTCCCAGTGACATTTCCCCAATTTTGAATCAGGTTCCCCCTGAATTATGGTTATGGGCAAACAGCAAATATGATGTGGGTCTGATAAAAAACTGTGAACCTGTTCAGATCACTGCAAAATCTGATTACAGACCCCTGGTGAAACAATATCCTCTGAAGAAGGAAGCCATTGAGGGCATCCACCCTGTTTTTCACTCCCTACTAAAAGCAGGAGTGATTGTGATTGTGATTGTTCCCTGTGAGGACTCTCCAGTACAGACCTAAAGGCCAACCAGATGAATGGCATTTTGTCCAAGACCTGCAAGCTGTTAATGCTGCAGTCACTTCACCTGCTCCAAATGTTCCAAATCCTTACACAATCATCTCACAGGTTCCTGAGGGCTCTCAGTATTTCTCTGTGGTTGATTTGTCTAATGCGTTCTTCTCTGTTCCAGTTCATAAAGATTCACAGTTCTGGTTTGCATTCCTGTTTGATGGTAAACGTTACACTTTCACTAGAATGTGTCAAGGCTTCACTTCCTCTCCGTCTCTCTAATCAAATCAAAATCAAATCAAATCAATTTTATTTGTATAGCCCAAAGTCACAAATTACATTTGCCTCAGAGGGCTTTACAATCTTTACAGGGAGTGACACCCTCTGTCCTTGGACTCTTGGTTCGAGTGAGGAAAAACTTGCCCACAAAAAACCTTTAACAGGGCAAAAAGGTGGAAGAAACCTCAGGAAGAGCCACAGAGGAGGGATCCCTCTCCCAGGACCGACAGACGTCTGAACAATCAAATCAAATCAATTGTATTTGTATAGCCCAAAGTCACAAAATACATTTGCCTCAGAGGGCTTCACAATCTGTACAGGGAGTGACACCCTCTGTCCTTAGACCCTCGGTTCGAGTGAGGAAAAACTTGTCCACAAAAACCCTTTTAACAGGGAAAAAAGGTGGAAGAAACCTCAGGAAGAGCCACAGAGGAGGGATCCCTCTCCCAGGACGGACAGACGTGCAATGAATGTCACGTGTACAGGACAATTCAACACAAACAAATGCAGCCTTGTCCAGAAGCTTATCTACATTGTCTCTTTCTGAAGGCTCTGCTCTCTTACAGTATGTTGATGACCTACTTATTGCTTCTCCCAATAAGGAGCAGTGCGAGATGGATACTGTTGCTCTCCTGCAACACCTGTGTCGGGAAGGACACAAAGCTAGCCTGAGTAAGCTACAGTTCGTACAGCAGGAGGTCACCTTTTTGAACGTCCTTTGAGAGATGTCACACATGCTAGAGGCCTCACAGCCTCCTCCAAAATCACCTGGGGCCTCATGTACGAATACTTGCGTGGATTTCCTACTGAAACTTGGCATACGCCAAAACCCGTAAACTGTCGCACACACAAAAATATTCAGATGTATCAAAGTGTGCGTTCGCATGGATCCAAGCACGTTTCTTTTGTACATCCCAGTCAACGTGAAATTGAGCGCACTTGCAACTCCTCCCTGTCCACGCCCCCATTTACATATGCAAATCTATTTAAATAGGCCCTGGACCTGAGATTCACCTCTTCGCCCGATCAGATAACGCGATGAACAAAGGAAAGAAAATGAATTTTACAGAGTCTGAGCTAAAGATTCTAGTGAATGAAGTGGAGATTCTGTTTGGTACCCTGTCAACAGGGATAAATATGACCAAAAAAAGACGTGAGTGGTAGCGTGTGTGTGAGGCTGTAAATGCCGTGGGATCCGAGCAGCGCACACACAGGTGTGGACAGGTGTGGCGCTGCGGCTGACATTTTACGCCCGCTTTTACTGACAGGAATACTGAACACAGGGAGACAATCAGGGGCTTGTTAGAAAGCTCTGCAGCTCTAATTTCACCAGCAGAAAATAAAGAAAACCAAAAACATGATATTTGAATGCGCACATGCCCAAATATGCACTGGCACACTGGCACGGCTTCTGGGTGAGTAAAGAGTTTATTCGTTTAATTGTTTCGTATGTAATCCAGCGTTACATACGGGACAATTAAACGAATAGAAGCCACCCATCGCGCACCGTGCAGCCTCCAGCCTGTTCCCAGCAATGCTGTTAGTCATAATGAATGAGTCGTGCGTTGAACCAGGCCACCTTGCCACGATGTTAGTTAGCTGCATTCGCGCATCACATATGATTTGAACATTGATGGAATGAAAATGTTTCCTACTAACATAAAAACAATCATCATGTGATGGCGCTTTTATAGCAATGTGTGTGCAGTCAATAGCTCCGATTACATTAGGGAAACCGGCTCTCGCTGCAAATTGCGCTTTAATGTCGGCCTGTTCAACAGCATTGTATGGGAATCTGATGTACCAGGAAAACATTCGGATGATTCCGTCCCACACAGCTGGCATGGCTCGGCTCAGGGTTGACTGGCACACTCCTGACCGATCGGCCAGCTCCCGCTGGAATGCCCCTGTTGCCAGGAACCCCAGCGTAGTCAGGCAGCCGACCCCCGTTGCGCTCTACGGCCGGCCGCAGCTCTGCGCACAACTCCAGTAACACTGGCCTTGGTAACCGAAATCGTCTTATGAGCCAATTATCATTGTTTGCAAGTAAATCCACGCGTTCCTTAAATCGCTCACGTCGGATTGCACCATTTACAAGGTCCTCTAACAACGTTAACGCTGGTTTGTTAATATCATTTTCTTCATCACATTACGCATGCTTTTATATCCACCTATATAATTGCAAACATGTGGGTGTGTTAATAATTGTTCATAAGTGTGTCTCTGATGTGCACATCACTCTGATGACTACTTGTTTTCACATTATGTGAAATGGCAAAGGAAGTCGGAAGTCGCCAAAGGAACAACAGCTGTAGAAACGTGCGTACGACAGCTATGAAATTGGCGTGGGGCACGCACATTTCTACGATTGTTTCACGTTTGATACATTTGGACGTGAGCGTGGAAAAGGACGTATGCCCCTTTTTTGTGCGTACGCATGCTTTGTACATGAGGCCCCAGCTCTCTCAGACAAACCTTTGCCATTTCCCAGCATGCAAGGCACTGGCGGATGCAGGCACACCATTCAGTGGTGAAAAGTATGTTGACGTCATTTTGAAGCTACAGGAGGAATTTGATCACAGATTTGCAGACTTCAAGAAGCACAGAGCCACATTTCAAATTTTTGCTGACCCCTTCTCCTTTGATGTGCAAGATGCCCCTCCTGTGCTTCAAATGGAGCTCATTGACCTGCAGTGCAACTCTAAACTCAAAGCAAAGTTCAGGGAGGTGAGTGGAAAAGTAGACAAGCTTGGGCAATTTTTGAGAGAATTGACCCCCAGCTTCCCTGAGCTTTCCCGAATGTTCAAGCGGACCATGTGCCTTTTTGGGAGCACATACTTGTGTGAAAAGCTCTTCTCCACCTTAAACTTCAATAAGTCCAAGTATAGGTCCAGACTTACTGATGATCATCTTCAAGCCATACTGAGGGTCTCAACTGCTTCCTCCCTCAAGCCAAATGTGGCTCGGCTATGTGAGAGGAGGCGCTGCCAGGTCTCTGGCAGCAAGAAGTAGGCAAGAGAAGCCATGTTCATTCATGTTCAGGACAATTCATGTTCAGAAGAAGGTTAACGGTTAAAGAACTGTTAATACAGACATTTGAATCTGAATACAGCAGATATAGAAGACTGAAGAAACCACATATAGTCGCTAACTAGAGAAATCTAATTATTATTATTATTTTCATGATTATTATTATTATTTTATTTATTTATTAGTGATTGATTTATTTTCTTATTGATTCTTAATTTTTTTTTTTTTTTTTCATAGATTCTTAATTTATTTATTTTTTCAACTTATTTTGTGTTAAAAAATAAAGAGATTTGACAAGATTTTTTCTTGTGGAAAACCTGATGCGGCCCAGCCTCACCCAGACTCTGCCTCCAGCGGCCCCCAGGTAAATTGAGTTTGAGACTCCTGCTATAGAGAAAGAATGTTCTACGTATAGGTCTCTCTGATAAGTAAAACATAAAGATACATTTAACAAGACAAAAAGATTAACAAACAAAAAACAACATATAACGTGTACACCACTCTTCTCGATTGCCAGTATACCATCCTGGCAACCAAACGTGAACCAATGTGAAGAATCTAAGGTGCTTGCCTATCCTTCCTAAACTCAGACTCACCCGAACCTGCGAGCTCTCATAACATTTAGAGTATAGAAAAAAAAAATTGATTATATCCCCCCATAGTGATACAATCCCTGGCGACCTAGATAGATGGATGATTGCAGATTAAAAAACAAATAAACAAAAAAACAAAAGGAACTGTAGTTAATAACATGCTCAGTTTTTAGCTTAACAATTGCCTTTTATACTTATAGTTGTACTCACCGGCACCCTGGTACTAATTCAAAATAAAATGAAATCATAGACGGTTAAAGAACCAGTCCAGTTCACTGTAATGCCAGGTGGGTGGAGACTAATGTCGATCCAATTCTCTTGTCTCCGGGGCAATGGTCCTGAGCAGGCGACATCAACAGTCACTTAAACAATCAGTTCCTCTCCAGTACATACATCAAGAATGGGCCGGTGTAACGATCTCGTAAGCAATATGGACAGGTATTCTTCATTTATCAGGACTTGGTGTTGGTGCTCCGCGTTTATCAGCTCTGGAAGAAGGCTGCCCCTTTTGCTCCAGATTATTGATGAATGTAAAGGCATCTCCTGCAGTATCAAAAAAGCAGGTTCCTCCGGCGTCTGGCTGGACCTATAGGCGTGCAGGATAGATGAGGTAGCAGGCGATGTTTCTTGCTTTAATGGCTTGTAGCGCGGGGACGAGCTGCTTGCGGCGTTTAGCCAACTCTGGACTCATGTCAGGGAAGAAGCTGATTTTCATGTTGTTGTAGCAGATATTCCCCTTCTTCTTGGCTAGAGCCAGTATTTTTTCTCGATCTTGAAACTGAAGTAGACGGATCAAAACATGTCTGGGGCTGGGACGGGGAGGCTGACCCAGTCTGGACTCCGCAGCCCTGGTCCTGTGTGCTCGTTCAATTTCAACCTCCAAATTTACCCACTCCAAGTTTTTTATTTTGCGTTGTTTTTTATGTTGATTTGAAAGATAAGTTAGAGAGCTCAGCTCAGGCACGTCTGCTCAGCTCGGGCATGTCACTTTGCAAAAGATCTTGCACTCTGTATACATCCTCATTATTACCCATGAGCTCATCTATTTCTTTCATTTTACTTGTGAGCTGGCCGAATTTGCCTTTTCTAGTTCCATTTAGTCTATGCAGTTTCTCTTTTAATGCATTTTCAGTGGGCTTTGGCGCCGTCTTTTGGTGTCTTTTGTTCTCCAGAACTTTCTGCCATCTTCATTAATCAATGCACAATTCACTAGCAAATGTCTAATCAGTCGAACTTCTCAACATCAAATGCTAATGTCTTCCGAATTCTTCACAGTGCATAAATTATCTTAACATTAGATGTTTCCAAACATCCATGAATGAACAAGACACCACGTCCTTACTGCATGACTCAGCACTTAGCAATAGCAGCTAAGTTAGCAAGACAGCCTTAGCCAAGCTCACCTTTTCAAGCTCTTTCTTCCAGTAAAGGTTTCGTGGCCTTCCAGGGGAGTGTTCTTTTACTTTCTGGCGAAGTTTTCTGACTTTATGTAGTGGCAGCTCCTTCTTCCTCTGCATGCCACCAACAGAGCGGGTGTATAGCAACCAGTGTGATTCGACAAAATCCTCAAACTCAAAAATCTTCATGTAAAAATGTTTACTGATGAAGTATATCCTAAATACAAAAAAATAAACAATAAAACATAAAACAATTTCTAAAGCTCTATATTTCTACTTAACTGGTGTAGGTCGGTCAGAAAACTGTATTACCTCCACCCGACCGTCTAATGTGAAACTGCATGTTTCACATGACTTATATTTAAGTATATCTCAAGCGCATTCCCCCTTGTGGTTAAATGCATGCACTACACAATAATGAACTAATATTTCTTTCTTCATGAATTTACACATTTCTGTATGTCAAACAATATTCAAATAAAATAATAATTTAAAGCAAAATACATTTCTTAATATGGCTTTTACACCCACCTTTCCCACTCTGGTAGCATGCAGAGAGCTGACCAACAACTTCAGAATAGGATACGTCGTTGTTGCACACGATGTACTGCTGAGAAGAATGAAGAAAGCAGCAGTGATCTACTCACGAAAGATGATGAGGGAAATGCAGAAGGAGATCTCCACAGATGAAGATGAAGAACCACTGCAGCTGATGGGCCTGCTGAGTCCTAAGGCTGAACCATGGGTTAAGACAGAAAGAACTATAATCCAAGCGACTGGATAAGATTTCCAAGAGTTCAAGAAACTCAAAGCCCTGGTGCGAGACCCATGTCCAGAAGAGAACATGAGGGAGTATCTGAGGGAGGTGTGGAGACTCATCGAAGGAGGCACCGACAGTGAAGATGCAAAGAGGCTATGGCTCAGCCACATTACAAGCCAACCCTTCGATAAAAGTGAGCCAGCCCGACAGAGTTATGAAAGGTTACTGCTGGAAGACATTGATGATGAAGACGCGCATATTGCCAGGGCTCGAGCGGGGATAGAACGAAACCAAACCCTGACGCAGGTGTGGCATAGCCTGAAGCAGGTGGTAGCCCCCACAAGGTATGTAAGAGCCCTGAGGATGATAACTGCTCAAAAACTGGGAGAGATCACATTCATACCAATGCCTGTGGGTGGCACCACGGTGCCTCAGATGGATGCAGCGGTGAGAAGCTGGGATCTGGCCCAACAATATCACGAGGCCAGAAGGAACAAAGAGCGAGGGAATCAGCAAAGAACCCAAGCCAGCACAGGATATGGACAGCAGAAGGCCCAAGCTGGCATCAGGACTGAACAGCCAGAGGCTCCAGCAGGACAAACGCAGCAGTCAAAGCAACAAAAAAAGGCGGATACTTATCTGCAGAAGAATACAGTCAACTAACGTCAGAACAGAAGAAGGCCCTCCAAGAGACCCGCACAATGATGCAGGGCGGAGGGCCAAAGAAGTAATGGCGTCCAAGGCGCAGGTCACCCTATGGAATGCCTTCTGGGTGGGGGAAGACATCTATGCCAACGTGAATGAGGAACCCTACCTGGTGGATTCCGGGGCAGAAGTGTCCATGACCCGCAGAAGCCTTGAAACGAGCGGACACATAACGATCATGCTGGCTAACGGAGAAACAGACAGAATGCCGTTTGGGATCTGGAGAGGAGTAATATGGCTTAAGGGTCCCTACAACCTCATAACCACCTGAGACCTAAAAGAACTTAATGAACCAAGGCGAGTATCAAGATCATTTAGGCGTCGGTTGGACAGACTACAATCCAGGGAAGTGAAATTGGCGCCAGTCCCTGAAAAAAGCCCAACAAGAAAATGGTACAAAGCTGTGGACATACCAGAGGCCACAGAGCCGAAACTGAAAGAGAGTGACTTCAGAGGGAAAGGAGAAACTGAGATAGATAATCTCAGGAGCAACAGTCGCCAGATTCAAGAATGATTGCAGGGATCTGGGATCCAAATACAGTGGTCCCTCGTTTATCGCGGGGGATACGTTCTAAAAATAACCCGCAATAAACGAAATCCTCGAAGTAAGTTTTACAATTATTATACATGTTTTAAGGCCGTAAAACCCCTAACCACACACTTTTACACGCATTTTGTACAGTACTCCCTTTTAAGTTAATCAGGACGCAGAACACGTGCGGTTCTCCCTTAGCCAATTTAGGACACAGAACACAATGCACGTTCATACTGTACAGTATGCTGTAAAAAAAAAAAAAGCATGCAAAATTACACTAAAAAAAATCCGCGAAACAGCGAGTCCGCGAAAAGTGAACCGCGTTATAGCGAGGGACGACTGTATGTCCATACTATTGAAGGAGGAGTACATCCGCCGGTGAGACAGTATCCCCTAAATCCAGAAGCAGTGGAAGAAATGGATAAAATAGTGAAAGAATTAAGTGCACTGGAGATCATTCAAGAACAACCAAATCTGATCACTAACAGCCCTTTTCAAGCAGTTAAAAAGCCAGAAGCAGCAGGAGGCGGCTAGAGGCCCGTAATCAACTTCAAGGCCCTCAACCAACGGACTGTGGCCAATCGAGCGAGCCTGGTCAACCCCCAAGGACCACTGAAGACACTTAGGTCAAGCGGTACAAATCATGCATCAATCTAGCGAATGGGTTCTTCTCCCTAAGATTAGCCAAGCAGTCGCAAGGGAAAACGGCGTTCACACACAAAGGCAGGGCCTATGTGTGGCAACGCCTGCCCCAAGGATACAAGAACTCCCCAAATGTCTTCCAGGCGGCTGTAATGGACGTCCTGAAAGACTTCAGAGTAACCATCTACATCGACGATGTATTCTTGGTGGATGACACCGAAGAAGAGCACCTTCAAAGGCTACAGCAAGTAGTGGAGAGATTGACAGAGGCAGGACTGAAACTTTGGTCAGTTTCAAGTGAACTATCTGGGGTTCCAGGTCGCTGCAGACCTGGGACTATTGGATGGATACCGAGAAAAACTGAATCAAATCCGCCCACCAGCGTCGGAGAATGACCTACAGAAGATACTGGGACTATGTAACTATGTGAGGGACCACGTTCCGAACTACCAAAAGTACACCAAGCCCTGCCTAAAAAAGAAGGGAGAAGATTCAGAGGAAGAAAGCCATATAAAGTAGATCTGGACGGCAACGAACCAAGAAAATCTGGAACACCTAAAAACTGTGATTCAAGAAGCCATTAGGCTGGAGCCAAGGAGCCTCACCACCAGGCTGGTAGCTAAAGTAAGCTGTGAGGATGATGATGCGGTGGTAAAAGTGAAAAATGAAGGAGGGGGAATGGTAACCTTGTGGAGCTACACCTTATCATCGGTGGAGAAAAAGTTCCCACAAGATGAGAAGGAGTTGGCGGTTATGGCAAGATACTGGGGCACAATGAAAGATCTAGACTAGGCCAAGGAATCAAGGTTATTACCCAAAGCCAAGTTCATCGGTATCTAAGGAAAGAGACTATTGAAAGTACTAAAGCTACCAACACAAGATGGGGAAGGTGGGAGGATAAGGAATTGGAAAAGCAGCCACTCTGGATTCCAGGGGGCCGAGTCCTCAAGGACTGTGACGTTTGTGGTCGATACAACGCAGGACAAAGAGGGAAAAGGGTAGACGGCCTCACCATACAGAGCACTGTACCCTGGGGATCAGTATGTATGGATGCAGCTGGCCTGCTGGGGACTACAGGGAAGAAGGGTGAGAAGTACCTTCTAGTGCTAGTGGACTCTTTGTCAGGATACGTAATCGTCAGAGCAGTAAGAAGAATCAATGGCAGCAGTGTGGTCAGCGTGCTGGATCAAGCGTGCTCTCATTTGGGATTGCCAAAAGAACTACGAACGGGCAATGGAACCCATTTCCGCAATACACAAGTGGACCAGTGGTGCCAGCAAAATGGTGTAATGAGGGTTTACTCTCCACCATACAAACCCCAGGCAAATGGGAAGGTGGAACGGACCATTGTCCTGGTGAAAAATTGGATTGGGAAAAATGCTAATACCAAAGAATGGAGTACCAAAACCCTGGAGATAGGGAGGGCCTTGAACGACAGACATCAAAGTGACAGGCCCTCCCCCTCACCGGAGCTGAACAGACGCCCATTTACGTCAGAGAAAGTGGGGCGGGGCGAAGAAGAGAAAAAGGCGGTCCCGGGACTGAGAGTCCCATTCCAAGTTGGACAGAGAGTGTGGATCAAAGCACGAGACCATCCAACGAACACTGCAGTCAAAGCTAAGTACGAAGTATCAGACATAGTAGAGAAGATCTTAGATAGTAACACAGTGTTACTAAAGAAGGAGGGAATCCAGGGAGTAGAGCAGCTTAAACGTCAGGGTAGCCACTGTCTATGGGTGGTAGCCCTAAGGAGAACAACCTCAGGACTCTGGGCAGGCAGGGGACTGAGAAAGCTAGATTGGGCTAAACAAGGATTCCTGTCAGAAGAAAAAGAGTCATTGAATGGAAAGAAGTAAAGAATACCTGTGTGGTTTGCTCAAAACCATTCACCCTGTCCGTCCAATGGGAAGGACCAGGGAGTGAGAAACCACTCAAGCCAGATGGAATGAAAAGGGAGTTCAAAAGTATGTACTACAAACCAGTAAAAGTAATGGATGCCTATGTCTGTGGGCTATGCCAGATAATGGGACCTGCGAGGTACGAAACTGGAACCATCAGAATGTAGCTGCTAGTGGGATAGATCCTACATCCAGCACTGTAGTAGTTGCTCCCTCCAGTTGAGGAGTGGAAGACTTCTGCAGGTGAGCAGAGCCAAAGGCTGGCAAGTGAGGAGGTATCTGGACGCACTGAAAGGCTTCGAATCACCACCTGGGGAGGGGAGTTGGAGCGTAGTACCCGCGGCTGTAGTCGCACCCCAGAGGTGCAGGAATGAAGAGCCACGGAGGCACACAAGTGCCAGTCCATCAGCGCCAACCCTGTACCCAACCATGGGAGCCGATGAATCGGAAGGCTATAGTACAATAGCTGAAGACTGCAGTAGAAGGCGATCCCTCTTGGAGGAAGCGATACACCATGGATGGCCGTACACTCCTCAGTATGGGCAAATGGCATGTCCACCGTTTGCCACGAGACAAGTCCCATTGGTGATAAGAGTATTCAGCGATCCAGCACAACCAGGCTACACCACAGGACTCGAAAAGTTGACAGATGATGACCAGCAGCAGGCCCGTGAGAAAGGATGGGAAGGCCCCTGGGAGCTTACTACGTTGGAAAGACTCATCGAGGAGGTTGTCCAGGACCCAGGCATCCAAACAGAGGAGTTACCCGAAGTCCCGAGAGAAGAAGGGGCTAGAGGAACCAACTTGTATTATTTGGTGACTGGGTTAGATGCCTGGGGAAACTCAGGAGCAAAGGCAAAGCGAAGAAGGCCCAGTACTACGTCACACCAGAAGCATGGCATAGAGACAGAGTCTTGCAAACGCCTGGAATGGTGGCTAGTAGAGCAGCCACGCCCATAAGGCCAGACCAGTGAAGGTTGAAATAACCTCAACCTCAGTGTGGGTGAGCTGGTTGTCAGTTCTCAACGGAACAGCAATTGAATTGAATAGAACTAAAGACATTAACGTAACCAATGGAACGGAGGTGCTGCAGGCACTGCAAGAGATGGAAAGTGAAGGAATCATGGTACAAGTGTTAAAGCTACAAAAAAAAGAAACAAAAACTGTGAGGTGTACGTGGATACAGGCGGGATCCGAGGAACCAGAAGGGTACTGGGAAGAAGAAGTCATATTTCCAGCACCAGCACAAAACGACGCATGCCTAGCCACTAGAGTTGTCACGATACTAAAATGAGTAACCACGATACTATACCAGACAAAGTATCGCGGTTCCAAGTATTATCGCGATACTGCAGCCTTTTTTTATTATTATTATTTTTATAAACTGCAATGTATTTGTACAAGTTAGTTTGAAACAACGACGTTTGTTTTTTAAGCAAAATTAGTGTTGCCACTGACGAAGACGCCACGGCAGACTCGCTGCTCGGGCTCGGTGCTTCTGCCACGGTGAGTGTGTTGTCTCGTGTCTGGGCGAGACAGAACTTTAGCTTGTTGTTTGTTTTGAAGCGTGTTTCTATGGAAGTGAAGCTGTCTTCGCGGAGTTCGTTCTTGCCGGCAGAAACACACGAACAGCCAATCAATTAACAGACGGGCGTACCCAGCGTGCGGAAACAGCCTATCATATCCCTGGACGTCACCAGTAACAGGCAAACAGCCAATCATTCAGCAGCTCTGTAGTTCGGTTGCGGTTCCATGTTGGTTTGTTTACAAAGGAGTAGCATGCAGTGAGAAGCCGGGAGGAGAGCAGAGGCGGCTGCTATGTAGCAGAGACTGGCACCGGTAGTAAAGTAATCCACGGTAGTACCGTCGTGTAAAATTTCTAGTATAGTAGCGACGGTTATGATTTGGCACCGCGAGGTACCGTGTATACCGTGGGTATCGTGCAACTCTACTCGCCACACTCCCTAAGTGGACGTTCGGGGGGAGTTATAATCTTACATGTGATCTCACCAGTAGCCGAACTCCCAAAGGCCGAAAACCTGAGGAAAAGGAGGCTAAACAGAACAACATCACGAATGGAACCAGCTGTACCAGCGCCCAGGCCCCAACGACCCCATCATCGGGTACCACCCCGCCACCGCCACACCGGTAAAAGCACCAGTGCCAGAATCCACTTTGAAATTAATAGATCCAGACTTTGAACCCAAGAGGGCCCGTACCCAACGTGGCTCAGGAACGTCACTAGGGACTGTGTGTAAAAACAACTGAAGAACCTAAACCCATGTTTTTGGAATACCGGGAAGAAGTGTGAGGGTCAGAACTACATGGTCATAACACCAGCTACCAAACCATGGTTCATGACTCAGAAAGGAATATATGGTACTGTACTGAATGCGTACCACGACGATTGGCTGAATAACACCCTGCCTTGGATATGGGTCACACAGCTACAGCACTTCGTAGGGACCTTCCCTGAGGGACAACGATGGACAGGCTTGGGACTTAAAGGGCCATACCAGACCGACATGTATGTTCAAAAGGTTCCAAAGCCCAACGAACTAACATCAGTACCTAGCGGAGACTACCAGAAGGTGGACCACTGTGTAGCAGAGAAGATTTTTCAGGACCTGAATAACACAGTGTAACACAGTAAATCTCCTCGATGTCCACTTAATCAAGTTAAAACAATGACATGGGCACATTGGATCTACAATTGCAGTGGATTAAAGACTAACAAAACCATCAAAGGTGTCCTACAAGCCTGAAAAGAAGGATACCAAAGGGACTCCGAGTCAACCTGGTGGGGGTTAGAACAAGATGAGGTGAGACGTTGGGTAATACCGTGCTTAGCAAACACCAGCAATTACTGGGTAAAATACCAGTACATCGCTACAGTTTATTCCGAGGATCGAGACATATGGCCAGGAATATGGAGCAGACCAACACCCATTGTTAGTCCTAGACCATGGACTATGAGCTGCGACAGAGCCAACAGCACGCACCTGCACCGTAAGTCTCACAAGAAGACACTGTCAACATGTTCCAGGATAGAAGGAACACTGCCTGGCACACTACAAGGACGAGTACGACACCCATGGGAGCCAAGTAGTTTGAGGAAGATAAAGAACGAGTGGATAAGAGCAATCCCTCCGGGGGTCAGATGTGCCAAAGTTATCCTGGGACATGGGATGTCGAAGAGAAAAGAAGTACTGGGAAAAACTGCCATTTGTAGCTGATCCAACAATCATTATAGCAGAAGGGCATGCCTTCAGGAAGAGCCTGTGTGAGGGCAAGGAAACCACTGGGTATGAATGGCTGGGACCGAATCGTCTCTACAACAACGGGACCTATCACTTACTGGAAGAGCACTGGATGCACTGCAGGACCGGAAAAGAGGAACACGAGTGCACCTGGACCGAGAGAGTAGGAATGGCGGTTAATGGGGTCTTAACGGCAGCAATTGAAGAAGCCACTGAAATCATTAAAGAATGATTTGGAGTAGTAAAAGGCTGGATAGCTAGCCCGTTCACTGCACTGTGGCCCTATCTGCTGATGCTCATCGACCTTGTGATAGCAGGAGCAATGGCGAACGCCCTAGTCAGGGGCGGAGCTAGAGCAATTCCATGCCCAGGGGGAAAACCCTGCAACCCTGAGCAAGCTAGCACATAAGAACTGAGCACCGGCACGCCCTAGTCATTCACAGTTCCTGAATTCTACGAAGAAGCAGCACAGGTAGCACTAGTAATAGATAAGTAACAAAGAATAGAGAACAAAAGACGGAAAAAAAGAAGACATTGAACAACACCACGGCCAACAACACCACAGAAGCAGCCAATACAGCTCTTTTTAGAGTGAGTACAGTAGAATTTCATATTCTTCTGACGATATGGCTCATCCACTGCTGCACTGGCCACTCGGCCCCCAATCAACCACTAGGAATACTGACCTTACTACAAGAGTGTGCTAGGCTAATCATCCCTAATGTATGGTGTGGGGTGTGAGACCTGGCCATGTCCCTGTTTGCAACTTACATGCTGGGGCACCTCAACATAACCACTGATCGAGTGGGGATCTGCCAGGGTGCAACGATTGTGTTCTGGATGATCCTGGACACGCTCAACATCTTTTTCGCGTCCCTCAAAATTGCTAGTATTCTATGCGAAGCCCTGATGACCATGGGCCTATTGGGCTACGTGGCCTTCCTAACCAAGGGACTACAGAAAAGAGGAAGAAGGCGCTGGCTGATCAAGCTCGCGCCATTTCCCTCTGGTGCCTGGGCTGTGATTGCTTGGGCAAAACAAGTAGACCAAGTAGTGGTGGTCATGTGGCTCATGACCTATGCTGCCTGCTTCCCTAGATCTGGAACCCAGTCCGGGACCGTCCACGATCGTTATCATTACGATCCCGCTGGCTGGCTGTATTGGCTCAAAGACGTGCTGCGGGAAGAAACTAGAGGAACTCTAAGCTTACACCAGCGTTGTGGTGCACTGAGTGTTATGTGAGCCATTTCCCTATTCAGTCTGCAAGGGGCATGGTGAGCCGAACTTCCAATGGACCTCGAAACCAATGCTGAGGTGGTCTGGAATTCGCTAAAAGCAGAACAGAGGATGATGGGAACTGCAACAGAATACCCCAACGGTATCTATTACTCTGTCTACACCAAAATGTGGAAATTTCCGGGAGGAGCACGAGTGTCCACAGCACACCTGACTGACGGACGATTTTTGACAATAGGACCACAGCTGCCCCCACTTCGGACAGCCACTGCGGACAACGGCATACCAACAAATCCACCGATCCAAGAGGTGGAAACGCAGACTGAGTGGTTGGTATGGTGCTGGGAGGACAGAGCAGGCGAGATTGCGGAATTTGAACCAATGACTTTGGATGAAAAGGCGGCGGAAGACATCCCTGGACCGGGCCTGAACCACTACAGCAACAGCAGCATTAATACTACCATATCTGTTACTGTAATCATTTTTATCATTCATTGTGATTCATTGTCATTTTGTCAGTTATTGTAATTGTACAATATGTTTGTGTTAATTTGTCCTGTACACGTGACATCCATTGCACGTCTGTCCATCCTGGGAGAGGGATCCCTCCTCTGTGGCTCTTCCTGAGGTTTCTTCCACCTTTTTTCCCTGTTAAAAGGGTTTTTGTGGGCAAGTTTTTCCTCACTCGAACCGAGGGTCTAAGGACAGAGGGTGTCACTCCCTGTACAGATTGTAAAGCCCTCTGAGGCAAATGTACTTTGTGACTTTGGGCTATACAAATAAAATTGATTTGATTTGATTTGATTTGAAAAGCATCAGAGGCAGCGGGTGATCTCAAGAAGGGGGTGTCAAGTAGGTTCAGATCCCTTATCCGCTGACACAACGAAAAAGTTAATGTAACAACCTGGGTAATGGATGATAGAGAGTTTCTCACTGTTTGCCCTCGCTATGGGGAAGTGAAACTCCCCAGCAGAGGGCCAGAGAGTTGGGATCGAAGGGACTTTCTGGTACTGTCAGTGATGGCATAAACCGTTGGACATTTGGGGACTTTCCGTCTGAGTATGTGAGTAATGCATAAAGATAAAGATGAGCTAAACTAAAATGTGATTAATGATGATTCTGTGTTTGAACAGTGTAAAAATTAAATGTTGAAATGAATGTAACCATAAGGAAAAAGTGTGATTATAACTGAGTTTTGATTCTGACTACTGGAGATTGTGAAATTATTGCAACAGCTAGTAGCTACCATTGGACATTTGGGGACTTTCCGTCTGAGTATGTGAGTAACGCATAAAGATAAAAATGAGCTAAACTAAAATGTGATTAATGATGATTCTGTGTTTGACTAATGTAAAAATGAAATGTTGAAATGAATGTAACCATAAGGAAAAAGTGTGATTATAACTGAGTTTTGATTCTGACTACTGGAGATTGTGAAATCATTGCAACAGCTAGTAGCTAAGGAAATAACCATAACTAAATCATGCTGAGAGGTTGAGCAAGGAAATCTTGAGCAACTGGACTGGAGAGAAGGTGAGAAGGGAGGGGGTAAGTGAAGCAAATAGGAAACATCTGGATGGACAAACAAGGAGGATGAACTGTGACAATTGCCGCCTAATATGGTTGGAATCCGGCAAGTGACTCATTGTAGCCTGATAGGGGGAAGATCCAATGAGCAGGGAGTGTAAGAGTCACTGCACAACGGAAATCGTGATTATCCTCGTCAGCCGGTGCCCGGGTTCGAGACATGCCTGACGACTGACCACATCGGAGCATCGAATCTTCGGACTTAGACTTAAAACCACAGAGATGGAACAGACGAACAGCTCAACAACGCAAAGAGAAGAGTCGAAAAACCTACAGCCGGCAGAAGGGAGCCGTGCCAAGGAGGATTAACCACCCCCGACCGGCTCTGGGTCTCAACTGGGCCAACCAGGATTCTTTTCGTGTTCATCCTGCCAATAAAAGACAGTGGACATCGGGGACTTTCTGGGCTTTGGACAAAGCTAGGAACCTTTGACAGAATCCAGCAGTTTTGGCAGCTGTGAAAGGATTGGATCGAACGGCCATCGCTTCACCCTTTCCTTTCCTCTCTCCAAAGTGGACCAACCTCAACAACTCAGCAGCAGCCTTTGTATCAGGTTTTTAAATTCATTAGTATAAGGATTGTGATTTTAGAGAATAGGATTGATCATATTTGAATGAATTAAGCTGTATGCTCGCCCTTGCTAAACTTAAATAAATATATATAATATATAATAAATATATAATAAAAATATAATAAATATATCTACTGCAGTTAAAGATTAAGTTGTGAACCTCAAATTTATAGCCTCTCCTAAGGTCGTAATTATCAGGTATAGTGTGTTTAACATCCTAAAATGTTCTAACAGGTTACTCTAGCCCAAAGAAATTAACGGACCCTTGGGGCTTACTGGCTGAGCCACTGAAAACTATCCTAGCAACCATACCAAGTGCACAGATCAATGAGAGGAGAGCTGCCGTGAACGTACATGGCTAGTGTAGTATTTGGCCCGCAGGGGCTATTCGGTCAGGTGCTATACTAGAGTGAGCAGGGTAGACGTGCAGACGAAGGCAGTTAGAAGCTAGGCGAATCTCCTCGCCACCACCTTAAACAGTCCTCTATACTGTCCCGAGAGGGGCTTGAGGATCTGACCCGTGAGACGGAGAGCTGGACCAGTACCACCTGAACAGGGGCATATTTTATTCCTGTCTTAATCTTAGTTGATGGGAACACACAGGAAGACAGGACACTGAACTTCAAAATAAAACAGGAGCAAAACAGAAAAACAAAAGACACAGACCATGACAGTAGCCTACACTTAGGTTTCAAAAGCAGAAAATGCCTGCATATGTCTTGTGTCCATAATTTCCTTGCAAAACGCCTCATGGTCTTCCTGCTGACTGAACAGGAAGATGAATGGTTCCCGTACCCCTTCATTCTCCTCTTCATCCAGGCCTTCAGACATTCGAAGGAGTTCCACCACCCTCAACCTAATCAAAAATAAAGAAAACAATTAAGTACAAGTAAGGGTTGGAGAAGTGAAATAAAAAAATCCCACAGCAGGCAACATACCTCCCTCCCTGTTCCCAGTCCAGGCATGTTATCAACCTCCTCTAGAAAGGAAACAGATTGTGGTTCTTATAGGCACAACAACAATGCAAGCTGTAAAAAAAAATCAGTGGCTTTGTTCTCTCTCTTTGTTCTCCAGGAGAACAAGGCACCACCATCTCCTTACCTGCAGCATGTTTTCCTTTGTAGAAGGAAATGCAGGAAGATTGAAATATGTTTATATTTTTCCATTTTTTTGTTGATATGATCGTTCTCCTGATTCTGATCTTCTGTTTTATTCAATAAACACAAGCACTTATTATTGATCTTTCCTGTAGATTACTAAATACTTACTAAATATTTTGATGATATTGATTGATTTGATGATATATATTTTGATATCTATCTAATGCTTATATGAATGGCATCTTTTTAAATCTACTTATCACAGAATTAACTGAATTGTTAAACTTGCTTTTCTTTGTTAATAGGCTTACTCCTTACCATGTAAGTATCACAACAAAATAACACTGACAAATAAATAAAAGTAGCTAAGTAATAAGTAAATGTCAGAGACGACTGAGAAAGTCAGCGCTAACCTACTACAGCAAACTTTCTATTTTCAAAATAAACGAGGACTGTCAAATTGTGATTAAAAACACACGACCTTGAAGCCATTGAGCTAAATTCTCATATTTATTTAAAAATGGGTGTAGGAGCATAGTACAACACTTGTTTTATGAGACACGGCTTTTTAATGAAATTTTGGTAAACCAGACATTTCCACATTCTGTAGTAAGTTAGCGCTGACTTTCTCAATCGTCTACGTCTATTTGCAGTCTGTAATCTATCTGCATTTGCAATGTTGGAGCTACTGGCTTGACTACAGTCTCATATTGCGCCAAAAGTACGTAAAAATTCTCCGTAGCCTACACCAGATTACGGACTGGTAATCTAGGAACTAAGAACACAGTGGATCATCAAGGTGTAGAACGCAAATACATACAGAGCATAACCTGTTTCAGAAATAAAATAATGTTACTTCCTTCCTTGTCTGTCACAAATATCGCAAAATAGCATGTCAAAACAAAAAAGATACCTTGCTTACCTTCATTTGGCAAACTGATTTACTTCTTCTTCGTCTGCACACATGTGGGGGCAAGTGGGCGTGGCTCAACGTTGAGGCATGCCCCGATCTGCGAGCCGCAGCCAGGGGCTTCTCCGTTAAAGACTGCCTGTGGCTACTGCACAATTTAATCTGCAGATGCAATCTGCTGATGATTGATACAGTCTGCTGATGATTGATGCAGTCTGTTATGAAGAATAAAGGACTTACACGCTGCTAATATTAAAAGAGCCTCACATGGTGTGTAATGTTGAACTGTAGTGTACAGTTCATGTACAATAAGTGTAACACCTATTTCCTTTGTGTGATAATAAAAACGAGCCTGAATTGCAGATGGGCAGAACTCAGCTGGATATTGTTGTGGTGTTGCAAAACCACCCCGAATTGCTACAGACCTGAAATACAAACAGAGAGATGTCTGAAATGAAGGAGACAAAGACAGATTCCAGTTTCACCTTTGCAAAGGGAGAACACAGCTCTGAATCTTAACAGACCCCGCGGTCTGTTCACCTTCTCGCACTGCTGAGTTCTGGGTCCCACAGCTTCTGGCTAAGTTTTATTAACACACACACAAAACAGATACAAAGCATATGTCATAGGGCGTTCACTATACATCTACAACTCCTTTCATGGTCATTTCTTTTAAAAAAAAACTGTTATTGGGGGTTTTGCTCCATAGATAGTACTCTTCCTGAGAACAGTTTGCAGCTTAGCGTGGGAGTACTCTGTCTGGTAGGGCATCTACAAAATTCTACAAAACACTTATACTAGTTACACAACATTTAAAAGCAATATACTCTGTGTGACCTTATACTTACACAGATACATTTAACACACATCTATTTTAATTCAAACATTATTATACATTTCCACAATTCCCCCTTTTGATCTTTACTAAAAGATCACCTTTTTGTCTTGGAAAACTTCGTTCCCCCTTTTGATCTCTCCAAAAGAGATCAATTTACAGGTTGTTTTCCTGGATCTAACATTTACTGTGAGTGACCCCCTTTTTGCATGGAGATCTACAATTTTGGGTGGGGAGCTCACAGTAAATCCAGAGGATGATAGACACAATTACAATAGAGATAACAGTTAAAACCACTGCTAATGGGGAGGAAATGTGGTTATGCATTTACGTATTCAAACCAAACACTACTATTTTACGGTTAATAAAAATGAAGATGAGTAAAATAATATGCAAACAAAACCTTCTGGTTGATAAGACCTTTCTCTATCTCTGTGTCCTAGGCGGTGCCACCCCTAGGAGAGTTTACAACCTTATTTATGGCTATATCAACACAACTCTTTAGCAATATGCGACAATGATTAATAACACATAGGTGAGTAACTGATAAGATAAAAGTAAAAGTTATAGTTAGATGAATAATAAAACTGAACACGATGCTTCTTGAAGATCTTCTTTCTTCAGACCCCAGGGGTAGACTGCCCTGGAGCCTAGGATCACCACCAGGGGATTATTCTGCCCCTTTTGTTGAGGTGGGATCTGTCTCTGAGTCAGCCGACTCAGTGCTCTTTTCCTGGAGATTCGTCTGGATCTCGCTCAAGGAACGCTGTGGCTCCTCAGCTGCTGCGCACTGGCTCCAATGGAACCAGGTGTCTCCTTTTCCCCTCAGGCGGACGGCGTGGGAGGTTCTCTCTGTCACTTGGAATGGTCCTGTCCACCTTGGCTCCGACCACTTCCTCTTGGTGACCCGAAGAAGGACCCACTCTGCCTCCGGGGGTGGAGTGTGTTTTCCTGCCTCCTGCTGGCTTGTGACCTGTTTGGAGAATGCTGACACTAAACCCTGTAGTTCGTGAAAATATGCTTTAGAGGTTAGGTTTTGTTCATCATGCTGAACCAAGGGAAGTCTGGAATGTGGTCCGGGAAACGCTCTCCCTGTTTGTAACTCATGCGGTGTAAACGTCGTGGTCTGGTTTACTGAGCTTCTGATAGCCATCAAAGCTAGTGGTAAAGCATCTAACCAGTTCAATTTGGTCTGTGCACAGATTTTGCCCAATTTGACTTTGACATTTTGATTCATTCTTTCCACTTTACCTTGTGATTGGGGATGATATACTGTACCAAAAGCGTGTTTGAGTCCCAACATGGCCTCCACCTTCTGGAGATCCTGGTTTTTGAAATGGGTACCGTTATCTGACCTGATTTTTTCAGGAAAACCGTGTCTGGGGATGTACTGATTCACAAGGAACTTGATCACTGACTTACTGTCTTCCTTCCTGGTTGGCCAGGCTTCTGGCCATCCTGTGTACACATCCACACACATTAGTACATACCTGTAACCCCTGACTGAGTCTATCATATCTGTATAGTCTATGATAATCTCCTTTCCTGGTTTGGCCTCTAGGGGGTACCTTCCTAGTTCTGGTTTGATAGTTGGTCTGGTATTAAACTTTGTGCATTGTTCACAGGTTTTGATCAAGTACTGAGCCATGTCTTTAAGAAACGGATGCCACCAATTACCAAGATTTCTCATCATCTGTGCTACGCCTACATGTCCCAAACCATGAGCTTCTTCCATGGCTGTCTGTCTTAGTCCTGGAGGTAAAATGGGTCGGCCGTCTGGTCCTCTCCATAGTCCGTCTGTCTCTGTGCATCCTCTGGCTTTCCACAGTGACTTTTCTTGGGGAGACGCCTTATTTTGTAGTTCGATTACTCTGGTCATGTCGATTTCTGGTTGTAGCTCAGTCTCTGAACACATAAGTACCGTCTTTTCTGTCTTGTCCAGGTACCCTGCTGTCTGTTTTGCTGCTTGGTCAGCTGCGTTATTTCCCTGTGTCACTCTGTCTGTCCCTATATTGTGTCCTTTACATTTTATGACTGCTACTTTTTTGGGAAGCAATAGTGCTTCGGCCAATTCTTTCATCTCAGTCTCATGTCTGATTGGTTTGTTACCTGCTGTCAAAAATCCTGCTCTCAACCATTGCCCTAACTCTACATGCACTGCTCCTGCTGCGTATGCTGAGCCTGTGTAAATGTTGACTTCCTGTCCCTCCCCTAGTCTGAGTGCTTCAATGACTGCCACTACTTCTGCTCTTTGTGCTGATTGCTGTCCTTCCAGTTTTTCTGCTTTTATCGTCACTAGCTGTCCTCCTCTGTTTTCCACTACTGCATATGCTGCTCTAAGGCCGTCTGTCTCATGCCTGTAGCAACAACCATCAGTGAACAGGTCTCTGGCTCCTTCTATTGGCGTGGCTTGTAAGTCTGCCCTGACTTTTTCCTCTTTGATGACTCTGTCTGCGCACTGATGTAGTTCTCCTGTCCCTATTTGGTCTGCCATGTTGATCCCTTCATGTGTGAATGAGATGTTTGGGGCCTCTAGGATCTTGCTCAGCCTTCTCTGTCTCAGTGTTGTTAGTGTGAATGTCTCTGAGTTGACGTAAGCCACCACACTATGTGTTGTCAGAACGTTTAACTGGTGACCCATGACTATGTGTGCTGTTTTTTGTATTAGCTTTGCTATCCCTGCTGCGTGTTGTGTGCAGTCTGGGTGTCTTTTTTCCATACTGTCTAGCATTACACTAATATACATCAGTATTATCCTATCTCCCCCTTTTCTCTGGAACAGAACACCATTTACACAGTTGTCTGTTACAGAGACATCCAGGTGGAAAGGCAGGTGGTAGTCAGGCGTGGCTAACTCTGCCGCCGTCGCCAAGGCCTGTTTGAGAGTGATAAATGCAGTCTCAGCGTGTTGTGTCCAGTCAAGTTTGGCATTAAGGTTACGCATGCCCTGTTGTCTCACCAAGTCACGCAGGGACTGTGTTAGTCCTGTGTAGTTCGCTACATAGTTACGACTATATCCAGTCAGCCCTAAAAACGAGAGCATGTCTTTAACTTTTACAGGCTTTGGGTGATGTAAAATGGTAGATCTGTGATCAGGGGACATGCTGACCCCCTTTTGTGATACCATTCGTCCTAAGAAGGAAACCTGTTTTCGGGCGACTTGTAGTTTGGCTTTGCTCACCTTGAATCCTTTGTCTGCTAAATGTTGCAGGACTGAACGTGTAGCTATCAGGCATGCCGTGGCTGTAGGAGCGGCTACTAACAAGTCATCGACATACTGTATCAGGGATATGCCATCTGGGAGGGAGCAATCAGTCAAAGCCTGTTTAAGGACTTGATTAAACAGCCCTGGAGACAGGGCGAAACCTTGTGGCAGTCTGGTGTATCGCAGCTGCTGTCCCTGAAACGTAAAAGAGAAAATGTCCCTGCACTCTTTCGCTAGTGGAAGACAGAAGAACGCGTTTGCTAGATCAATACACGTGAACCAACTTTGAGAGGGATCTAGATTGGCTAGGGCAACATATGGGTTAGGAACTGGTACTGTAGGCGTGGTCAGTATGTTATTGATAGCCCTGAGATCGTGCGCCATGCGATATTTACCTGTCCCTTTCTTCTCTACAGGTAAAATTGGGGTGTTCCAGTCTGACTGTGAGGGCTCCAGGACACCATTACGTAGGAGCCCCTGTATTGTATCTTTTATACCTGTTTCTGCCTGAGGTTTATGTGGATACTGTCTGATCCACAGAGGCGTGTTAGTGTTTACTGAAAAGGAAATAGGAGCGCAGTCTGTGAGGCCGACGTCCGTAGGACCGTCTGCCCACAAATTATCTGGCAATGATTTGAGTATTCGTTCCGTGTCATAGTGGTCAGTTTTCTCTCGGCCATGATGTCTTGTAATGAGTTCGTGTTCTAAGACGGCCGTATTACTAGTACTGAGAACAATCCTGTATGTTTTAGCCGAGGCAGAGTACTGTACCTGTGGTATTTGGGTTTGTTGCCAATCTGATTGTGTCAGGGCACGCTTTACCATGCCTCCTAACTCTTTAGCCTGGTGTTGTGGGTGTAGAGCTAGTGAGACGTGTGGTGCAGCCTCATCAGACATCATGTACCACTGTAATTGTTCTGGACTCAAATTGACTCCCGCCGCCACCCCCTCAGGCGCCACATAAATGTTTTGGATGTTAAAAACCCAGTCTTTCCCTTCTAACTGATCCTGAAATCTGTCCTGATACCAATCTGTCTGCAGCCTATCATAAAACAGAGTTACGTGAGGCGGGTCCGGAGGAGATACGTATGGTTCAAGGGTTGCAATCCAGGGCTTCCACTGTTGGTAGGCAGAGATCACACCAGGTGTTAGAGCCGTCTCTGGGGTAATCATTCCCCAATATATGTCAGCATACGTTTCTTCAATGGGTTTTACAAGATACTGCCCACTGGTGGCCAGTCCTGTACAGTGGAACATTGTGCCATCAGGTAAAGTCACTTTCAGCCCATCCGGGCTGCAAAGAATGGAAGCTCCTAATTTTATCAGGAGGTCACGGCCCAGCAGGTTCAGTGGCACGGTGGGAGAGTGCACATATGAATGCCTCACCGTTTGTCCCCCAACTTGTGTAAACAGAGGTACTGTGACTGGCAGAGTCTGTTTTTCCCCAGAGAAGCCCATGACTGTGATAGTCTCATTTGATAATGTGTCAGGAGCCGTTGATATCAATGTGGAGCAGGTGGCTCCCGTGTCCACCAAAAATGGCAGGTTTGTTTTGCCAACCTTCATTGACAGCATTGGGTCTGCCAAGTTAATGCTGTCTTGGCCTCTCTGTGGGGTGTGTCATTGTTGATACTGGTCTCCACATCCCTCCCAGCGGTCCCATTCTGTGACTGGCATCTGGGTGGCGCCTCCTCCTCCAGTTGGGCATAGGGCGGTGCCAGGGGTGTAGGGTAGAGGCGGACCATTCTGTCCCCTCCCCCTTCCGGCCATATATGGGTTAGCTGGATCCACTCTGCTGTTTCTATGGGGGCATTCACGTCGCCAATGGCCTTGAGCTCCACAGTGGTGACAATGATCTCCAGGTGACCCCGCCCACCTCATTTCGTTTCCACCCCTTCCTCGCCCCCCTCTCCATGCGCCCCTCCCCCTCGGATACCGCCCGTCTCTGTATGGTGGCTGCAAAGGTGGGGGCTGTGGCGCCCAATGGGGCACGGGATAGAAGTCTGGAGTCCCTACTTGCTGTGCGGCTATCATTACCTTAGCACTAGGTTTCTCAGTTTTCTTCAATTCCTGTTTAGTCTTAGCTATTTGTATTTTCAAAAGCTGTGCCTGTAGGTCGCTAAGGTTATCCTGTTCTCCTTCATGGGCCTCCTGTGCTTTGGACAGATGATGAATTATGTGTCTTTCCCAAATGTGGGAGTCGCACCCTAACATGTCTGGGTTATTTTTCATTGCTGTCTTCACTTCCTGTGGAACACCCTCTAAAATAGCCTGTCTGTACCACTCTCTCTGCACTCCTGGCTTGCCTGGATGCTCACCAGAATGTTTAATCCATATGTCTTTACTTTTATCAAGGAACTCTCTGGGATTCTGCTTAGGATCCCATTTTATCTTTGGCATAGCTGCGGCATTGGGGAGAGGATATTTTGCTCTCATGGCTTTGCCTATGGGTGTACTAACACGTGTGAATGGTGTGTCATCACCTAGTGAGTGTGTTTGTGCGTCTATCTCAATTTCCCTGACATCTGCTCCTGTGAGGCACCTAGAAATCACGGCCCTAAAATCTCCTAGGGCTAATCTCTGTCCTGCTGTTAGGCTGTCGAGCTGTGCGAGCCACAGGTTCCCTCCTTCGCTTACTGGAGGTAATTTATCAACCAGGGCTTGTACGTCTCCTATCCCAAAAGGGCGATATTTATCACAATTTCCTGACTTAATCAATGGCATGCTTAACAACGGGTCTGGTCCTACAGTAGTAGCAAGTTAAAAGTTCCCGTTCAAGCTGAACGCCAGCTGAATGGCAGCCGTCTTCCGGCTGACTTCCAGCCGGCTCCCTGCAAAGTACCGTGAACGGAGAGACCCCCCTCCTTCTCCTGGGCGTGTCTATTTTTTACTGTAACTCCACCCATTCATGTAATTACAGGGTATGACCAGGAGATGGCGCTTCTCTCACAGAACTTTTTTACAGTTGTTCTACCTGGAGATGACGTAGCTTACACACCTCGTTAGCATTCTCGTTGCTCAATCTTTTGTTCGCGCTTACAGTAATGGGCTTATTGGTCTCCCAGTGTCACAGATCACAGATCGGAAAATGCAGCTGGTTTGAGTACTGCATACTATACAGTAGCCGTATGATTTGAGCGTGTTCATGAATTGAAATTAAATTTAAGGTGTTTATATCTAACATGTCACCATTCACCAAATCAACAACATCTAGTCTGTTCTGTCTTTACTAGTGGTGGGCCGTTATGCGTGCTGTGTTAACGTGCTGCGTTAAGGTGAGACTCTTATCTGGCGATAAAAAAATATCATCAATAATCTATTCTCAAAGCTGTTCCAGCCTTTGAGGTCGCTTTTTGACTCTTTTGTTCATTTTTGTTTTCTTCGCTGTAACTGTGGAGTCCTGATCTCTCTAGCGATGTTGTTTTTAGAAAGTTTTTGAGTTTTTCTCGTGTTTTTTAAAATGCCGCTTCCACCTGGACAGCTGCCTTTGTTTACTCCGGGAACAGCTGATTGCGCTAATGCCGGCCGGCATTGGCGCATTAATCTACAGTATCTATGGCCACCACTAGTCTTTGCATAATTACAGGAGCGTCTCTTCTCTTGTGCTCGTGCCTCTCTCTCACTCATCTGCATGTAAACAACAAACTAACCCTTAAAAAGGTTACAAAAAACGGTTCGGACGTCACGGGGCTGCCAGGCCTGTGTGTCAGACCTGCAGATACAAGCAAGAGGTTTTTTTAATCAACAGTTTATTTGGAGGGGAGGGCTCGTTGTTATTGTCCGCACATAGAGCTGCAGGAAGCCCTTTGTTATGTAGGTATTTACTGTAGTGCAGGCTTTAGGCCAGGTAAACCATACAAACCCCTCATTAGCATTCTCATTGTTTGCACTTGATGGGCTTTTTGGTCTCCCAGTGTCACAAATCACAGAGCGGAGAATGCAGCTGGTTTAAGTACTGTATACAGTAGCCTTGTGATTTGTAGTGTGTTCATGAACATGAATGACTCCTTTTCATTTTCGTCCATTCCATAGGCTAAATGGTGTAAAGCGTAAATGGAAAGAATATGTATGAAATAAGTGAAGTATGTTTGGTTTTAATAAAGTTTGCAGTATATATGTTATGTTTTTATTCTACATGGACACCACTGTTTTTTTGTTTTTTTTGCAAAAGTCCACGGACTCTCCTTTGCCAAAACGTCAGTATGTCCTCGACGAGCTCCTGTTTTGTGCCTGGCTTAGCCTCCTTGCGAATAAAGTCTTTCATGGAATGCCTAAATATATTTTTGATGGTTTCGTAAGCTTATGCTGCAAACTTTATTAAAACTAAACATACTTGAGATATTTAGCCTATGGTCGGTACTGTGGTGGGTTGTGCAGGCGTCCCGTGTATAGAGGCTACAGTCCTCGCTGCAGCTGGCCCCGGCTCGAATCCCGCATCAGACGGCCGTTTACTGCGTGTCATTCCCCGTCTCTCTGCCCCCTCCTTCCTGTCTCTCTTCAGCTGTCATATCAATAAAAGGCCTAAAAAATATACTTAAAACCGGACGTTACGAGCGGAGTTTTCTTTAATAAAACGTTTATGTTGGCATGTTGTTGTTGTGCGTGACATATATTTGCAGATACGAGTGGCTGCAGCGCTGCCTCAGTGTTATCTTATCACAACTTTTTTTCCCCTTATCAACTGATCCGCTGATCAGCTGATCGGCTCACCCCGGCGTATCTGTTCAGATGTGTCTTAGTTTAGACAGTCTACGGTGAGAGCGGAACATCACTGCTCCTCCCCGTGGACAAATGAGGCATTGTAGCTGGTTTTCACACAGACTGCTTAGGGGCGTTTTCAGTCGGGCCCTCACTGACTACGTCATCGCGGGGGATTACATTTCGGTCACGTGCCAGCCAAGGACCTGTGACGGACCTGTGACGGACCAGCCACGGCCCCGTCATGGTCCTGTCACGGAAACACGGGAACTTTTAAGTTGCTACATCTGTACTTGCTTGCCACTTCTCAGAAGCATACGACGCGGGTGGCTATGGACAGGTCCTTCCTCTTCCTCCTCTATGAGGAGGTCAGTTCTTGGCCCTCCAGGTTTTTCCCATTGTCCCTTCAGGATGGCATCCACCCGCACTTGTCTCCCCGCCTGTTCCTCCGTCCGCCACGAGCCTTCAGCCTCCAAGCTCACCCTGGCGTTGTCAGGTCCCTTTCCAACTTCAGAGGGGGCGTTACTAGGGGGTGGAGATCTTAACTGCTGTCTCACGACTTCCTCCAATTCTTGGAGTTGTCGGGCTAAAGCCTCTTCTCGCCTCGACATCTCTTTGAGAATCTCCACTCGTTCCTCTCTAAGAACCCTGTCACTAAATGGCACAGTGATGTCATGTCCCTCCGCCCCTTTTGGGGATGATGTTTTACACGGAGTAGGGAGGTTCTTAAATTTGACTGAGGAGATATCAGAGCTCCCGCTGCATGCAGAGCTCGTACTACTAGCGTACCCTATTACTGACGTGTTATCTAATTCTTCTTCTGAGGGAACATGATCGATATAGAGCTTTCCTGCTGTAATCTGTAATGTGGGGTACATTCCTGCAGGAGTTTGTGGAGGGTTTTTAGGAGCGTTAGGTGTCACGGGTGCATACGGGGGTGGTGCCGAAGTCAGGTCTTTAGTCAGAGTCTTTATAGGTTGCTCAGTCATTGTGTGCTGTGCTGCCTGCCACCACATAGCCCATCTGTTCCACTTTTGATTTCTCTGTTCTGCCTCACGCTGCGCGTCTCTATTCTTTCCCTTCTTTAACCACCCCCCTTTTTTCTCCTCCTCTGCTGCTGTCTCCTGTTCCTTTCCTGCTACTTTGGCTTCTGCCCAGAACAACTTACCTAACGGTCCCTTACTCTTTTCTGTCTCTCCCTTTTCCAGTAAAACCTTACTCACATCCTTTCTCATCTGCTTCATAATCTCATCTGTGTCTTTACTACCATGCATGCTCCGCACTACACGCTGCATCTCTAACAGCTGTTCAGTCACAGTCTTATATGAGCTGCTGGGTCCCCACCCCCCGTCGTCTGTTTCTCTGTCAAACTCTCCGTCCATATTGTCAGAGTCTCTGTCTTCAAACTGCCAAACTTTATCAATTTACCACTATCGGATAAGGGTGCTATAGAGTTTCTAAATAAAAGTACTATTGATCTTTTGTTCGTACTGCCAAAATTATTAAAATACGACGTCTGGATATACAAACTGCTGTTTTCTGTTCGTACTACACACAGTGCAAATAAATCCTCAATCTAGATTTCGGTGGTCTACCTCAACAGGTCACTGCCTTACGTTTACACCAGAAACTGGTTTCCGGCAGTGCTGCTGCTTCAACCACTTTCCTCTAGCACTTATACACATTCACATTCATGCATTACCCAAATTTGTCTTCTTCCTGTGTGTGCGTGTATTGACTGGTTTTGTAGGAGTGATTATGGACGTTCAAACTAAGCTATTGTGTTTCCAGACGTGCTTCTGAGTTTTTACTGGGACCTTTTAACTCCGATCTTGTTGTTCTAGTGTACTTTATTTATGAACAACTCACGGCGGGGGTTTTTAGCTTCTCAAAGATTATGTTATGTTTTATCTAGGTCTGGCCGACTAGCCTTGAATCATGATACCAGACCTTATATATCAGTCATGTGGAGGACTGTTCACTTACATCCACAACCGCCTAGATAGTGCAGTTATGTTTCAGCGTTCAGAACCTCCACCATTCACACTCGTGATTGTACTACTTTCTAGCACTATATGTAAGTGTGTACAAATACATGGAAAATCAACACATATACAATAACAACAAAATCAACACATAGACAATAACAACATTCCGGTCTTGCTGCAAGTAGCTCACGGGTTAAATTCAGTACTTCGGGGCGTCCTCATTCCCCGGGCCTCAAACCCAGTCAAAAACAATACCTCGTCAGAATATTGTGTGAGTCACCACACTCGAGACGCTGGTCTTGTCAATAGACGCTCACAGTTTTTTGCTAATTACTGGTCTTGCTATCCAGAGGACTCACAGCCTGTGTACTCAAAGCCCTGGTCTTGTTGACAGATGCTCACAGGATCCTAATACTGGTCTTGCTATCTTCAACTCACAGACTTTGGCTTGCTTTAACACAGAATTTTTCTCATTTCACTCGTTCAATACATTACTGTTTTATGTCTTTGTGTTCTTAATTCTCCATCTCTCACTTTTACAGACAAGTTACTACTGAGACCTAGGACACGTTACAATTTAGTGGTGTTCAATGCAGATCAAGTTTCTGCTTACCTTTTGTTGCCGGCCCGTGTCCTCTGTCCGTTCGTACCTGGTCCTTAAGTCCAATGAAGCCTAATTGCTTTCACCGTTCAGGTCTGATTCAACTTCACAGTTGATCCCGGACGAGCCCCCAAATTGTTGTGGTGTTGCAAAACCACCCCGAATTGCTACAGACCTGAAATACAAACAGAGAGATGTCTGAAATGAAGGAGACAAAGACAGATTCCAGTTTCACCTTTGCAAAGGGAGAACACAGCTCTGAATCTTAACAGACCCCGCGGTCTGTTCACCTTCTCGCACTGCTGAGTTCTGGGTCCCACAGCTTCTGGCTAAGTTTTATTAACACACACACAAAACAGATACAAAGCATATGTCATAGGGCGTTCACTATACATCTACAACTCCTTTCATGGTCATTTCTCTTAAACAAACACTGTTATTGGGGGTTTTGCTCCATAGATAGTACTCTTCCTGAGAACAGTTTGCAGCTTAGCGTGGGAGTACTCTGTCTGGTAGGGCATCGTGAACTTTGACACAACCTGTCTAGTAAGATGTTCTGTTTCTGCTCTCAGTTCTAAACAAACTCAAGTGCAGCCCCCCTCTCTCTCTCTCTCTGTGTGTAGGCATTGAACCTGCAACTTCTACAAAACACTTATACTAGTTACACAACATTTAAAAGCAATATACTCTGTGTGACCTTATACTTACACAGATACATTTAACACACATCTATTTTAATTCAAACATTATTATACATTTCCACAATATGATGGGAGGCAGACTGCGGAGTCTTTATATGCTGGGTTAAACTGAATTGTGTCTTCTTTAAACTGAATATCTCTCTGTAGTCCACTAGGTCAGCGGAACTCGGGGGGGTTGGAAAAAACCCAACAATTTGGGGGCTCGTCCGGGATTTGGTTAAATAAACAAAAGCTGACCAGAACAAAACATTGGCCATAAGGACCAGGTACGAGCGGGCGAAGGACACGGGTCGACCACACAAAGGTAAGCAGAAACTTGATCTGCATTGAACACCACTAAATTATAACGTGTCCTAAGTCCTAGTAGTAACTTGTCTGTAAATTGAGAGATGGCATTTTGAGAAAACACAATGTAAACTGTGAGTTATCTAATGTCCTGAAAACAAGACCAGCATTTTTGAAAACTGTGAGCTATCTAATAGCAAGACCAGTGTTTCTGATCGACTGTGAGTTATCTAATAACAAGACCAGCGTGTTAAAATAAATGAAAACTGTGAGTTATCTAATAGCAAGACCAGTGTTTCTGATCGACTGTGAGTTATCTAATAACAAGACCAGCGTGTTAAAATAAATGAAGACTGTGAGTTATCTAATAGCAAGACCAGTGTTTTAAAATAAATGAAAACTGTGAGTTATCTAATAGCAAGACCAGTGTTTCTGATCAACTGTGAGTTGTTAACGTTCTAACAACAAGACCAGTGTCTTCGAGTGTGGCAACTCCCACAATATTCTGACAAGGTATTGTTTTAGCTGGGTTTGAGGCCCGGGAAATTGAAGACCCCCGAAGTTTTTTATTTTATTTTATTTTTTTCCTTTTCTTTTTTTTGTTTACATTGGGAGACAGAATAGAACAAGACCAGAGTTACTTGAGTATAATTACTGTGAGCTGTCTAACGTTTTGACAGCAAGACCAGAATTAAAAAGTCCTGTGAGTTCTTAGTACATCCCTGACATAATAGAAACACACACACACACACACACGGGTAATGCATGAATGTTAAATGTGTATGAGTGCTAGAGGAAAGTGAGCTGAAGCAGCAGCACTGCCGGAAACCAGTCTCTGGTGTAAACGTAAGGCAGTGGCCTGTTGAAGTAAGCCACCGAAATCTAGATTGAAGATTTATCTGTATAGTGTGGAGTACGAAGAGAAGACAGCAGCTGCGATATACCAGAGACCTGGTTCCACTGGAGCCAGTGCGCAGCAGCCGAGCAGCCACAGCGTCCCTTGAGCGAGATTTAGACGAATCTCCAAGAAAAGAGCACTGAGTCGGCTGACTCAGAAACAGATCCCACCAACAAAGGGGCAGAATAATCCCCTGGTGGCGATCCTAGGCTCCAGGGCAGTCTACCCCTGGAGCCCAAAGAAAGAAGATCATCAGAAGGGAGGAGGTGAAGAGGCGCTCCTCTCCTGCATGTGACGTGCCAAGTCACCAACCTGAAGATTGAAGCCTCCAAGACACAAAAGAGAGACTTACATTCTCCCAGAAATGGTGATCTCTGAGTAGAGATCAAAAGGGGGAATTGTGAGAATGTGTAATAATGTTCAATCATATATTGTGTGTTAAGTGTTTATTGGTGTGTGTGATAGAATTCATGACAAGATAAAACAGCTATGTGTGTTGTGCAACTGTAAGACACTCTGGGGTAATACACAGAGAGGTGCCTGTTGTTACCTAAGTGAGCAGAGAAACAGGAAACTTTTACCCAAGGTCCGAACAGGAAATCTCAGGATTAGAAACAGTCACGAGATGTCTTACCCAATAGGTTTCAGCTAGCCGCATCCTGCTTGAGTTGTCTTACCATGTATAGGCATGAAAGATGTATGTTCACGTCCTGCTAAGTGTAACACCTATTTCCTTTGTGTGATAATAAAAACGAGCCTGAATTGCAGATGGGCAGAACTCAGCTGGATGTGATGGGAGGCAGACTGCGGAGTCTGTATATGCTGGGTTCTCCCTTTGCAAAAGGTACCTTTGCAAAGGTTAAACTGAATTGTGTCTTCTTTAAACTGAATATCTCTCTGTAGTCCACTAGGTCAGCGGAACTCGGGGGGGTTGGAAAAAACCCAACACACTGTAAAAACTGACTACGCTAACGGTAATTGCTAACGTTGTTTGCACTTTTCAGATTTGACAAACTTCATTGTCCTAGCACAAACACTGAAAATCATTTTGACTGCTTTCCTGTTTCCTGAGTGACTCAGGTGATCCTGATGAGTTGGAGTTGGAGGAGAGCTTCAGGGTGCTTTCAGGATTTGGAGGTAATGTTGTCATAACTATTATTCTCTTCTTCTCCTTTCGGCTTTTCCCTTCAGGGGTTAGCATCCTTCTACCAATATATTCATTATCTCTCCTCTGGACATGTCCGAACCATCTCAGTCTGGCCTCTCTGACTTTATCTCCAAAACCTCTAACATGTGCTGTCCCTCTGATGTACTCATTCCTGATCCTATCCATCTTGGTCACTCCCAATGAGAACCTCAGCATTTTCATCTCTGCTACCTCCAGCTCTGCCTCCTGTCTTTTCCTCAGTGGCACTGTCTTTAGACCAAACAACATCGCTGGTCTCACCACAGTTTTGTACACCCTCCTTTCATTTTAGCTGAAACTCTTCTATCACACATCACACCTGACACTTTTCTCCACCCATTCCAACCTGCCTGCACACGCTTCTTCACCTCTTTTGAACACTCTCCATTACTCTGGACTATTGTCCCTAAATACTTAAAATCCTCCACCTTCTTTATCTCTTCTCCCTGTAACCTCACTCTTCCACTTGGGTCCCTCTCATTCACACACATGTACTCCGTCTTGCTGATGCTAACCTTCATTCCTGTCCTTTCCAGGGCAAAGCTCCACCTCTCTAGCTTCTCCTCCACCTGTTCCCTGCTCTCACTACAGATCACAATGTCATCTGCAAACATCATAGTCCATGGAGATTCCTGTCTAACCTTGTCTGTCAGCCTGTCCATCACCATAGCGAACAAGAAGGGGCTCAGAGCTGATCCCTGATGCAGTCCCACCTCCACCTTGAACTCCTCTGTCACACCTACAGCACCACTGTCTTACAGCCCTCATACATGTCCTGCACCGCTCTAACATACTTCTCTGTCACTCCAGACTTCCTCATACAATACCACAGTTCCTTTCTGGGCACCCTGTCACAAGCTTTCTCCAGATCTACAAAGACACAGTGCAGCTCCCTCTGACCTTCTCTGTACTTCTCTATCAACATCCTCAAAGCAAATACTGCATCTGTAGTACTCTTTTTTGGCATGAAACCATACTGCTGCTCACAAATGCTCATATTAGTCTAGCTTCAACTACTCTTACCCATATCTTCATTGTATGGCTCATCAGCTTTATTCCTCTGTAGTTGCCACAACTCTGCACATCTCCCTTGTTCTTAAAAATGGGCACCATCACACTTATCCTCCATTCCTCTGGCATCTTCTCACTATCTAAGATCCTGTTGAACAACCCAGTCAAAATATTTACTGCCATCTCTCCTAGACACTTCCATACCTCCACAGGTATATCATCAGGGCCGAGTGCCTTTCCACTCCTCATCCTCTTCAATGCCCTCCTCACTTCATCCTCACTAATCTTTGCTATTTCCTGGTCCACAACAGTCATCTCTTCTGCTCTTCGTTCTCTCTTATTTTCCTCATTCATCAACTCTTCAAAGTACTCCTTCCATCTTCCCATAACACTACTGGCACCTGTCAGTACACTTCCATCCCTATCCTTAATTATCCTAGAGTGCTGCACGTCCTTCCCATTTCTGTCTCTCTGCCTTGCCAACCTGTATAGATCAGTCTCTCCCTCCTTACTGTCCAACCTAGCATACAAGTCATCGTAAGCTCCTTGTTTGGCCTTTGCCACTTCAACTCTCACCTTATGCTGCATCTCCCTGTACTCCTGTCTACTCTCTTCAGTCCTCTCAGTGTCCCACTTCTTCTTAGCTAACCTCTTTCTCTGTACACACTCCTTCACCTCCTCATTCCACCACCAAGCCTTGTCTACTTTCCTTCCAGATGACACACCAAGTACACTCCTACAGATGTAGCAACTTAAAAGTTCCCGTGTTTCCGTGACGGGACCATGACGGGGCCGTGACTGGTCCGTCACAGGTCCGTCACAGGTCCTTGGCTGGCACGTGACCGAAATGTAATCCCCCGCGATGACGTAGTCAGTGAGGGCCCGACTGAAAATGCCCCTAAGCAGTCTGTGTGAAAACCAGCTGCAATGCGTCATTTATCCACGGGGAGGAGCAGTGATGTTCTGCTCTCACCGTAGCCTGTCTAAACTAAGACACATCTGAACAGATACGGTAGGGTGAGCGGGTGACCCGATCGGCTGATCAGCGGATCAGTTGATAGGGGAAAAAAAAGTTGTGATAAGATAAAACTGAGGCAGCGCTGCAGCCACTCGTATCTGCAACTATATGTCACGCACAACAACAACATGCCAACATAAACGTTTTATTAAAGAAAACTCCGCTCGTAACGTCCGGTTTTAAGTATATTTTTTAGGCCTTTTATGGATATGACAGCTGAAGAGAGACAGGAAGCAGGGGGCAGAGAGACGGGGAATGACACGCAGTAAACGACCGTCTGATGCGGGATTCGAGCCGGGGCCAGCTGCAGCGAGGACTGTAGCCTCTACACACGGGACGCCTGCACAACCCACCACACTACCAACCATAGGCTAAATATCTCAAGTATGTTTAGTTTTAATAAAGTTTGCAGCATAAGCTTACGAAACCATCAAAAATGTATTTAGGCATTCCATGAAAGACTTTATGCGCAAGGAGGCTAAGCCAGGCACAAAACAGGAGCTCGTCGAGGACATACTGACGTTTTGGCAAACGAGAGTCACCGTGGAATAAACAGATAAATAAAAAAATAAACAGTGGTGTCCATGTAGAATAAAAACATAACATGTATACTGCAAACTTTATTAAAACCAAACATACTTCACTTATTTCATACATATTCTTTCCATTTACGCTTTACACCATTTAGCCTATGGAATGGACGAAAATGAAAAGGAGTCATTCATGTTAATGAACACACTCAAATCACAAGGCTACTGTATAGTATACAGTACTCAAACCAGCTGCATTTTCCGCTCTGTGATTTGTGACACTGGGAGACCAAAAAGCCCATCAAGTGCAAACAATGAGATGCTAATGAGGTGTTTGTATGGTTTACCTGGCCTAAAGCGTGCACTACAGTAAATACCTGCATAACAAAGGGCTTCCAAAACGCTCGTCTCTGTCACAACGAGCCCTCCCCTCCAAATAATCTGTTGCTTGTATCGGCAGGTCTGACACAGGCCTGGCAGCCCTGTGACGTCCGAACCGTTTTTTGTAACTTTTTTAAGGGTTAGTTTGTTGTTTACATGCAGATGAGCGAGAGAGAGGCACGAGCACAAGAGAAGAGACGCTCCTGTAATTATGCAAAGACTAGTGGTGGCCATAGATTAATGCGCCAATCGAACAGCTGATTGTGCCAATGCCGGCTGAAAGAGAGTGCACCAGCACGTTTCCCTGCGCTTGCCGAACCTGTCTGGGGACCAGTGGCAAAAGGTCCGGAACCGTATTAACGAAAGACTAAGGAGTCCCCGAAATCACCATCGTCCATCATCACACATGACGGTTTCATAAGCGTATACTGCAAACTTAATTACAATACGAGCTGCATTTTCCGCTCTGATTTGTGTGACACTGTGGGGGGGGGGGGGGCATCAAATGCAAACAAAAGGTTGATACCTACAGTACATAACAAAGGGCTTCCAAAGGGCTGTTAATCACCAGGTATTCTCCCTCTTTAAATGGCGTCTCACAACGATCAAACTGTGATCAAATATTCAACAGGAGGTATTATTGCTGTTGTTATTCTATAATTATTTTTGCAAATGGAGGCACCGCTGCAGCGGAATACACCGACTTTTAGAGAAAAACGCTCGTTTCTGCAGCTCTTTGTCGTGCACAACAACAACAACAACAACAAGCACTCCCCTCCAAATAAACTGTTAATTAAAAAAATAAACCCTCACTTGTATCGGCGGGTCTGACACAGGCCTGGCAGCCTAGAGGGCATTTAAAAAACACGAGAAAAACTCAAAAACTCTCTAAAAACAACATTGCTAGAGAGATCAGGACTCCATAGAGTTACAGCGAAGAAAAAAAAAGAACAAAAGAGAAAAAAGTCAAAAAGCGACCTCAAAGGCTAGAATAGATTTGAGAATAGATTAATGGTGATATTTTTTTATCGCCCGATAAGAGTCTCACGTTAACGCAGCACGTTAACACAGCACGCATAACGGCCCACCACTAGTAAAGGCAGAACAGACTAGATGTTGTTGATTTGGTGAATGGTGACATGTTAGATATAAACACCTTAAATTTAATTTCAATTCATGAACACGCTCAAATCATACGGCTACTGTACAGTATGCATTACTCAAACCAGCTGCATTTTCCGCTCTGTGATCTGTGACACTGGGAGACCAATAAGCCTGTTACTGTAAGTGCGAACAAAAGGTTGACCAATGAGAATGCTAACGAGGTGTGTAAGCTACGTCATCTCCAGGTAGAACAACTGTAAAAATGTTCTGTGAGAGAGGCGCCATCTCCTGGTCATACCCTGTAATTACACGAATGGGTGGAGTTACAGTAAAAAATAGACACGCCCAGGAGAAGGAGGGGGGTCTCTCCGTTCACGGCACTTGGCAGGCAGCCGGCTGGAACTCAGCTGGAAGACGGCTGCCATTCAGCTGGCGTTCAGCTTGAACGGGAACTTTTAGGTTGCTACTACTGTACCTGTCTCCTTGATCAGATTAGCTGTAGTTGTCCAGTCGTTTGGAAGCACCTCCTGACCACCCAGAGCCTGTCTCAACTCCTTCCTAAAGGTCATGCAACACTCTTCCTTTTTCAGCTTCCACCATTTCGTCCTCTGCTCTGCCTTTGCCCTCTTCATCTTCCTCATCACAAGTGTCATCCTACACACCACCATCCTATGCTGTCTGGCTACACTTTCACCTACCACTACTTTGCAGTCACTGATCTCCTTCAGATTACACCGTCTACACAAGATGTAGTCTACCTGTGTGCTCCTACCTCCACTCTTATGTTCCTGCCTCTTCTGAAAGAAAGTATTCACTACAGCCATTTCCATTCTTTTTGCAAAATCAACCACCATCTGTCCTTCTGCGTTCCTCTCCTGGATACCAAACCTGCCCATCACCTCCTCATCATCTCTGTTTCCTGCACCAACATGTCCATTAAAGTCTGCACCAATGACAACTCTCTCACTTCTAGGGATGCTCTGCATCATTTCATCAAGGTCCAATCAGAATTTCTCCTTCTCCTCCAGCTCACATCCTACCTGTGGAGCATACCCACTAACAACACTGAACATCACACCTTCGATTTCTAGCTTCAGACTCATCACTCTATCTGACACTCTTTTTACCTCCAGTACACTACTAACAAACTCCTCCTTCAAGATGACTCCTACTCCATTTCTCTTCCTATCTACACCATGATAGAACAACTTGAACCCTGCTCCTAAGCTTCTAGCCTTGCTACCTTTCCACCTGGTCTCCTGGACACACAGTATGTCTACTTTCCTCCTCTGCATCATGTCAACCAACTCTCTACCTTTTCCTGTCATAGTTCCAACATTCAAAGTCCCTACTCTCAGTCCTAGACTCTTGGCTTTCCTCTTCTCCCTCTTCCTACGAACACGCCTTCCTCCTCTCCTTCTTCGACCAACAGTAGTCCAATTTCCACCAGCACCCTGTAGGTGAACAGCACCGATGGCGGTCATTGTTAACCTGGGCCTCGACCGATCCGGTATGGAAGTCATAGATTCGATTTGCATGTTTGATTTGGCAAGTTTTACGTCGGATGCCCTTGCTGACACAACCCTCTCTATTTATCCGGGCTTGGGACCGGCACAATAAGACACTGGCTTGTGCCCCCTTGTGGCTACATTAATGAAACACCCCTCATCCAGATACAAATGTAAGATGGATGATTTTTGTATTTGGACCCCTTTCTTTAAATATGCAGGTAAGAGACTCACAGCCATTGTATTAAAAGGGATGATAGATGGCAACAAAGGAAACTGATGTTTTAAGGTCATAAGGTCGGAGATAAATTTACTTTTAACTATTTTTTAATTAATTTTCATTTAAAAAATTGTTATTTTCTTTATTACTTTTCTTTCTTTACAGATATGTATTTGCTGCATCGCTGTCAATTAATGTAATAGGACTGAGTGTTTCCTTATGTATATGTGTGATTGTGTATATGTGCATATACTTGCCTCCCACATCCTCCCAGTGATACTCTCACAGCTTATTAATATAGGGAGAAGATTTTCTCGAGTGTATTGTACTGTGTGGAAATGTATAATAATGTTTGAATTAAAATAGATGTGTGTTAAATGTATCTGGGTAAGTATAAGGTCACACAGAGTATATTGCTTTTGAGTGTTGTGTAACTAGTATAAGTGTTTTGCAGGAGTTGCAGGTTCAAGGCCTACACACAGAGAGAGAGACGAGCAGATAAGCAGAGAAATAGGAGACTGCACTTGGTTAGAACTGAAAGCAGACACAGAACATCTTACTATTGTGGATTATATTATCTAAAGTGCCTAATAATCATTTAAAGATATTAAACTGTGTGATTATGTTGAACTATTGCTTTTAAGAATGTTCTATAACCAGCAGAGTGTTTTTGCAGATTACAGTTTGTGTCTGAGTGCAATCCCACGCCTGAGGTATGTGTGTGAGCACAACTAGAAACTGTTACAAAGCATCTGAATCTAGGCACAGAGTGTACCCAAGGACACGATGGTCGGAGAAAAGAGCACACACACACAACGGCTGCACCCAGCAGACTACCCTGTATGAAGATAATAACAAATATGTAACCGCTTGTGTGAATTAATAAAACTAGCTGGAGCCTGAGAGAGCTCAGAACTCAGCTGGGTGTGATGGTGAACAGACTGCGGAGTCTGTCAAAGCTGTGTTCTCCCTCTTGCAACAGGTGAAACTGGAGTACTTGTCTTTGTCTTCTTTAAACTCAATATCTCTCTGCTCTACATCAGGTCTACAGAATTCGGGGTGGTTTGAATCACCACAACAATTTGGGGGCTCGTCCGGGATCAAATGAAAAGTTGGATCAGACCTGATTGAAACATTAATTGGGTTTCATTGGGCTTAAGGACCAGGTACGAACGGACAAAGGACACAGGCCGGCAACATAAAGGTAAGCAGAAACTTGATCTGCATTGAACACCACTAAATTGTAACGTGTCCTAAGTCTCAGTAGTAACTTGTCTATAAATTAAGGGATGTGAATTTGAGAAAACAAAGGCATTAAACTGTGATGTTTTAAAGGAAAAAAATAAAAATAAAAATATGCCAAAGTCTGTGAGTTGAAGATAGCGAGACCAGTATTAGGAACCTGTGAGCATCTATTAACAAGACCAGAACTTTGAGGTAAAATAAGCTGTGAGTCCTCTGGATAGCAAGACCAGTAATTAGACAAAACCTGTGAGCGTCCATTGACAAGACCAGTGTCCTCGAGTGTGGCAACTCCCACAATATTCTGACGAGGTATTGTTTTAGCTGGGTTTGAGGCCCGGGGAGCTGAGGACCCCCGAAGTTAGCGAAAGTCTGTGAGTTGAAGATAGCGAGACCAGTATTAGGAACCTGTGAGCATCTATTAACAAGACCAGAACTTTGAGGTAAAATAAACTGTGATTCCTCTGGATAGTAAGACCAGTAATTAGACAAAACCTGTGAGCGTCCATTGACAAGACCAGTGTCCTCGAGTGTGGCAACTCCCACAATATTCTGAAGAGGTATTGTTTTAGCTGGGTTTGAGGCCCGGGGAGCTGAGGACCCCCGAAGTTAGCCAAAGTCTGTGAGTTGAAGATAGCGAGACCAGTATTAGGAACCTGTGAGCATCTATTAACAAGACCAGAACTTTGAGGTAAAATAAGCTGTGAGTCCTCTGGATAGCAAGACCAGTAATTAGACAAAACCTGTGAGCGTCCATGACAAGACCAGTCTTAAAGTGTATTTGCTTGCTCTTTAAAACATCGAATGTCCTATATGTGTTGATTTTACATGTATTTGTACACACTTACATATAGTGCTAGAAAGTAGTACAATCACGAGTGTGAATGGTGGAGGTTCTGAATGCTGAAACATAACTGCACTATCTAGGCGGTTGTGGATGTAAGTGAACAGTCCTCCACATGACTGATATGTAAGGTCTGGTATCATGATTCAAGGCTAGTCGGCCAGACCTAGATAAAACATAACATAATCTTTGAGAAGCTAAAAACCCCCGCCGTGAGTTGTTCATAAATAAAGTACACTAGAACAACAAGATCGGAGCAAAAGCGGCAGGAGAGGAAAAGGAAAGGAGAGAAAGTAGGGGTAGAGATTGAGATAACAGGGAGGTGGCAGGATCCTGAGAGAGGGAGAGATGAACCCTCTAGCTATAACCAGTTTGATTATAACTCCCACAGTAACTATGATGACATCCTGCGCCCCTCACACGCTATGACCACTAGATCTAAATCACAAGCTAATCAGAAACTTATGATGCCACTCATTCAGTCCAGCAACTGAGACAAATATCGCCCTTTTGGGATAGGTGATGTACAAGCCCTGGTTGTTAAATTACCTCCCATAAGTGAAGGAGGCACCCCGTGGCTTGCACAGCTTGATAGCCTGACCGCAGGACAGAGATTAGCCTTAGGAGACTTCAGGGCAGTTATATCCAGGTGCCTCACTGGAGCAGACGTTAGGGAAATTGAGATAGACGCACAAACAAACCCACTAGGCGATGACACACCATTCACACGCGTCAGCACAGCAGTAGGCAGGGCCATGAGAGCTAAGTATCCTCTCCCCAATGCAGCAGCCATGCCCAAGATAAAATGGGATCCTAAGCCAAATCCCAGAGAGTTTCTAGATAAGAGCAAAGACACATGGATTAAACGCCCAACAGGTAGGGACTCCAGACCTCTGTCCGGTGCCCCACTGGGCGCCACAGCCCCCACCTTTGCAGCCACCACACAGAGACGGGCAGTGTCCGAGGGGGAGGGGCGCATGGAGAGGGGGACGAGGAAGGGGTGGAAACGAAATGAGGTGGGCGGCGTCACCTGGAGATCGTTGTCACCACTGTGGAGCTCAAGGCCATTGGCAACGTGACTGCCCCCATAGAAACAGCAGAGTGGATCCAGCTAACCCCTACCCGGCCGGAAGGGGGAGGGGACAGAATGGCCCGCCTTTACCCTACACCCCTGGCACCGCCCTATGCCCAACTGGAGGAGGAGGTGCCACCCAGATGCCAGTCACAGAATGGGACCGCTGGGAGGGGTGTGGAGACCAATATCAACAATGACACACCCCACAGAGAGGCCAAGACAGCATTAACCTGGCAGATCCAATGCTGTCAATGAAAGTAGGAGGACAGACTGTGAGACACTCGTATGTGCACTCCCCCACAGTGCCACTAAACTTGTTAGGAAGAGACCTCCTGATAAAACTGGGAGCCTCTATCCTCTGTAGTCCAGATGGATTAAAGGTGACTCTACCTGATGGCACCATGTTCCACTGTAAAGGACCAGCCACTGGAGGGCAGTATCTACTCGAACCCATTGAAGAAACATATGCTGACATTTATTGAGGAATGCTCCAACCAGAAACTGTTCGAACACCCGGTGTGCTTTCTGCCTACCTACAGTGGAAGCTCTGGATCGTCGCTCTCGAGCCATGTGTCTCTCCACCCGATCCTCCCCACGTAACTCTGTTTTATGATAGGCTGCAGACAGATTGGTATCAAGACAAATTTCAGGATCAATTGGAAGGGAAAGATTGGGTATTTAACATCCAGAACATATATGTGGGGCCTGAGGGGGTAGCGGCGGGGGTTAAATCTGAGTCCAGAACAATTAGAGTGGTACATGATGTCTGACAGGGCTGCACCACACGTCTCACTGGCTCTGCACCCACAACATCAGGCTAAAGAGTTAGGAGGCATGGTAAAGCGAGCCCTGGGACAGCATTTATCACTCTCGAACAAGCATTAGCTTACGCAGCAGAGCTAGCCACGCCAAACTACCACCTACCTTTCCACCTGGATGTCTCTGTAACAGAAAACTGCATGAATAGTGTTCTGTTCCAGAGAAAAAAGGGAGATAGGATAATACTGATGTATAATAGCGTAATGCTAGACAATATGGAAAAAAGACTGCACACAACACGCGGCAGGGATAGCAAAGCTAATACAAAAAACTGCACACATAGTCATGGGTCACCAGTTAAACGTCCTGACAACACATAGTGTGGTGGCTTACGTCAACTCAGAGACATTCACAGCTAGTGACGCAAAAAGCAGAAAGACTGGAAGGAAGGACAGCAATCAGCACAAAGAGCAGAAGTAGTGGCAGTCATTGAAGCACTCAGACTAGGGGAGGGACAGGAAGTCAACATCTACACAGACTCAGCACACGCAGCAGGAGCAGTGCATGTAGAGTTAGGGCAGTGGGTGAGAGCAGGATTTCTGACAGCCGGTAACAAACCAACCAGACATGAGACTGGGATGAAAGAATTGGCCGAAGCACTATTGCTTCCCAAAAAAGTAGCAGTCATAAAATGTAAAGGACACAATGTAGGGACAGACAGAGTGACACAGGGAAACAACGCAGCCGACCAAGCAGCAAAACAGACAGCAGGGTACATAGACAGGGCAGAAAAGACTGTACTTATGTGTTCAGAGACTGAGCTACAACCAGAAATCGACATGACCAGAGTAATCGAACTACAAAATAAGGCGTCTCCCCAAGAAAAGTCACTGTGGAAAGCCAGAGGGGGCACAGAGACATACGGACTATGGAGAGGACCAGACGGCCGACCCATTTTACCTCCAGGACTAAGACAGACAGCCATGGAAGAAGCTCATGGGGTGGGACATGTAGGCGTAGCACAGATGATGAGAAATCTTGATAACTGGTGGCATCCGTTTCTTAAAGACATGGCTCAGTACTTGATCAAAACATGTGAACAATGTACAAATTTAACCCCAGACATGGTTTTCCTGAGAAAATCAGGTCAGATAATGGCACCCATTTTAAGAACCAAGACCTCCAGAAGGTGGAGGCCATGTTGGGACTCAAACACGATTTTGGTACAGTATATCATCCTCAATCACAAGGTAAAGTGGAAAGAATGAATCAAACTGTCAAAACAAAATTGGGCAAAATCTGTGCACAGACCAAATTGAATTGGCTAGATGCTCTACCACTAGCTCTGATGTCTATCAGAAGCTCAGTAAATCAAACCACAAGGTTTACCCCACACGAGTTGCAGACGGGGAGGGCTTTCCCCGGACCACATTCCAGACCCTCTCTTGCTACATGTGATGATCAGAATCTAACCTCTAAAGCTTATTTTCACGAACTGCAGAGCTTGGTGTCAGCATTCTCCAACAGGTCACAAGCCAGCAGGAAGGAGGACAACATACTCCACTGCCAGAGATAGAGTGGGTCCTCAAGAGGAAGTGGTCGGAGCCAAGGTGGACAGGACCATTCCAGGTGACAGAGAAAACCTCCCACGCCGTCCGCCTGAGGGGAAAAGGAGACACCTGGTTCCATTGGAGCCAGTGCGCAGCAGCTGAGGAGCCACAGCGTTCCTTGAGCGAGATCCAGACGAATCTCCAAGAAAAGAGCACTGAGTCGGCTGACTCAGAAACAGATCCCACCTCAACAAAAGGGGCAGAATAATCCCCTGGTGGTGATCCTAGGCTCCAGGGCAGTCTACCCCTGGGGTCTGAAGAAAGAAGATCTTCAAGAGGCATCGTGTTCAGTTTTATTATTCATCCAACTATAACTTTTACTTTTTATCTTATCATTTACTCACCTATGTGTTATTAATCATCGTCGCACATTGCTAAAAGAG
>JAFMOB010000471.1:241567-244067 GCA_018985215.1 Larimichthys polyactis
AATGGGTGTATAAGTTGTGCTTAAGTTCAGCAGCTCTACGAGTTCACTAAGATAACACCTTCAAAACCTGCATGCAGCCGTGTTGACGTGCTAGAAATTAGCATTAGCCACTAAGAATTACATACATGCTGATTGCTAACATGCTAATGCTAATTGCACTGCTCCTCTGTGTAAATAAACATGCTCAGCCCACTCGTCACTCTCAACATTTCTGCGGGAAATTGTTTAATAGAGGCCCTCTAATTTTCCTGTCACCTTCCTCAGGGATGATTTAAGTTGTGTTCAGTACTACATGTTACTGTACGTTTCCAGGGATAGTAATCTTACTGTTACCTTTCTTAGAACAAGGGAGATTATAAGTGATGCTGCTAATGTTTCAAGTTTTTCATCTGAGTACTTTACCAGATAATTATATGTAGGCTTAATATTGTGTAGGCTAAGCCCTTATTGTATAGCTTTAAAAAATATTTTATGTTGCTTAATGTTTCACATGCAACAGGTGAGCCAGTGCACAATTTTTTTTTTTTATGTATTTCAATTTTTTTGTGCAGAATTTATTTTGGTTAAATGCCATATCTGTACCGTATCCCAACTGGTACAATAAAACATTAGTTGAGGAATATAACATGCATTTTTTATTCAGTATATAAGCAATATTTAGCTTTATGTTAAAGACACCATGAGAAATGTATGTTCTCAGGAAAAAAGCCGCTTATCAGTTAATCGTTAATCGATCGCTAAGGTCAATCAACTAACAATTAATGAATTAATCGATAATTTGCATCCCTACTTTATGTCCATTTGTCTTTAAAGTCAATTCCCTGAAAATGTCAGTTTAATCCAGAAGTGGTCACACACATGACACTGAACCTGTGTGTGTGTGTGTGGAATAGACTACCGTTAATCTAATCTAATCTTATCCAATCATTCCCTCATTCCCACGCTTCCCTGTGTTTAATTAGTTTGATTTGATAAGTTTGTTTAACTTTTGATAAAATTATCCTCCTCCCCCCCTTCGGCTTATTTCAGTACTGTCATGTGACAGCTGAAGTTTTATTAGCTAGTTCCACATTATGTGCCTCAGCTGTACAGTTCTGCAAACACTTTGCTCGTTTGAAATATCTGAGGAGACTATTATGAAGCTGAGCTTGTTAAAAATCTATAGTGGACACTATTTGACTCGTTTCAGCCTCTTCATATCAGTTTTTAATTTTATTTAGTACTTTTGCAGTGATTGCATTTTGAAGGAAAGAAGATATTCACCTGTCAGGTCTGTAGTCATGCTACTATAAATCTTTGTATTTAATTGTATAATGTGCCTGTCCTCCTCACTGTTCTCAGGTATTTTCCGAAAGAACAACTCCCGTATGTTGAGTGCAATCCCACGCCTGAGGTATGTGTGTGAGCACAACTAGAAACTGTTACAAAGCATCTGAATCTAGGCACAGAGTGTACCCAAGGACACGATGGTCGGAGAAAAGAGCACACACACACACAACGGCTGCACCCAGCAGACTACCCTGTATGAAGATAATAACAAATATGTAACCGCTTGTGTGAATTAATAAAACTAGCTGGAGCCTGAGAGAGCTCAGAACTCAGCTGGGTGTGATGGTGAACAGACTGCGGAGTCTGTCAAAGCTGTGTTCTCCCTCTTGCAACAGGTGAAAACTGGAGTACTTGTCTTTGTCTTCTTTAAACTCAATATCTCTCTGCTCTACATCAGGTCTACAGAATTCGGGGTGGTTTGAATCACCACAACAACTGTCTATATCACACAACAAGTAGTCAGAGATTTGTTTTTGTGGCCATGCTGTTTTGTTTTTTGTTATGTGTGTTCATGTCAGAAAACATAATAAAAATATTATTTAAAAAAAAGAAAGCCCTATTGCTGTATGACAGTTTATCAACTTTTACTTTTGAATGATCCATCCCCTATAAGATTTTTTTTCATTCTTTCCATTATTTTAGTTTATATTGTTGTTCTGTTTATACTCTATTCTTCTTGAATGTAAGAAACGCTACGCTCAGTTCTGAAAGCAACAACTTTTGTAATTGTATTTGAATATGCTTATTTGTATTTTATTTTGCAATAAAGTTTTTTTTTAAAAAAGGAAGGAAGAAGGGAGGAGGACGTTGATAGTAGCATAGACATATATACATAGACGCCGCATTGAGCGCTGAATCGTACGTAAACGGCGCCGCCATATTGGTTCGGGCAGATCTGCCGGTAAACTAATACAAGGAAATGGACTGAACTTCATAAAGCGCCTTTCTACAAAGTGCTTTAAGTTAATGTATCTTATACACCCATTCACACACACACTAATATATCTGGGAAACAAACAGGCACCAAAAACAACGTATGTAACTTTTAAAGTGATGATTATAAATGTTTACTCCTTATGTAAGCACCAAACCAACGTATGTATTTCTGTAATGCTGAGTGTTTACAGCTACTAATGTGTGTAACACTGTTACTGTGATGATAAATATTGAA
>JAFMOB010000471.1:249067-261313 GCA_018985215.1 Larimichthys polyactis
CAGGACTGACTGGCTGTTAGGGATGTAAACAATTAATCGGTTAATTGTTGAAAAGAATTTAATCGATTAAATTAAATCAATCGGGTTAACTGAATCTAGGGCCATTTTCCACAGGAGTTTTTTTCAGTGAGATTTCATGGTGTCGCCAGTTGAGGGCGCCATTGCTTAATCTAGGCCACACCGAACGTACCTGAACGTAACGCGGCGACAGACCCGGAGTGGAGTATGGAGCATTTCAAACTAAGTAATGATGACAAAGACGCTCAGTGTAAACTCTGCGGTGCTACGCTTAAGCTCAGCAGCTCTACGAGTTCACTAAGATAACACCTTCAAAACCTGCATGCAGCCGTGTTGACGTGCTAGAAATTAGCATTAGCCACTAAGAATTACATACATGCTGATTGCTAACATGCTAATGCTAATTGCACTGCTCCTCTGTGTAAATAAACATGCTCAGCCCACTCGTCACTCTCAACATTTCTGCGGGAAATTGTTTAATAGAGGCCCTCTAATTTTCCTGTCACCTTCCTCAGGGATGATTTAAGTTGTGTTCAGTACTACATGTTACTGTACGTTTCCAGGGATAGTAATCTTACTGTTACCTTTCTTAGAACAAGGGAGATTATAAGTGATGCTGCTAATGTTTCAAGTTTTTCATCTGAGTACTTTACCAGATAATTATATGTAGGCTTAATATTGTGTAGGCTAAGCCCTTATTGTATAGCTTTAAAAAATATTTTATGTTGCTTAATGTTTCACATGCAACAGGTGAGCCAGTGCACAATTATTTTTTTTATGTATTTCAATTTTTTTGTGCAGAATTTATTTTGGTTAAATGCCATATCTGTACCGTATCCCAACTGGTACAATAAAACATTAGTTGAGGAATATAACATGCATTTTTTTATTCAGTATATAAGCAATATTTAGCTTTATGTTAAAGACACCATGAGAAATGTATGTTCTCAGGAAAAAAGCCGCTTATCAGTTAATCGTTAATCGATCGCTAAGGTCAATCAACTAACAATTAATGAATTAATCGATAATTTGCATCCCTACTTTATGTCCATTTGTCTTTAAAGTCAATTCCCTGAAAATGTCAGTTTAATCCAGAAGTGGTCACACACATGACACTGAACCTGTGTGTGTGTGTGTGGAATAGACTACCGTTAATCTAATCTAATCTTATCCAATCATTCCCTCATTCCCACGCTTCCCTGTGTTTAATTAGTTTGATTTGATAAGTTTGTTTAACTTTTGATAAAATTATCCTCCTCCCCCCCTTCGGCTTATTTCAGTACTGTCATGTGACAGCTGAAGTTTTATTAGCTAGTTCCACATTATGTGCCTCAGCTGTACAGTTCTGCAAACACTTTGCTCGTTTGAAATATCTGAGGAGACTATTATGAAGCTGAGCTTGTTAAAAATCTATAGTGGACACTATTTGACTCGTTTCAGCCTCTTCATATCAGTTTTTAATTTTATTTAGTACTTTTGCAGTGATTGCATTTTGAAGGAAAGAAGATATTCACCTGTCAGGTCTGTAGTCATGCTACTATAAATCTTTGTATTTAATTGTATAATGTGCCTGTCCTCCTCACTGTTCTCAGGTATTTTCCGAAAGAACAACTCCCGTATGTTGGAGGAGGTAGTGAGGCAGCAGCAGGATTTGCTGGGTGTAGACGGATCCAAATACAATGTAGAGTTCCTCAGCAATAGCTGTGACAAACACCAGCACTATGGTAAGCACTGAGCCCTGCTGCCTCTCATGTTACAGGCAGCTTTCTATTGTCAACTGATTTCTTATATTTCATGCAGAGGAGAAGCCTGCTTAACATAGAAAGAGCAACAACATGCAACAATTTCCAATTTGATGTTTGTACATACAAGTTAGTATTTCTGTAAATTCGAATTCATAAATATGGTGCTGACAAACATGACTAGATGATGAGGTAGGTGCTTATGTACAGTATATATTAAAACGGTATATATTACATGTCTATTGAAATGAATGAATAAAATACAAGTGCATGATAAAAGACTGCAGACAGTAACAACAAAGAAGCTCAAAGACACGTAGTGACACGTGGGATTCAACACCACGATGCTCAATACATATTTGATGACACAGCACATTCTAAAAAAAAACCCTGGAGCTGTATGATTGTCAGCAGACTGCACAGGAGAAGCACAGCTGTTTGTTTGAATCATTTTATAAATTGAACTGAACTGATGTGGAATAATTCTGTCCACACATTTGTGTTTAAATAATACAAATAATCTCCCTGTAAACGTACATTATGCCGAACTCATTTGTAGTGGAAGGTATACATGCTTCTGTGTGTGTCAGTGGTGTCCTGCAGGCCCACAGTCAAGGTGCTGTCTCCAGAGGACGGGAAGCAGAGCATTGTCCAGGCAGCGCAGCAGCTCTGTCGCGCTGTGGAGAACAAAGAGAGGAGCTCTAAAGACATCAGCGTGTCCATGCTGGACGTGCTGCTCAGAGGTACAGCTCATGGCTGATCTATTTTGATTTGTCAGGTGGATACATGTCGCTCACAGTGACTGTGTGTTGTGAGTCAGCTTTATAATTTCTATACCTTCAGTCCTCATGAAGGTCTGCGCGTGAAAATGTGATGACACCTCAGTGGAGAACACACAGCATACTGCAGCATTTTAACACTTTGTTGTCAACAGGAGCCACCACACAGTTACTGTAGTACAGGGTGAAAGAGACAAAAGGGCCCCCAGAAGCTCACCTGGTAGAGCATGTGCCTTGTGTACCAAGTCCTTACTGCCATGTCACAGGTTTTTATTTCAACCTGCAGCCCCTTGCTGCTTGTAATCTTGCTCTCTACCCAGTTTTCTGTCTGTCTTCACTTGTGGCTTTCCATGCTCTACTTCCTGAGCCACAGCCATCCATCCATTATCTGTAACTGCTTCTCCTCATCAGGGCTTGAGTCTATCAGAGAGGGCTGTGCAATTTATCGAATTTTGATCACGATTTCGATTTTGTTGTCAAACGATCTCAAAAATCATATAATCGAGTTTAAACGATTTATTTTCCACTTTTCATTACACAAGTTCTGAGAGTGGCGCATGCGCAATACATTCCATTTCACACGGCCCAGCTGACAGGATAACCCATACTCCCTCATGCAGCTGCTGAGTGAGGAGGTTTGTCGTTTGGTTCAAAAACAGTGAGTGAGATTGAAAGCGAATGAGAAGAATCCGACGAGAAGCAGCAGCACATAATGTGCAAGATAACATCGTGCACATAGCATCGTTTTCAAAAAAGTTTTCGTTTACAACAACCCGCATAAATACGCTATGGAGCGCCATCATAACTACGACAAGCCTATGGGCGGATCATCATCGTCATAGCAAAAGGTAAACATTGGTCGCACTTTTGGCGCATCAGCTGCCTAAAACTCGATTCGTTTTCAGAGGCGAATTCACCGTTTGCGTGTAAAAGATCGGTACAAACGAAGGGAAATGTCTCCGTTTTTTAAAAATACCCCTGTATGTGTAAACGGGGCCTAACAGCTGCCATTAGATATTTCTTAGCTAAAGATATGCAACCCCTTAATACAGTCGAGGGTGAGGGTTTCAAGAAGATGCTTATTGCTTATTGATGCTTATGCTTATTATTATATTTATTTTGTTCTATAAATATAGAGAATTTGCAGAGCAGCTGGATCCATAGTTTATTATGGATACATTTATTTTTTTCTATGCCTAATTTAATGTTCCATAAAGTATATTTATTTTATTGCAAAACAGCTGTAAAGTACATATTTGTAGCCAAAATGTATTTTCAATTTGAATATTTTGCATAAAGGATCAATAACAAAGTGTTTTTCGAGAGAGAGAGAAATGCTGAATAAATGCATTGTGAAACTCAAAATGAATCGTTTGAATAATCGGTTCAATATTGACCAAAATAATCGTGATATTTATTGATTTATTTTTTTCCATAATCGAGCAGCCCTACTATCAGACCTGATTTTGGGCGAGAGGCGGGTTACTCCCTGGACAAGTTGCCAGCTCATTACATTGCACATAGAAACAAAAAAAACATTCACACTCACATTCACACCTACAGGCAAGGCCATGTTCTCCCCAGCATGTCCCAGAGCCGAGGAACCTTCTTCTTGATGTGAGATGACCGTGCTAACCACTGCGCGACTGTGCTGCCCGACAGCCAACATTCAAATGGTTAAAATGTCTTTGTAGCCCAAACTCTGAAAAACAACCCCAGACCCAAGACCACCACCATTGAGAAGGTACCTTGTCCTCTGTGCGTCCACAGAACTCATAGCACCCAACAGTAAGGTTGGATGTGGGGTTCTTTCCCCTTCGAGTCAGACAAAAGACTCCATGTGGTGGTCCACAGAGAAGCACTGACCATACATGATAATCCTGATTCACACGTGTGTAAGACCAGAATAGGCTTAGGTCAACATTTCATTCAGGTCTATTTAAATGAAACTTGTCTCTCGTGTGTTACACTGTTGTCTTCTTACTGTGTTAAAGAGTTCATGTGGTGAAATCAGTTGATGTCTGTGTGTTTGTTTCAGAGTCAAAGAACTTTCCAGACCCTGAGCTGGTGGTGAAGTTTGGTCCTGTGGACAGCACACTGGGCTTCCTACCCTGGCACATCAGACTCACTGAATTCATGTAAGATTCTGTGTGTTTACATGTGTCACTTTCATATTTTTATAATGACCATGTAACTGACTGTTGAAAATATTCAGTTCTCAGCTTGAAAATATAAACTGACATCAACAGTAGAGGGTGTTGTTGAACTTTCACCGTGGGTGTGTTTTGCTCTCTGGATGGGTTCAGTGTCTGGATGTTTGCTGGTTTTCATACTTCCTGTGTGTGTCCTGCTCTGTGTTCTCAGCTCCATACCGTCCCACAGAAACGTGTCCTATGAGGACTTGTTAGACGCCCTGCAGCAGTACGGCGCTTGTCAGCAGCGGCTCGGCCAGTGACGAGCAGGCCAGTGTCGGGTTCTTCACACAGCAACAAGTGTTCACACAGTCTGAGGACCCCACTACTCACTACTTCTCTCCCCAACTCTGTCCATCTCCTGAATCTCTAACAGACTAAGAGCTCAAAGACAAACCAGGAGACACAGCCAGCCAGCTCACCTTCTGCCACCAGCTCTTGTCTTATGGAAAAACTCACTTTCCAGGATTTCTGGAAAATGGTCTTCAAGCCAAGAGAAAATAGCACATCAGAGACACACTGACATGAGAAGACTGTTTGCAAAGATTTAGTGCTCCACAAGCCCTGTTCTGTCCTCTCAAACCCTCTGGCTCACTGTTTGTCATCCGGCCTCTAGCTGCTGTTTACTGCTGAAGACCTTCCTTCCTTCAGCAGATAATGAAGAAGAAACAAGGCTTTGTGCCTGTCCTCGCGAGGCGTCCTGGGAAATACAGCTGCATTTGAAGGGAGAAGCTCAACTAGCAACAACACATGGGTTCAGAGCTGAAGTTGAGCTCGGGGACAGAGTGGTTAAAATGTGTATATATGACAAATTCCTGTGGCTCTGTTTGTCCCTGCGGCCTCATGTGTTCATGTGTAGTGTTTCCTCAGCCACATGCAGAGGTTTGTTTAAGACTGACCGAGCTCTGAAATAAAGAAATACACTGTGTGTGTGTCTGCGGACAGCTCTCACAGAAAATCAACTCTCTGTATTAATTTAGTAGTGTTATCAGTTGTCACCTAAGCAGAGGTCCAGTAGTGTGTCGTGTTGATGCAGACGATGCGATGAAGTCTGAATGACAGAAAGTCAGTAAGTGGACCTTGAGTTTAGATGATTTTGACAAATTGCTGTTTCAACCACATTTTACACTCAGCTTCTTTTTATTTCACAGATTTAACTAACAGCAGTAATAATAATAACTTGTAACCTGTACTCATCAAGTCAGTAACTGATATGGAACCACTGACACCACTCTGACATCACTCTGATTAATAAAGGTTATAAAGTTATTACCTGAACTGTCAAACGTTCACAACAGGCCACAGACCTGCTCCCTGCTTCTACTTTGGCCTGCTGCCCACCTGAATTCCCATCATCCTTAGCCTTATCTGACTCTTGATGCCATCCTTAGGTCATGGATCCGACCATGACAAAAAAAAATCTACCTTTGTCACAGACAGACATTTTGCCGTCGGTAGCATTAGTGTTTCCTGCATGATGCAAGTCAAAATGTGGAAAGAGTTCAACAATTTGATTTATCAAATGACTGGCTCAGTCTCATTAAACACATAAAGAAATATTTTTTGTCGAGGAGTTTCTTTTATTTGCACATCAGAATCTAAAGAGAGCCATTAGTTGAGTTACTCGTTTCCTCAGTGTGACATCAGCCCTCTGCTACAGGAACAGAGGAGTGTGAGTGTCCAGCATTCATACAGAGATTTGTTTCTTTTTGCAGCCACACCATTTTTCCTACAATACTGCTCATCACATGCAGGTGTAGCAAAGGTGGTGTTACATAAAATAAATGACCATAAAGTAGACGAATGAACAGATCGTATCTGAATGAAGTTTTAAGTTCATCTTTGACTTTATAACACTCTTGGTCCACTTGCAAGTTTTTTTGTGTGCTTTAACTACATCTTATGGTCTTTTTCAGCAGGTGGATTTTGATCAGATGTTTATTCCACACAATCTCTGTCCACTGAGGAAGGCCATGCGATGCAGTCGGAAGCAGCAGAAGATTTATTTTGTCGGATGACAAATAGTTTTTGTTCATGCTTGTTTTTACAAAGTTCCCCATCATTCAGACTTTATTGTTGAGCCTCAACCTTCACTTATCTGGAGACTACAGCTGTTTTTCATCTCTTCTATTGTGGCTCATCTCTTTCTCAAAAGATGGAGAATAAAGAACCAAAAAGTGTGACCGCCTGAACATAATGTGTAATGTCATGAAATCATAAATCGGCCATGAATCTGAAGGGAGCACAATCTGTCCTTTTGAGAGAATAGAGTTCTGACCACACATTCTCTGAGTGAGTTCAACAATGTCATCAAGATGATAATGTGTTAGAGTAACATATGTGTTCTTCATAAAATACCTGTTTTTCCTTCGTGGATAAATAAAGTAAAATAAATGAAGAAAAGATAAAGAAAGAAATTAAGAAAATATTAAAGAAAAATAAAGTAATCTATCTAAAATTGTGTGTGTGAGAGTGTGTGAGAGAGAGACAGAGAGAGGTGTTGTATCACATATCACAGAGCCTTAGTATCATCATATAATGCCAGTGTGACTGACGTTTTCACCACCAACTAAACCCAAACTAAAGGCTGCGGACAGACTACATGTCCCATGAGCCCTCTGTCTGGACTTGTTAGCACACTGCTGGTACACAATTAATAAGTAAATGGTAGCTCATCATTAAAGCAGTGGGAAAACACCAGAGACAGGTAATAATAATAATAATGATAATAATAAAACATTCAAATGTATGAATAAATAAACAAACTATCTAACTTAATAATAATTCAAATGTATAAATAAATCTGATACAGACATTAAAGTTCTTCTGCTCTCGTCTCTCTGGTGCCTGCCTTTATAACAACATACAACACAGATAAAAAGATATAGTAAACTTGTGATGACAGCAATCTTGACTGCAGTCTGCTACATTTTAAAATAGTCTTTGGCTGTTCACAGACTCTCAAATCAAAACCTCTACTGGCCTTTAGAATCCTTAAAGTGAAACATTCTGAGATAGAAAAATGATGATAACTCGTGATGCTTCATCATCAAGGTTTGGAAAGACTGAAAGAAGACCGATGTGCCCCCCACAAGTTTCTCAAAACACTTGTCGCTGCAATTCGATAAAGACTGAGAACACGATCAGTAGTAAATGAGAACTTTATTCTTGGCCAAGGAGAGACAACAGTACGAGTACAAGAGTCGCAAAGTTCTCTCTGCTGATAATACATTCAACTGCTCCTTTGTAGACATTTCTACCCCTCCCTCTCCTCTGAGGTCATCAAAGGAGAGACCCTAAATGCATCGGGGGTTACCCTCGTAAATATTTGCTTTACTCCTCCTCTACAACGTGGCTGGTACCAACATCTCAGGGACAGAGAGAATGTCAGAACACAAAACATATATCAAACCATCAGGAGGCTGTCTCCTAAGTAGGACAAAGTTCATACAAAGTTAAACACAGAAATATAAATGTAGTTTTTTCCACTACACTTCCCCCCTTTTGATCACATATTAATCAAGAAAATGCAGACAATCATTTTACATCAAACATGACAATTCACAAGGATTCAAGACATGTCATCATACAGATTGCCTGTTAGAAATAGACGCTTGCTATTTTTGCGCAGGATAGACCCTGCTGTGTCCTGTGTCAATTACAAAAGTATATATAAGAAAAATAAAGGGGGAAGAAATCATGTGTTTACATCTCATCCTCAGACGAAGCTGAGGAACCATAATCACTAACAGGGAAAGGATCTTCCTTTGACAAAAGTTCAGCCTGTAACAAGAGTGCATACTGACCAGTCACTGTCTCGCCTATCCAACGATGCATCAAGGCTTTCATACAGGTTAGAGTGCATGTACAAAATAATATATTAATCCTAGGGTGATAAGTACAGGTATCAAAAGTTGGAAAACCATTGCGCCCCAGGGTCCGAATCTAGCGCTCAACCATGCATTAAAGGAGGTTCCTGCCGAAGCAGAGGGCCCAAACTCATCTCGAATCTTCTCAAGTACATGAAAAAACAGATGTTATATTGTCACTACTATCAGGAATTAAAGTCACACATGCATCACCAGTCAAATGAGAGTTACACACAAACCCACCGGGTACGGGCAGTAAGATAATCTAGGGCCATCTCATGTTTCAGCAAAGTCATGCGATGAGATTGTTGAGTGGTTTGAAAGTAATCTAAAGGCTTTTATGGTCTGATTAGCAAACAAAGACATGGAAAAAGTGACATTATCCAGGTGGTCTGCCAAAAATGTCACACCATACCAGTTGAAAAAATCAAAAATGCAATCACAAAAGAAAACCACAGAATGCATCTCATCCCACAACCCAAATATCGTCTTTGATCAGCCATGATGATCGTCCCTCGAAGGTCAATCAAGTTGACTCGTGTTTTTGTGCTGTCTGGAACGTGTATTGTGTACAGTGTATTCACCGGTGCAGTAGAAGCGGCGCTAGGCTCTCACTTGCTTACTGTGATGAATCAACGCAGCCTCGCTTTACATGTGTGCATGCGAGTGTACTCTGCAGGCTTGGTGGAGTTACGACTTGTGTTGTGAGCAACACTTGTAACGGCCCTTGCCACCTCTCAGGACCTCCAGTGCTTCCTTCGCAGGTTTTTATCACCACCCAATCGCCAGGCTGGATTGAGTGTAAAGGACCTGTAGCCTGCTGAGGGAGGGCTGCTTTAACCTGTTGAGAAACTTGAGACAACATTACCAGAGAGCAGTTTACAATACTCAATCATGTTATCATCACAAAGATCCGTCCAGGACAAACCTGTTTCTTCACAACATTTAGCAAGTTTTGCTTTGAGCGTACCATTCTCTCTCTCCACTGTTCCCCCACTTTGTGGATGATATACACAATGTTTTTTCATATCAATGCCTAAGAACTGTCCCACTGCCTCTACTGCAGCGTTTACAAAGTGTGTGCCGTTATCACTACTGATTCTTGATAGAATTCCCCATCGTGGAATGATTTCTGTTAACAGAGCTTTGGTGACTGCATGGCTGTTAGCATGTTTTGCTGGAAAAGCTTCCACCCACTTAGACAACATATCTACCATCACTAGACAATACTTCTTCCCTTTGTCTGGAGTTAGTTCTATGAAATCCATTATTAAGTGATCAATGGTTCGTCTGGTGGTGGGTGTGCTGCTGCTGCGGGACAGGAATACCTCTTCCTGCATTGTAGGTTGCCACAAATAACACAAGATTGACAATATTTCTGTGCATATGCCTGCCAAAACCCTTTGTAACCAGTGTTGTGTTATTGCCTGTAAACATTCCCCCTTTTAACACATGGTCTAACCCGTGTTGTCAATTTAGCAAAATGAGGAAAAAAGTGTTAGGTAAACAGGGCCGTCCATCCGGACCGAACCAAACCTTATCTTTGTATGAGCTCCACATGCTCTCCACTGGGTTACTTCAGGAGGAGAGGCAAATGTCCGGTGGCCGGGAACCCTCAATGCTACAAATATAAGAAAACGCTGTAAACAAAAAAGAAACGCTGCCCTGTAAACAAAAAAGAAACGCCGCTGTATAACAAAAAGAAACGCGCTGCAAATATAAAAGAAACACACGCTGTAAACCAAAAAAGAAACGCGCTGCAAATATAAAGAAACACCGCTGTAAACAAAAAAGAAACGCGCTGCAAATATAAAGAAACGCGCTGCAATAAAAGAAACCTTTCACAACGGAAGTGAATTACCGGGGACTATTTTTGCCGGTGCACCTGTAGTTTTTTATGTGAGCGAAGAAGAAGAAGAAGAACTACATAAGCGTATTGTATTTCACTTGAAAAAAATAAATTAGACACCTGATATTGTAATTACGGAGATAAGGAAAGGTTTCCTTATTGGCTACTGCACTTCGGTAAAGTTAGAAAGATTATTGGCACTTCTGAGATCAGTAACTCTGAAGTGAAACGTTGTTAAAACACAAACGCAATATTTTTCAACCATAGTAAGACAGACAACGAGCTACAACCTAACGTTCATCACAACGAGCTACAACCTAATGTTCATCACAACAAACCATCCTCGGAGCCACACCAACAACATTAGTGTTTTCTAAGACTTTTCATAATTTCTGGGAATTTTTATTAGGAATATTAATCAATAACTTTAATATGATACAGTACTGCGATAACGCTATCTACACTTTAAAATCTAGTGCCCGACTACATCAGTTTGTACGGTAAAGCGTCTTCATGGTGCCTTCATGTACACCTCGGAAACTCAGAAATCAAATAATAATCTCTTTTCTAAGATACATATGCAGATTTAGAAAAGTCATTAAATAAACAAATCAAATTGTTTTCTGACAACTCCCCCTGATTCTTGTTCTACATGTTCCCAGCTACTTCTGGGGTGATTTTCAAGTTCTTTTACTGTACCGTACCGGTTTGTACTTTACCGTACAAACTGATGTAGTCGGGCACTAGATTTTAAAGTGTAGATAGCGTTATCGCAGTACTGTATCATATTAAAGTTATTGATTAATATTCCTAATAAAATTCCCAGAAATTATGAAAAGTCTTAGTAAACACTAATGTTGTTGGTGTGGCTCCGAGGATGGTTTGTTGTGATGAACATTAGGTTGTAGCTCGTTGTGATGAACGTTAGGTTGTAGCTCGTTGTCTGTCTTACTATGGTTGAAAATATGCGTTTTGTGTTTTAACAACGTTTCACTTCAGAGTTACTGATCTCAGAAGTGCCAATATCTTCCTAACTTTACCGAAGTTCAGTAGCCAATAAGGCACCTTTCCTTATCTCGTAATTACAAGATCAGGTGTCTAATTTATTTTTTTCAAGTGAATGCAATACGCTTTGTACTTCTTCTTCTTCTTCGCTCACATAAAAAACTACAGGTGCACCGGCAAAAATAGTCCCCGGTAATTCACTTCCGTTGTGAAAAGTTTCTTTTATTTGCAGCGCGTTTCTTTTATATTTGCAGCGCGTTTCTTTTATATTTGCAGCTGTGTTTCTTTTACATTTGCAGCGGTGTTTCTTTTACATTTGCAGCGCGTTTCTTTTTTGTTTACAGCGGCGTTTCTTTTTTGTTTACAGCGGCGTTTCTTTTTTGTTTACAGCGTTTCTTATATTTGTAGCGCTGTTTCTTTTTTTTTACAGCGTTTCTTATATTTGTAGCATTGAGGGTTCCCGGCCACCGTACAAATGACTGAAGTGCAGAGAGGGAGTCAGGGAGTGTGTGTGAGAGAAAACAGAACGCCTCAGCTGGGGGAGGTGGGAGTGATAAATCAGCAGTGCGCTTGGCTGCAGCATCCGCTCGCGCATTGCCTTTAGATACAGAGTCTGTGTCACCTGTGTGGGCTTGACACTTGCAAACTGCAATCTGTTTTGGCAAAAGAATAGCATCCAACAAAGCTAAGACTTTGTCATGATGTAAGATAGGCTTTCCATCAGATTTAAGAACATTTCTGTGTTTCCATGGTGCCCCAAAATCATGCACCACACCAAAGGCGTAGCGGAAT